>PDUO01000056.1:3041-109457 GCA_003008705.1 Pezicula radicicola | reverse complement strand
GGGGGGGTTGTAACTGTTGTTGTCGTTTCTTTGTTGACACGGCTGCCGGGCTATTAGGGGATGTCAACAAGGCACAAGAGAGCCTAAAGAAAGTGATCTTATATGGTTCAATTCGAGTTGGTGATTGTACAGATGGATGAGTCAATAAGAGTTGGATGGAAGGGGCAATGATGAATATGTATGGAAGCAGGAGGGACAGGCCTGATGTTAGTTGGTTCTGGTGGTTTAGTTCTTGTGGCCGTGGTTTCTCGTGTTCCTGCATCTGGAGGCGCAAGGCTTAGCCACTCGCTTGTTTCCGAGGCCGATCGATAATGCTAAGAATAGAAGGAAAAGTTCCCCCTTTTCTTTTCTCCTCCCCCTTCTGTTTACAACTCACTCTGTTGGTTTTCATCCATCCTTCTTGCTGCTGTAGAAAGCACAAGCGCAAGTAATGATGGCGAAAGAATGATTCACCCTTAGCTTCCCCACGATAGAGAGCTCGTGCAAGATGAGATGAATCCAAATGACGTTGATGGGGGACCATGGGGTTTGATTATCTTAGCGGTGATTGCTTGGGTTCCAGATGACCAGAGAGCCACAGAGAGGGGAGAGGCCGAGGAACCCATGGAAACATGTGCTGCATGCAATATCATCCCAATTATATATCCCGGTGCTTGCTGCTGCAGTGCAATTGAAAGTGGCCGCCGACGACTTCTTTTTTAAAAACCTCTGCACCCTTATTGATCGCGTTTTCATCTGAAGATATACTCCTCAATGCTTTACGCGGCTGCCATCCCACAGTCCTTGATCTTACAAGCATCAGATAAGCTTCTGTCACATGCCGAGGCATGACCATGACGCACTGAACAAAACACGACGCGACACGTCGACTCACCAATAGACTCCTTAGAGTTGCTGCTACGACCCTCTCCACCACTATCAACAGCCCATACCCATAATGTACATGCCTCAACAATTCTGCAACCTGCTCTTGCCACTCCAACTCTATACAAAATCTACTGCCTGGTCTGGGCCACCCCCCGACTTCACCACCACCACCACCACCACCACCACCACCCACCCCATCACTGACTACGATTATTCTTCGCACACCAGCACTCCACGACCACACCCCATCCTCAAGCCTCGAATGGAACCACCGCATTCTCACCCGCGCGTTTATCACCGTATAGACACCTTGAAAATATTACAACAGACGTAGCTATGGAACAGGATGGAGGGGAGGAGAGTCAGAGCACGGCCATCCCTGTCGCAAATCAACCTCAACACGCTGCTGGAACCACACTTCTCCCATCCCCTATTGCAAGTGTGGTGAGTCTTGTCACCAGGACATCGTCTCTGGGTCTCCGCGTTGGCACATTCTTTGGAGGACTGGCTATCGATAGCGCACGGGTCACAACCTTAACAGGCTTGGAGTTGAGTCGGGTAGTCATTGAGGGTATTCTCAGCAAGGCTGGACGAGATGTAGCGGCACGGAGTAAAGGGGAACTGGGGAGACTGGAGGCGGAAGGCATACTGGAACGAAGTATCGCCACTTTGCATTCGACCATCACGAATATATCCTTTGCCGCCTCGACTGGCTTCCATATTTCCACGACTGCACTTTTCACCGGCTCGGATCTTGCGGGGCAGCTTCTCACGACTCTCGATTCCATTCTAGGTTCCACGGATTCGTCGAGGGCCATCTCCAGCATCATCACTCTCATTCGGAGAGAGTTTCGGAATCCCGCCACCGGACAAGAAGGGGAGAAGGTCAGCGTGGCTGACCTATTGCTTGGGATATGCAGTCTCGCATTATTACAACGATGGTGTCGCAAGCTGACAGACCTAGAGATCACGGAAAAAAAGTCGGAGGAGGTCGTTTGGGATGTGGTCATACTGAACAATGGAAAGAGAGCCGATGTGATCGGAAAGGAACCGAAGCGCTCGGCCCCTGATGTTGAGAAGTCAAGAAACTCTGTGTCTTTCTTGACGACTCGTGGTGAAGAAGAGGTATTACAAACCATCGAGCGAGGTGGGAAGCAGGTAGAAGAGGTAGAGTCGGACGATGACATGCCTGAAATTAACCTCAAGCAAAGGATTATGCAATCCTTACCCGCAGATGCCTCGGTGTCTATCACGACTTCCTCAACAACCACGAAGACCGTCACTGTTGAGATTACAGGCGCCCAGCCTCCGGACCTGTCTCCGCCGCCGGGAGTTGAAATCATTGAGGAGAATGCACACCATACAGGGTCGGTGGACCTTGAAGGCGAAGTTTTGACGAATGAGCAGAAGATTGGTCTGCTCATCCCAAGATATCGCGTTGTATACAGAATAGTACGGAATAGACTACGGGGAACCAACATCGAAGCCAAAGGATCAATAGAGGATGCAGACGCCGACGAGGTTGTCGAAATTAGCGAAGACGAGGTTGGTGAGAGTTCTGCTGCCATAGGGACCCGTTCGCCACAGGAGCCCGGATTCGTTGTCTCTCCGACTCTGCCTCCTGAAAATGAGAAGCCTTTAAATGAACCTGTTGAAACTCGACCTGCTGAACCTGAACCGCAACCCGAATTTCAGCCTCAACCTGAACCACCAAAAGCTACCTCACCACCACCGCCGCTCCAATCTCGCGATATGAATACCTACACGGAGAATGTTCGCTCGCCTACGTCTTCACCACAATCCGACTCTCCAGGAGAAAAATCTTTCACGTTTCCCGCATCCTCCACCCGTAGTAGAGCAACCTCGGAAAGTGTACCCTTTCAAAAGCGATCAAGGAAGAACATGAGCTCGTCATCTTCGATCAGTAGCAGTGATAATGCTCCGTTGAAGAAGCTCGGAGCTTCCAAAACGGCTAAGAAGGTGAAACCAGAAAGTAAACCTCCTCCACCCGCAAAGTTAGAAAAGAGAGGTACTTTCCGAAACGCTCTCAGGAAAGGTTCTGGGACATCGTTAGCGAATTTGTGGAATAAGGACTCACCTGCCACAGAGAACCCTCCACCGGTGCCAGCGAAGCAGGTCGCCCATCCAAGACCACCCTGGGGAGGAGCAAATACTAGTACAAATTCACCATCAGCTGCTCCAAGATCCTCAATTCCCTCGCATTTACCCGTACCGAAACGAGAACGAGGATCAGGAGCAAGTATCATTCCTCCACGCGAGGCACCGCGAGCTCCCCAGCGAGGTAATCCAAACTACTTCTCCTCCCGGGATCTAGGAATTGGGCAACAATCACAGGAAGTCATGAGAAGTCCGTCCCGGACAAGTTACTATTCTGTTCACGAGCGACGGAGAGACTCCCTAGTCTCCCAAACAGATACTTATTCGGTTCACTCTGCGGAGGCTCGGCCTGGCTCGCCGACAACTTTTCGGACTCATCTCAAGACACAGAGTAGTATTCTTAGAGCTCGGTCTGAGAAGAACATCGCAGGAAGCCAGCCACCCTCACCCCAAAAGAATCATCATAGAAGGTCAACCTCCTACCAACCCAGTATATATACCCTGCAGACCAACAACTCCGCCACAGATTTAGTTCTTGCTACTAAGCGCCGGAAAAGTGCGTTTGACGATTCAAAAACCATTGAGTCTTTGATGCGCACCGGTTTTGTTGACGGCTTATTTCCACAACACCACATTGTACGGAATATCACAAGATTCGTTCGTTTTGCGTCCGCTTCCTATGGAGCCAGCTTCCTTCGGGTCATGGGAATCACCACATCCAAAGATCCACAGACCAGAGAAATTGACACTATCCATCACCACGAACACCATTCGTTCTCAAATCACACTCAGCTTCCCGCTGACACAATTCTTCTTTCATCTTTTGTCGACCCACAGGGCGGTACCGATTCGACTGGCAACACTAACACTGGTGTTCCTATGGTACATTTTGTTTCTATAGATCATGACTCTAAAGCTATCGTGTTGACATGTCGTGGGACTCTTGGATTCGATGATGTTCTTGCCGATATGACTTGCGATTATGATGAGCTCACATGGCGTGGGAAGGCCTACAAAGTTCATAAAGGAATTCATGCATCTGCTCGTCGTCTTTTGTCAAGTCGTGTTCTGGTCACGATCACCGCTGCCCTCGAGGAATTTCCAGAGTATGGTTTAGTTTTGTGTGGCCACTCTCTTGGTGGAGGCGTCACTGCACTCTTGGCAATTCTCATCTCTGAACCTGCAGCTACCGGAACAGCATTTGTAACGGCATCAGAGTATCAGCAGCGGCCTCAACTTCTCCTCCCCTCATCGTCTGGTGCTGGTACAGCACCGCTAACAGTTGTCCGTCTTCCACCCGGACGTCCGATTCATGTTTATGCATATGGTCCTCCAGCTACCGTTTCACCGTCACTCCGTGTAGCAACGGCGGGTCTTATCACGACTATCATCAACGGCCAAGATGTTATACCCCACTTGTCTCTGGGACTTCTTCATGATTTGCAAGCCGTAGCCCTTGCCTTTAAGACAGATTCATCCGGCGCCAAAGGAGAAGTTAGGACTCGACTATTTGCAGGACTGACGAGTGCCTTCGCTGACAGATGGTATGGCAACCGACCTCCTGGAATGCAGAGCGAACCCGAAGATGATACATGGGCATACTCCGCACTCAAATCACTGCGAGCGAGTATGCTTAGCAGTAAACTATTTCCACCTGGCGAAGTCTTTGTTGTTGAGGCGAGTCCAGTTTTACAACGACATGCATTTGTAGATAAAGGCGAAGGGTCCAATGAAGGAAGAGGCTTGGGACGGCCTGCCACCAGGAGTGTATTGAAGTATATAAGGGACGTGGAAGCGAGGTTTGGAGAGGTCAGGTTCGGTGGGAGTATGTTGCTTGATCATAGTCCAGGGCGTTATGAAATGAGCTTGGAGGCATTGAGGAAGGGAGTTCTTGGATGAAAAATGACATGATATCAGGTGGCATCGTTTATTGGAGTTTCGCCAGTGGCACTTTCAGGTGTACAGAACAGGACTATTATGATTTACGTACTACATATTCAATATAATGGTAACCCCAGAGCTTCCTTTCTAATATTCCAATTGCTTGATGACTTCCTCGCTGTTGAGGAATCCGCATCTCTCCCTTAGCTTCTGCCACGCAACACCCTCTGACGCACCAGTTCCTTCCAAAGCCGACATTCCCTCCTCGGGTCCGCCAGAAACATAAATACTAGCATCCATCATTGCATCACCCGGCACGTAAGAAGTTCCCATCCCGGTAGTGTAGTATAATTCGCCCCAAGAGATGGTCTACCAGTGCTCGCAAAAGAAGACCAAGATCTCGACATTTGCCTTTCCAAAAGATAATCACTCTCCGACGGATTAAATGCGGAACTGATATTAAATAGAGATAGATTTCCATAGATATATGAAAGATCTGAAGTATGAATAACGCCCAGACCCAAGGCACCAATTGAATCTAGATATGCGTCTAGGATTGTTTGATTGTGGTTGTAGATGAAGACTTCGGCGCAATCATTTGTTGCTGTTAGTGTTTGTGTATAGAGTCGTCGAGTTAGTGGTCGTGTTCGTAGTTGTGGTATTTGAATCACATTTCTAAGGCATAGCATGACCAAAATAAAAAGCCGGACAAGTAAGAAGAATATCCCTAAACATCTGAGCAGAACGATAAAACTCGGCTGATAAATTCGCCGTGATATTTGCTTGGAAATTAGTTGTTGGGTATAACAATAACATTTTTTCGATTGTTGCGTTTGTGAATCTCGTGTAGTATAAGTTTAGGAAGGCGATTGTGTCTGCTTCTGTTTGGATTGTTGAGGGTGTGAAGAGTGTTGCGTCGTCTTGCATCCATCCCATTATTATGGGCATTTTTGGGAATCGTCCCTCTCTTACTAGTTGTGATGCTGAGACTGGTAGGAAATCGCCGTCTATGACTGGGAGGTAGGTGTCCCCGTCGTTTTGACTACTGGTTGAATCTTGTTGTGTGAGTGTTACGTTTAATAATGTTTCCATTGGGAGATTTCGTAGACATTATAGTGTTTCTAAAGATTGTGGATCTGGATTTTGGGAATCGGTGCAGTTTGCTATCAAAGTAAACTAGTTACTTAAATCAAGTAAGTTACTTAAATCAAGTCGATTGCCCAAATCAAGATTGCCCAAATCAAGATTGCCCAAATCAAGATTGCCCAAATCAAGTCAGTTACCTAAATCAAGAGTTACCTAAATCAAGTGATTGCGTATCCCTCCCTAGGTACGAAAGTACTTTAGTACGTAGAGCTTTGATAGAACAGAAGTGGCCTAAAAGTCATTCAAGATCGTAAATAGAATATAACAGGAGTTACACTACGGCGTTGAATGTATCGAGGGTTAGATTACTTGTTATTGTTGGTTCTAGAACTATACTTTATATTATTGCTCCGTTAAATAGTATTTCTTTCGTTCCTCTATAGGCTAGAATTTATAATATTATACTTAGTACACCTAAACTCTATCTAAATATTATTACTTGATTTATATCTCCGCCGAAGTATTAAATGTTTTATTATACCTATTCTAGGGCTAGTCTTTAGTCTCTAAGTCCGGCGTTTAGGGAGTTATTGCTCCGGAGAGCTTTAGAGAGAGTAAATCCAAAGACTAGTGTATTTTATTTTAGTTGTTGTAATATCTGGGGTTTTTGATTTAGGTAACTTACTTGTTTTAGGTAACCTAGTTGATTTTAGTAACCCACTTGTTTTAGGTAACCTAGTTTATTTTAGTAACCCACTTGCTTTAGGGGGAGGGACTTCTGTTTAGACGGTAGTTCATCGCTACGTAAATTACTGGTAACCCATTACTTTTTCGATAAAGCCCTATTTTTTAGCTCCGTTCTTTGCCTCGTACTTCTTTCGATCCTTCTTACGCTTCTTCGTGTTTCTCTCTTAAGTAGTATTGTCTATATTTACTATATATTTCTTATACGATATTATTCTACCCTCCTCCTTTACTTTCCTATTCCTCTCTAATTAGTTATTATTTCTCTAATCCTACTACTTCCTATAAGTAGTATTATCTAACTTTACTATTTCCTTGTTATACTTTATTATCTCGCCTCTTATTGTAGCCTCTTTGTTTACTACTCTTGTAGCTTCTCTGACTATATTATACTCCTTATCGGTCTACTGTACTCTCCGCTGTTTTATATAGTCTCTTTGATATCGTCTCTAGGCAGCGATCTCCATAGGTGATATAGCTAGTATTACTAGAGCCTACGCTGCTGTCGGCTTCGCAAGGCTGGTTATCGGCGCTAAGATACCTGCTGTAAATACTATAACTAGTTGTTGTATTTTAACCTAATGATTAAAGGGATAGAGTTACTATCCGATAAGTATATACATCGATAGTATTAACATTGTAAACTACCGTAAAAGTATCTATCGGGTTATATACAACTTCGAGGCCGAGTACGGATCCAAGCCAGTGAGTAAGTAGCCCGGCGGTATTATTCTTGCACTTGGTTTCTAGGCCACTCTCTTATATTTAGACTGTTTCTCGGATGTTATGCAAGCTGTTCGTGCATGATTTAGTATTCACTCTCTTTAGTATATATATAGTCTCATTTTCGTACCTATAGAAATCAAACAATTGTCCATTGACTTCAGATCCATATATTCGTCAATATATTGTCCCATTTCCAACAATAGGCGAGGCATTTAAGCGGGGTAATTAGGTGAGGTAATTCAGTATATAAGACAATAAAGTAAAGCAATTACAAGTGCCTATAAAATTCGACTTCGGAGCCTATATTAGTGCCTATTATAATGTCTATATAGTTCGATTTTAGAGGCCATATTAGTTCCCATTGCCGTAAACCATTAAGGAGCTAAAGTAGTAGAAGTAAAGGACTTTAACGAGGGCGACAACAAGGAAGAAGGATTGCCCTAAGGAGAGAGATCCGCTAACATTGTTGAAACCGCAAAGAGTCACCAACATAAGGGGCCGTTCTTGTTTAAGACGATTGAATACTTAACAAGGCAAGAGAATACACGCATTTAAAAAAGGATGGTTTTTTTTTAGAAGGGCGACCCCTTATACCACGATCCCCCCCCTACTATTTGCAAGTCAGTAACATCCCAACCTCTATGCTCCCTCCATCCTAACCTCCTTCTCTGTACCAGAAACGAGGATAGAACAAAACTCACTACTAGTAGCAACCCTCGTAACACTCGCCCAAATAGCAACCTTTTCCCCTAATCCTTCGCCATCTTATTCTCCAGCGCAAATGCCTCAAGCCCACTAACTGCCGTAACAAACTTCCTCTTATTCCTCTCTACCCTCTTAATATAAACTTTTAAGCTGGCGAATGATAACACATAGCGAATCGAATCGAATTCGGGCTATATTCGCTCTAGATTTCTGGAAAAAATAGCTGTTAAATCGAATTAAGTCGAATATTATGTTAGTTTAACTCGATTCGATAGGAGCCCTATGCGCTACTATGGATTGAGCTCGTTGAGAAAATGTTTGCGGTAACCTTCGTTAACCAACTGATCAATTGGAGGATGTTGAGGCGCGCTATCTAGCTTTAGTGTTTCGGTAGGGCAGAATACCAAGACCTTGAAAGGCCAATTGAATCATTCTTCGATTTTCTCTTGCTTTTTGTTTCTCTTAGCACATCTCTATTCAGAAATTTTGCTCAAGCCACTCAATGAAGGGCTGAAGTCACGATGTATAAGAAGAGCATGTGCATTCACCTACTGATGGGCACTTCGGCTGCCGCTCGAAAGGCTAGATTAAGGCTTTATAAGAAGAGCGGATCATTTGAGGATTTACATCACCAACCAATGGGTAATCCCAGGTATGGATACTTTAGCTGCCGCTCAAGAGGGTTTAGGAAGGTCGCAAGCTTCGACTCTTGAGCCTGTATTGGTGATTATATTGGGTCTCATTGTGTCGATAGTTATCATTATTATACCGTTTGTCCCTGCACAGTTGACGGAATCTGGTGGCTACTCATCCAAGGATAAAACAGCATATGCCGCCGTCTCGACCATTATTGCGTCCATCATCACGGCAATACTGATGGGCCAAGTAAGGAAACTATGGCTAAGTCAGGTCGACGCTCGAGTCGAAGGCGCGGTCAATGGAAGCATAGTCAAGAGCCTAAACAGTATGTGGCGCTCTTCATTGAGTATATCTGGTATCAAAGAAAAGTTCTCGAACTGGCATATTGAGATTACCCTCCTTGTCGCTGCACTCGTTACAACTTCCATTGTCTCAAGTTTCACGCCGACAATAAACAAACGAACGATACCATATACAGTCAACATCCCAGACGGCCGGCCGTATGAATGCGCAGGCCCCGGGTATGGGGCGATGCCGCCAATCTACACTTGGAACACCTCGAATGGCCTCTTCCACGTGTTCTGGAGTGTCAGTTGCCCGGTGAGGTACGCAGTTAAACTGATGGGCTCAATCAATACTCAATCACCTTCTGCTTTCGCATATGCCGATGTTGGTGTAGCTGTCGCACCTTCTGCCATCGGCGTCAACGTGGGAGTATACTCTACATCACTGATGAACATGGGACAATCTCTGAACGATCTTCTGGCAATGTACGGGTCTAATGTGGTATCGACAAGCACTTGCGTCCCAGTGATGCTGTCCAATCCAATCTCTTGTCGTCCAGGTGGTGAAACAGTTGTCTCTGGAAGAAATACTCTCGCTGTCTTTAGCGAGGATCGTAGCTGCACAGCAAACTATACGTACGCCATTGGCGCCAGGGACGGTCTCATGAACAGCGTATTCTGTCCTGGCTCAATAGTCGGACAGGGCACCATCGTGATCGGAGCAACAGCCGCTCTCACTCACTGGCTCGGATCTGCAGTCGGCCTCGAAGTTACACATGGCCCGAGTGATACTTTCACGGTGGTTTGCGATGTCGATGCCGTCGACGTGTACGCTTATCGGACAGTGACTCTATCCCTTCAATCGTTAGGTCAAAATACAACAACTGGTCAAAGCATTTATGGCAGGTATCTCAGCGCCGATGACCAGCCTTGCGAAGGCGGCGGCAGCATAGGCTCTAGTCATGCTATCGGGTATGCCTTGCAAGCCACCGTGGCCGCCGGAAACTGGCAGGACCTCTATCAAAATCTCTACCGGAATGGCCTTCTCGAATCTCTAGCCGAGCTTACCACTGTCACTGCTACGCATCGCCCCGACGACGCCGACCACGCCGCTGAGACATCCAGGTCGCCGCCGTGGGCATTCAACAACTCGAAGAATGCGCTGGAAGATGTTCTTGGACTTACTGCTGCACTTGTGACTAGTCGGATCAATTCGACGACTGTAACAGTTAATGGTGAGGCTGTGGTTTTGGCGACGAAGATTGGAAGTGGGAAGGCTTTTGGTATTGTGTTCGCTGTGCCGCCGCTTGCTACGGTCTGTGTATTACTGTGGCTGCTAATGAGACAGAGGAAGATTGGAGTGGTGAAGTATCATTCGTCTAGTTTGGTTGAAATACTGAAGGCAGGTAGAGAATTGAGATAAAATCATGTCCATCATCTGTTCTGATTGCAGTAGTGGGGACCACGGGCTGTCGCCTGAAGTTAGTGAGTTCGCATGGGAGGTGCAAGCAATATAGACTAAACGTTCCCTAACGTAGGCGGCAATAGCATTCAATATTTGGGTCGAGGGAGGAATCACGGATCACTCGAGTTGAGCGCTTATAGGCCCTACTAATAGCACATACGGATTCTAAGTTATAATTGGCGTGCGGCATCTATGGTTATAATGGGTTCGACGGAAGAAGATAAGGACTAAGGCGTAGGCGATACGGCTTGTCTAGTTGGAGTTATTTGCCCATTTCCTAACTAGATAACTGTAGTATATGTGATATATAATTTGGTAATACTAAGTGGAACAAAAATAATCTAACTCTAGGGCCTTTTTCCGAAGTGTAAAGGTTAATATAAGGCTATTACAGGGAGTTTGTATTTCCTTTACCCACCCGCAAACTATAAGAGGACAAAGGCTAAAATCCCACTCGAATTCTGACACTTGTTCGGGGGTAATTGTGCGTTTCCCCGGTATCCGGAGAATGTTCGATCCAGTACTTCGTACCGGGGTTTGTACACGCCAAGATGTAGTTGCTGCAAGGTTGCTGTTTATCTGACTTGGCCACCTCTTGTCTCTAAAATATATCTTCATGAAACCTACATCAAAAAAGTACTTATCAATAACGATCTCAGCTATTAATTTACTGCTCAAATAAATCCCATTTTATATTGGACTAAAGAAGATTATTCACGGCGATGAGTCCTTTATCATTAGTGGGGGTGTTTATCAAAACTTGAGGATCGACCTCTAAACCGATAGCCGGTGTTCTTGGTTCAACTAGGTTACTCAGATCAACTAGGTTACCAACACTTCCAGCACTCTCAGTGTAGTTTACCAGCACACCATAACAAATTACGTACCTTATAAGTATAAAATATCTTCGCCTAGGCCTAAATTTAAATAATAAAGGGAAGGGGATAATCCTATATTATCTATATAGATAATAGCCTTCAGTAATTATAAAAACAGAAGTAGAAGAAGAGGTATTATATATTAGAGATATAAGAAGGTATAAAAGAAGAGGTATCCAGTCAGATATAACTAACTAATACCTAAAAACAACTATAACCCTAAGCTTTCCCTTCCTATACGCACAAATATTTACTTCTCCAGTAATTGACAGTGTATGGAGAAAACTAGGTGGTGGCCAGGGAGGAAGATGGCCGCTTGTTAGGTCACGTGTGCACTAGTACTAGCCTGCCACTACTAGAGCTTCTCTTCTTGCTCTTTCTCTCTCTTCTTCTTCTTCTTCTTCCACAGAGACGATAGCACCCACAGAATAGAACCAATTGAAGTACATTCATTGTTTCCTATTCGTGTGCTTGTTTCACAACACCGCTCCTTCCTCCCAAATGGTAGTCGACATTTTGGGCCTTCCGCCTTAAACCTCCAATCTTCAACCTTCCGTATACACCTCTACTTCTACGTCTACCATCTTCACTGAATCGATTCTCAATCTTCACTCACAGTTGTTAAAATGGACAACGTTGAAATTGAGGCAGATAATGAATATGCCCTATACTATGACCGACTGGGCGAAGTGTTCGAGTCTGTCATGGCCACATACATGACAGAGCAATGGGGAGATTATTTACTAGAGAGGACGCCCGAGGAGTGGTGCCTTGAGATCAGTAAGCATACAGTATCCGAATTCAAAGATCTCCTGAATCAGGAAAAGCCGCCAACTTTGGCCCAATTATACTCACTCTCCTGGACTGACACAAAGCGAGCTGGTAAGTTACATTATAGGCAATTTCTGCTTTACCATGTCCTGTTACTAATTATCCTAGGAGTGTATGGCCGCAAGAGCAGCAGACGAAGAGGCTAGAATAAGAGGCGAGATGACAAAGTATGACAGGGAAATGGCAAAGTTGGATGATGATGCTCGCAGGAAGCGGCAGGATCAGAGAAATAACAGCCAGGTGGAGAGGAACAGGAAAGCAAAGGAGCAGGGTAGAATGACATCGTATGAGAAACACATGGCAAGCATGGACGATACTACTCGAGAGAGAAAACGACAGGAGAGAAACGCGAGGAAGCGTGAGAAGGATTGAAAGAAGCGCGAGGCAAAGAACAGAGCTAAAAAGAGTGCTTTGTCGGAAAAGTCTACTAATATCCTTTAATATATCCTTTTGATTGCTTGAGTCTTTTAGGTGCGGGGAGGGCGATGGACATTGCTTTATTTGCTATTATCATCTAGGCCTTAATCGATTCTCAATCTTCACTCGTAGTTGTTAAAATGGACAATATCTATATAATCCGGCCTCTAATCGATAACCACCATAACCACTTGTATGTGGGGTGCGCTTCCTCCTCTCAAGGCGGTATGAAACGCAGACGCAGCGAGCATGAGCGGGCATTTACCCAGGACGATCGCCAGCAAATGGTCTATCACTACAATTTGATGCGGCAGGATAATGTGCCTCGAGTTGGACATTTTTTCGATATGGTTATTATTAAAGACGTGGATTTGGAAGATAGTGACAAAGACGACATATTGATGGCTCGTAAGATAGTATACATAGTGGAAGCGATATATACTGGGTGGCTTTCAGTATATACATCATAGGCCCCGGAAGAATTATAGTACCATCTATATATATAATGTATAATTTATATACTAGTACCTAGTAGGGTATAGTATATATAGCCGATAATTATAGAGGTCTAGGAGGAATAAGGTTTTATATAATTACAGTAAAATAAGCTTATAGTAGAAGGGAATAAATTCCTAGATATTAAGATATTACCGAGTAGGTTACCTTAACCTAAGGTCCTAATAGTTCAAAGATATTGAGTAAACTAGAATTGGCGGTGGCGGCGAGGTCACATGGGGTTGAATTGAAGAGGCATTTAAAGACGAGCATCACAATCAAAGAGGAGTAGGATGAAAGTTTTCTAGAAACGCTCTATTGCCAATGTACCTTATAAGCACGAAAGATCTTCGCCCAGACCCAAATTCAAATGACAAAGGGAAGGGGACGATCCCATTATCCATGCAGACAATAGCCTTCGGTGATTGTGAAAACAGAAGTAGAAGAAGAGGCATATGTCAGAGATACAAGAAGGCATGAAAGAAGAGGCATCCAGTCAGATATGACTGACCGATGCCCAAAAACAACCATGACCCCATGCTTTTCCTTCCCATACGCACAAATATTTACTTCTTGGCACCGGCCTTAACAGCAGCCTTGGTGACCTTTCCGGCCTTGTCAGACTTCTCGACGGACTTGATAACACCGACAGCGACGGTTTGACGCATGTCACGGACAGCGAAACGTCCAAGAGGTGGGTAGTCAGTGAAGGCCTCAACACACATGGGCTTGGATGGAACCATCTTGACGATGGCAGCATCACCAGACTTGATGAACTTGGGGGCGTTCTCAATGGACTGTGATAGAGAGTTAGCATGAGCTGAACAAGGAAGTGAGGGATGTACGAACCTTTCCGGTACGTCTGTCAATCTTCTCCAAAATCTCAGAGAACTTGCAAGCAATGTGGGCAGTGTGGCAATCAAGAACTGGAGCGTAACCAGCACCGACTTGACCAGGGTGGTTAAGAACGATGACCTGGGCGTTGAAGGACTCAGCAGCCTTGGGGGGGTCGTTCTTGGAGTCACCAGCGACGTTACCACGGCGGATTTCCTTGACGGAAACGTTCTTGACGTTGAAGCCAACGTTGTCTCCTGGAACACCCTCGACAAGCTGCTCGTGGTGCATCTCGACGGACTTGACTTCAGTGGTGACACCAGCTGGGGCGAAGGTGACGACCATACCGGCCTGGAGAGAGTCAGTAATGCGACGGCGTTGTGAATTGGAGCAAACATACCTTGATGATACCAGTCTCAACACGACCGACGGGCACCGTGCCAATACCTCCAATCTTGTAAACATCCTGGAGGGGAAGGCGGAGGGGCTTGTCAGTTGGGCGGGAAGGAGGGTCAATGGCATCAATGGCTTCGAGAAGGGTCTTTCCGGTGGACTTGCCAGCCTTGGTCTCCTTCTCCCAACCCTTGTACCATGGGCAGTTGGTGGAGTTGTCAATCATGTTGTCACCGTTGAATCCGGAGATAGGAACGAAAGCAACAGCCTTGGGGTTGTATCCGACCTTCTTGATGAAGTTGGAAGTCTCCTTGATGATTTCCTGGTAACGAGCCTCAGACCACTTGGTGGTGTCCATCTTGTTGATGGCGACGATGAGTTGCTTGACACCAAGGGTGTAGGCGAGAAGGGCGTGCTCACGGGTCTGGCCATCCTTGGAGATACCAGCCTCGAACTCACCAGTACCGGCAGCAATGATGAGAACGGCGCAATCAGCCTGGGAAGTACCAGTGATCATGTTCTTGATGAAATCACGATGACCAGGGGCGTCTGCAGCATGGTCAGTATTGCTGGGTGGCGGTGATCAAGGTGAATGAAGAGGTACATACCAATGACTGTGACATAGTACCTTGGGGTCTCGAACTTCCAGAGAGCGATATCGATGGTGATACCACGCTCACGCTCGGCCTTTAGCTTGTCAAGAACCCATGCGTACTTGAAAGAACCCTTGCCCAACTCGGCGGCTTCCTGGGATGGGAGTCAGCATAAGGAACAGTGAATATGAGTATGAAGATAAAAATGAATGAAGGTTGAAGAGGCAGGTCGGCAGCGACAGCGACAGCGACAACGACGATGTTGATGGTTGGGCATCAAGCAGGTGCTGCATGGTGTTGTTGGCGCACAGCGCGATGAGACGCAAGTGGTCCGTGTCGTGGGCGAGCGCACGCAAAAAATTTGTGACGCACAGGCGAAACGCAAACTCTGCCCCGCCGAGGGGCAAAGCAGATAAGCCTGCCTGCGACGACAAACAGAAGAGGGGAAATTTGAGGAAGCGAAGAAAAAAATTGAAAGAGAGATTTGGATGCGCTTACCTTCTCGAACTTCTCGATGGTACGCTTGTCAATTCCACCGCACTTGTAGATCAAGTGTCCTGTTTGTATGTGAGCTGCTGAACGAGCGGTATGTGCGTGTGTGGGAGGAGTCGTGAGTCTTACCTGTGGTGGTCGACTTGCCGGAATCGACGTGGCCGATAACGACGACGTTAATATGCGTCTTCTCCTTACTGCATGGCGACGACAAGTCAGTGTGTGTTCTGTCAATATCAAGAGCAGAGGCGGTGCCATGGCCATGATGAAGCCTTTGATGTAGGCCAAACGTGCTGCGACTCACCCCATGTTTGCGGTATTGGAATGTGTAACGGTTTGTGTGTTTTTGGTTTTTCTTTCGAAAGGTAAGTTGAGCTGTTGCACAAGGGAGCTGTCAGTGATGTTCAGAGAAGATGGGATTGCGCAGATGAGGCGCGATGGGTTGGTACTCACTACACAGTATGATTGCTCGAATCAAGGTATGTGTGGACGAGGTTTGGAAGAAGTTCGAGGGAAGATTTTCAATATGTAGGCGCTCGGGTGTTAGTGCGGGGCGCTAAACTACGCTAGTAGGGCTTGAGGCAAGATACCCCACCACGTCAGACTGAATTTTTGCAAAATTGCCAACGGTGATGGCGGCAATCCAAGGAAACTCAGCACCACTTTTTCCCAGAATGACGCCCAGTCACAGCTGAGATGTTCTGCAAAATTTTACGCATCCGTCCATCCTGCTTGAGTCGACCCTTTTTCGGTGTTTTTATGACATCATGTGATTTGATGACCCCGCTATCACGTGTCTCGCCGCGTTCATCCTTCAAGGACGAACATTCACACGGTCTTCGGTCTGAGTCAACTTCACCACCGCCAGCACAATTCATTCCAAGTCTGAAGCAGCACTTTTAAAAATAGGATATACCAGTATCAGTCATTATTAGCACCTACTATGTATCATCGCCGACAGTACTCATTTCTAGGAACTAGATTGCAAGCGCAACCTCCCCCCACCCCGTCCTGGATCCACCAACACAGTTATTGCAAAACTTGTCATTTATTTTTGAATGTTTTTATTTTCTACTGGAAAACTAGCGGCTTACTGCTCCCCTCTCAAGTCATACTCTTTCTTCCTCGTTCAAGACATACTCGTTTTGCAGAAAAATCTCTGCTTTCTTTTCTACTTTCGACGCGTCGCTTCTCAAGCACTGGGACTCTTCTCAGGGAGCACACATCCCACATGCTGCTAATATCCAAGACTCAATGCGCATCTCTTTAAAATCCCCTGCCTCCTCTGTTCGACGCCTGCTTGGTGAGTTCACCAAAGGCAGCCTCGACCTCTTTCTTTAATTCTTTGTATGTAACAATCCACTCCGCGCTCTCATCTCGGGATACCAGTCGGATTTTCTGGTCCGAACCTGCATCCAGTCGGTTGAGCTGTGTTAAAATGTGTCCCATGTCTACCACTGCATTACCATTGCTATCAACTTGGTGGAAGACGTAGTCGCGGAACAATTTAAGTTGATATCTTCCCCCAAGTTCAGACCAGGCCAGCTGCCCTTCATATTCAGGCCGTTCGTTGATGGTACCAAGCTTCATCAGGAGCCTAGCGATTCGTCCGTTCTCCAATTCGCGGCGTAGCTCCGACGTACAAGTGTCCTCGGCATGCATTAAGCTGTTGTATACATCCATCGTGTGCCCATGAATCCCACGAAGAAATTCATTGAGGTCTTTCGGCTGTTTACCCAACAGGTACTTGCAAGTGTCGACCAGCTCTATAGAGTAACTGCGCGCCATCTGGTCTATCAGTGCTTGTGTCTGAGCTGCGGTCCATGCCGTTCGTGAAGAGAGGGTGTTGGTAGCGACCCGCAGAATGAGCTCCCCGAAATTTGTGAAGTCCTCTTGTTGTAACTCTGCCAAAGACCGCTGAGGATTAAACTGAACTACGTCGAGCATAGAACAAGCGTTAAGTCGAATACGATTTTTGCTAGTGACAAGAATCTTGCTTGCGTCCATACATCTGACAGCCAAATTGGCTTGGTGGATTGATTTCATTGCAGATGCAATTTGGACGACATAACCCCATATATCCTGTTCTGGCACAAGCGTCTGGCTCCGTTGCGACCCGAATCGACTCGTGCCGGCAGAATGGTGCTCGATCAAGGTCTTTGAAAGAGGATGATAATCAGTAACGAAGATGAGGGAACTATCGCCAAAGACGCTTGTAGTGAACGTCTTATGAACGTTCACAACTGCTCCGTTGTTCACTCGCTGCCAGTCGACGACCGCTTGCATCGCGCTTGGATTCGTTAATTTGAAACCTGCACGTGAATTAGGTTTCGCTCTGCTGGGGTTCAAAGTTTTCATGGCATACCTTTCAACCTGCGCAAGCAGTATATCTTACCATCCTTGCTAGATATGGCTTTGTAGACCCAGCTTGGATAACCGCCAAGCACTAATAACTTCTGGTGATTGGAGTCCTGATGATTTGTATCGAGTGCAACTAAAGTATGGTAGACATCAACAGTTGGAAGTTGGATTGAAGAATCTAAGATTATTAGTGCAATCCATATGGAGGAAATGTGTGTCCATACTAGGCATCACCTGGAGAGACGCTTCCGACTTTCTCTGCAGTTCTTCCCGGAGTCCCTCATCCATGAAGAAATCATGGGCATGGCGTTGATAGGGTTGGATATCTGTTCGGTGGGGGCCAACTGGCGCATAGAGATGATGTTGAAGCTATGGACGTCAGCAACTGATATCGACTCTAGGGACTCCCGAGTCTCGAGCTCTCCGGGCAAAGTAACCAAAGAAGATGAAGTGATAAGGGGTTCTTACAGGTTGAACATTTGCAGCGTAGCCACTGGGTCCAGTAAAGTAGCCACCAGCACCATTGTTAGCTACGTGGCTATTGTCACCGAAATATGGGTCGTTAGTATAAGGGGTTACGGCGGAATGACTATTATAGAGATCAAAGGATATCTGTGGTTCAGAGCCTGTGCCGTTTGAGGAAACATGGCTCGCGTAGTCGCTTTGAGGTTTGAATTCCTTAAACTGAGAGGGATTCAAGGTTGCTGACTGAGTGATGGATTGTGCACCAGGTGTGGGAGTGCCCTGGCTGCGAGGTGTGAAAGATGGAGCGTTTACGGCTTGAGATGGTATTGTTTTTCCAGTGGGTGCTGGCAAGGTCGCCGGTGTAAAGGATGGGGAGTCTACACTTAGCCCTTTCTTTGATCTAGCAGTGGAAACATTAGCAAGAGGTATTTTCTTAGTATTTCGAGCAGGGTTAGTAACGCTCCGGCCCAAAACAGCTCTTGAAAGGGCAGGATTAATCGGAGGCGAGGGTGAGTCTGTTGGGCTATTATCTAGAGGACTATTTGACGGAGTCGCTGCCGAATAATATTCCTTGGTTTTACTAGTCAGAAGAGACGGGGACCAGTCTTTCAGAGTATTATTTCCCAAGGTGTCCGAAAAGGGGTCCCATGCAGGAAGTTTTTTGCTCTTCTTCGTTCCGCCAGAAACAACTCTCGAGAGGTGATCATTGATTGGAGGAGGCGTAATGGGATCTTTTTTACCACCATCTGGCATGTTATCCATAGAAATATCCAACGTTGGAACTTCCCCGCTCTTGTCCTCTATGCCAGCAGCAACTCTTGAGAAGCGATCATTCAGTGGAGGAGGCGTAGTAGCTTTTGGACCATCATCTGGCAGGCTTTCTGCAAAAGAGGCTAACGGAGACTGTTCCCCGCTATTCTTCGTCTCGCCGGAGACAGCTCTTGCAAACGATGTTGAAAGAGGAGGAGGAGGAGGCGAGTCCTTATAGCCCGTACATGGGAAATCTGGGCCATAATAGTTGGTAGTCGGAGGAGATGGTACCCTTGGATTCTTTGTCGGAGTTCTGGTGTTCACGATGCCCGCAACAAGCGGCTTTGACTTCTTCTTTCCGGAACTCATATTGCTTCGTTGGTGGTGCTGAACAACAAATCATAAGGGTTTAAGAGTCGTTTGAACTCTGTGGATCCTCACTATCCTTTATGAGTTCCTTCCACTTTTAAGTGGAAAATAGCATGACATATTTCACGCCCTCCGTTCCTGCCTCCTATGTTGCAACTGTCTCTCGGGCATCAAACGGCAGGCTGGTTCCCATTCACGGCGAGCCATGCAGATGGACTTCAATCACGTCCTGGCTTGCCATGATCATGGTATAGGACCTCTGGCGAAACAATGGAGTATTACAACTCTCAGTGCGTATTGAAATGACCCCCAGATGTAAGAACCACCACATAGTCTTAATGCACGCTTGGCCACTGTAGATCCCAAGGCTCTTTCTTCAAGAGACATCATTGTCATGCAAATGTCTTCGTCCTTTCCCATTCAGCAGAGTATATCCAGGACTCCGAAAGTATGTACCCAAGAAAAATGCACCAGATCCACATATTCCCATTGTCTAGTTGGGCTCGAATGGTGTTCGTTATTCCACTATATATTGGCGACTTGGGCGTGGAATTGCAACTTGTCACAACGCGTAGGGGGAAATACACTTACACTTCTGGTTGTGACGCAATAGGTTTATTGGGATCATGATTAAAGGCACAGCCTTGATCTTCGTAGCGGCAATGGCCGTATATCAAGACATTTCGGCACAAGGTGTCTTTGGAGCTCTCTGGGTATGCATCAGCACCGCTCCCAC
The DNA here is from genome assembly GCA_003008705.1 of Pezicula radicicola. NCBI lineage: Eukaryota > Fungi > Ascomycota > Leotiomycetes > Helotiales > Dermateaceae > Pezicula > Pezicula radicicola. Next base: position 89,328 of record PDUO01000056.1, on the reverse strand, counting down.
CCAGAACATCATATCTATCGCATTCCACATACCACGTCCTCTTGGTCGCGGAGAGCTCATGGGCTTGCGCACTTCCGGCGGAGAGTATCTCGTCGCCGCCATTGTATTCGTGCGTCCGACTATCTGCCACACCCCGATAACGCGTTACGAAGCCTGTGACGGTGCCAGTAGAATTAACCTGTGTCCCTCAAAGATGTGCTATACAAGCCATGCAGTGGCCATGCGCCTTTTCGCGTGGGAAGAGAGAAAGATCGGGGGGTGATTGGAGTCGACAGAGAGGCACTCTCGAACAAGGACGGCCAACTTACTTGACTCTGGCGGACATTTCCCAAGCAGTGGTAGCAATTGCACGGGGCTGGCCCATCGAAGGATGGACGGTGACGAGATGATATGTATGCGTAGATGCAAATAGAATAGAAATGATTTTAGATTTGGATTTGGTGGCCTCACAACAACACCACGGTTGGAGCGAACGAGGCTGATGGGAGAGCGACGACGGACAGCTTTCGAGGACGCGGATTCGGGATTGACGTTACTACTGGACTAAATTACTGGGCTACTGGGCTCGCTGGACTGGGACTGGGACTGGGTTGACACCACACAGTACGTATTATGCGGGTCGGCCGCTTGTATTCTTGGCGCATGGTGCTAACGATTACTTCGTACTACTGTGCTGTCCTGTGCTGTCTGTCGCTACTCGTACGCCGTACTACTACCGGTACTATTACAGTACCTAGCTTTCTTTACAGTAGCTACAGTAGCTTCTCGATAAGCCAAGGCTAATGACACCTCCTCCAGTCTGGACTTTAGGAATGCCTTCTTTGTCCCCTTTATTCTTAGTCTCAAACACATCTACAAAGCACAACTAAACCCCCCAAAGCCCCTTTCTTTTCTCCAGATTATGCGCCAATAACTCGCTCTTTGTCCCAGGGCACCACCATGGCAAACCCCCAGGTCGACATCAGCCAGCTCACCGAGTCGCAACAGCAAGCATTGCAGCAATACATCCAAGTCACAGACCAAGACCCGACAGCTGCGATCCCACTTTTGCAGAGATCGCAATGGAATGTAGAGGTTAGCCGGAAGATCCTGGATTCGTGATACTGTGTCCCTGCTAAGCCAACTCAGATTGCAATCAGCAAGTTCTTCGACGGCGAGGGCCCTGATCTTGTTGCAGAGGCTCTTGCGGCGCAGAACGTACCCCCTCCACGAGCTGCGCGACAAGAAAACCTTCAGCAGAGTCTTTTAAACAGTTCTGCGAGCTCCCCCCGATCACAAAATCGCCCAGACGCTGCGCCTCGAATAGTCCCACAACCAGACGACCAAGCCCTTATCCGCCCTCCGTTCCTCCTCTCCCTCCTCTTTACTCCCTTCAGCATCCTTTACAAGGTCTTCTCGGCGTCTTTCAGCCTACTTAGCTACCTTTTCCCTTTCCTACCACGCATACTTCGACCCAGTCCGACAACTGGAACGACGAGAAGGACAAACACAATAGGGCGCAAACCGTTGAAGCCGCGCGATTCAGCAGCGCGGTTCAAGCGGGAATTTGAAGAGGAATACGGGGAAAGCTCGCTTCCCTTCTACGATGGAGGTTACGCACAAGCTCTGGATCTGGCAAAGAAGGATCTCAAGTTCTTGGCCATCATTTTGACCTCTCCTGAACACGATGATACCTCCTCCTTTACTCGCGAAACGCTCCTTTCTGCCGAAGTTGTAGCATTCCTGAACGACCCCGCAAACAACATTATCCTCTGGGTAGGAGATGTTCGAGACTCCGAAGCATACCAGGTCTCGACGGCACTCCGGTGCACCAAATTCCCATTTACAGCTCTAATCACTCATACTCCCCAACAAGGTTCGACCTCAATGTCTGTTATATCACGCATAACAGGCCCGACCCCTCCAGCTGCATACATTGCGAAGCTTCAGTCTGGCATAGCCGCGCATTCCGAGCAATTGGCCGCTGTGCGTGCGACAAGGTCAGCTCAACAGTTTGAGAGATCATTACGAGATGAGCAAAATTCAGCCTACGAGCGTTCATTAGCACAAGACAGGGAACGCGCAAGGTTACGAAAGGAGGCGGAGGCTGCAGCTGCGGCGGAAGAGAAGAGGGCACTGGAAGAAGCTGCGGCCGCAGAGGCATTAAAAGAAAAACGCGAGCAGTGGAGGTTATGGAGGGCGAGACAGATTGCTCCCGAGCCCAGTCTGGATTCCAAGGACGTCGTACGGATAGCATTGAAAATGCCGGAGGCAGCAAGAATCACGAGGAGATTCGCTGGCGACGCGAGCATCGAAGAGCTGTATGCCTTTGTCGAATGCTACGATCTTGTGAAGGAGGGCGAAGCAAGCACAGGCACAGAAAAGGCCACCCAACCAGAAGAGTACGAACATAAATACGACTTCAGACTCGTCTCCACATTACCAAGAGTTGTATATTCGATCGAGGAAGGAGGATCAATCGGGCAAAAGGTCGGCAAGAGTGGAAATCTCATTGTCGAATCGATTCTCGAAGATGACGACGATGATGATGATGAATAGATTGTCACTACGTTCAACAAGCAGGGAGGGCATTCGTGGCGTTCCGCGTTCTGGGGAAGGGGTTTGGAATAATCACTTCTTGTAACTGTAGAGTACTTACCCAAAGACTGTTCTGTCGAGTCAAGTCGAATGGAGTTAGCCCTGTGTCTAGATATATAGACTAATTCTGAATCTGAATCTGAACCTCAATCTCAATCTCAAGCTGATGTTCAACCTACTATGGAGTACTCACTACACTATACTGTACATAATTTACATACTACATATCCGCAAATAACTTACAGAAACTCCTACTAATCAACTATAATTTGATAAACATTTTCCTCCTCCAGGGTATGATCTGTGATTTATGATCTTAAAACTAAGCTATCCTATCTTCGAGGTAATAAAACAAGTATTCCTCACACCAGTCTACTTATTTCCAACATAAGTACGGAAGGTACCAACTACAGTGTTCAATCAATGACCTCCTCTATAATCAAATCATTATTTATACAAAAAAAAAATTACTTTACTACCTGGCTTCTATATTACTTCACTTCTGGAGATGCTAACTATAACTACAACCACAACCCTAATTTCCTATTCATGATTTTTTTCATTTTTGGTTCTTGTTTTGGGATTCTTTGGTGTGGAAGTGTAGAATAGAATAGAGGAAGGTTGCTTCTTTTTAGAGAGAGTGGGAAGGAGAGGAGGGGAGGAGAGGAGAGGGATAGAGGTCGGGTTTGGTTTGGTTTGGTTTGGTTTGTAGGTTGGATTGGTCTTCGTTGTGGTTGCTCATGTTGTGTGGGTAGATTGGTGGATGGTGGATAGTGGGTAGTGGATGGTGTAGATTCACTTGTGTTTTATATCTTGAGGTTTCTGTATTACTTTCTAATTATGCCCGTTACTCATGTAGGCTATTCCATACCTGCGGGTTCACTTGTCGAAATCTAAAGTGAGTCTTTCGAGTAGTAACTGGACAGTTGTGTGTGCCGCAACGAATTTTGTCATTCAAGAGTGCATCATTCTCTGTACCAGAAGCCCATGATATATATTATAAATCTTCAATTCAAGCCTACTAACTATCATAAAAGAGGCCAGCACATTAACTCCTGCCATTCAAGAGGTAACGCTATTCTGATCCCTTCAATCTCCCTGTGAGGCACATCTCCAATCCACCAAATATCACTCGCTTTCATTGCAAGAGCAAAATAATGAGCCAGCACCACTAGAGCCCGTGGCTGGCGTTCTTCGACCAACCTGGTGAAATGTTTAGGAATATATAAAGCAAATACAAGAAGGCGGCGTAGAAGAGCCATCGGATGCTCGCCAGTGAGAACGGCAAGTCGAATAGAGCCAATATAGCTAATTGTTTTCTCATAGGTTTCCTGTATTTCCTCATCCCATGGCTCTTGAATGTCTCTGCCAGAAGGATCTCTCGTCAACAAAAAACCAAGATCCTCTCGATTCTTTTCGTGGAAAATCTCGTCCGCATTAGTCATGTCTGGTGCGCCTTTTATAATTACCAATATCTTCGCATCTGTAGGCACTTTGCTGAGAAAGAGGTACGCAATTTTGAATATGCCGCATGCTCCACTTGCCATATCGAGCCACTCCATTGGTGGGGTATAAGGATCCAGGCATCGGTCGTTTAATGACGCAAAGGCCATGTAGAGTATAAATACTGATGTAAAGCATATTGCATCAGCAGTGTCCACACTGAGATGGTCAATGGCTTTTCGATGTTCCCTAAGTGCCAAATCAAGATACTTGCGGTGCTCGGACAAGAGAACTGCGTCGCCGGCCTCTAATCTTGCAAGATGCATAGCGGATAGTGACAACAGTCCGTACTGAAGCGCATCATTGTGCAGTGCAAGTTTTGGAACTTCAACTGTCCATAACTCTTGTATGTCCGGATTATGGGTTGCTGGAATGGTAGTACTAGTCCTCGTAGTGTAATTGTGCAGAAGACGCAGTTCCAACAGACGCCTTGACTTCAATTCAGGAAGACTAGGACCCGCATATGGGAGGAGAGTTACTGTAGCTCCAGTTTCAGGCTCGGTATATCCTTGGCGCAACGGGAAACTTCTACTGCTTATGTCTGACGTATTCGTGCTGGGGGGTTCGCTACTCTTTCGGTCTTTGTATATACAAGGCACAATGTGCTTTCGGCAGCTCTTGCAACTGGGTTGGGTCTCGTCGCACTGGATCTGTCAGCATAACGCTCTCACAAAGACATCGACACAACCGAGTACAAAGGGGTCAGGGTACGAGTAACAAAAGGGGCTCGCTTAGAAAACAGCTCGCACTTTGGGAGCCTCGCTGAGCTTGATTTCGCGATAACGTCTTGAACACAGAATCATGACAATCCGCCTACCTTAACCCTTCGCTCTCTACACCTCTGGCAGCCATGTCTTGATTTCTTATGCCCAAGTCGCGGTCCCTTGCCCTTTGCCTTCGCCTGCCTCTGCGAGGGGGGTACTGTAGCGTCGCCCATGAAGTTATCCGTTGGTGCTTCGCTGCTCAAGGCGAGTCCAAGGCTCGAGGTGGAAGGGAAACCGAGTGACCTTGCAAAGAGACACCATTCTGCATTATATCTATGCGGAATATAAAAGGCCTATATAAGGTACCTACCAGGCAGAAGCGCGTTCTAGCGGTGGGCTTTGAGAAGGCAGTGCTGCGCGTGTCGTTGAATTTGACTTGACTCGTTTCTCCTCCTTCTCGCTACGCTCTACAGGGGGGTCTTCGAGGAGTTCAACCAATCAGCATCAAATTCAGAACAATTGCCATTTCTTGTGCTGGGCAGAGATAGGAGACACAGATTTCGAGCAAAACGTATTTTTGTTTCTTTTACAGATGCTGAGTTTGTTGAAGTGCCGCAAATTCTGCCAAGCAGCTTTGAACTATACATGCTGCCATGCCTACCACCAAATACAGGAACGGCCAGTCTAACAAGAGCAAGTCTGCGCTTTGAAAGCTGCCCTTCTACATCTTCTACTGCAGCTTCTCGAAGATGAGTGTTTGTGCTCCGGCCATTTAAGAAACTCAGACGGCCGTCTTCCACCTAATGTAGAAGGAATGATGTACATACCTACCTATACTGGTACGGTGACATAACCTCGAGACTCCTTCCTTCCTTCCTCATTAATCAATCCAGATGTCTATTTAAGCTGCGCTTTCTTTCCATTGCTTGCACTCTTCACTTACCAACATCCATCATTGTCATCATCGTCATCATATTTACACCGAGTACTGGCGTCTTTAAAAGCTCACATCCGAGACCCAATCGCATCATTCTAAAGTGCGTATCCATCAGTCGGCGACCCTCATCCATACCGACAATGTCGTCCTTCGAGGAGAAGTCTCCCGAGCAGAAGCGCTCAGAAGGTCTCGCCATCTTCGGGCTGGTAGCATACACCCTGTCCATGCTCACAGTTCTATTCACTATGGCACGGCATGGTAAGCATGGAGTTATTGGATGGACCCACGTCTTCATATTCTGCGTTCTCCGAATCATTAGCAACGCATTTCAGCTGGAACCTCGACCAAATCTCATACTTGAACACATTTTTCAGAACATTATCCTCACCAGCATTGCACCGGGAATCCTGTTACTCGCCATAGCAGGCGTTTTAAATGAAGCGTAAGTGCCCTGCTTGAAGTGAACTTTGAATCAGATGACTGACAGAAGCAATCAGTCGTCATTATCATCGCAGAAGACCGGATCCGACCTTCGGATGGCTCGCGTTGCTTGTTATACACCTGCTCATTTTCACTGGAGTAGCGCTCATCGCGGCCGGATACACTGCTAAAGCTTCCATTCTGATAATTTTCGGGGAGTTCCTCTTTCTGATCAGTTTGGTTATTATAACTGTGCTATTAGTCGCTGCTTTGGCGCACTCATACTACCAAAAGCTGGCATGTGTGGGAGATAATCGTACACATGTGTGTTTGTCTAAACTATTGAAAGACGTTGCTAACATTGTATGCGTACAGTTACTCTATGCAGTCGCTCTTACTCTGCCGCTTTTATGGATCCGAGTTGTTATTGGCTGTGTCACGTCTAGCGCAATAGTTGTATACAGTTTATATGCGCCATATGCGAATTCCCTGGCTGTTATACTTTGTCTGTATGTGCTGCCAGAGCTACTGGCGGTGCTTACCCTCGTGTTTGGTGGGTTGGCGACGCAAAACATCAAGGACAAGCCCACAGAACAATTGGCACCAGAGATGACAAGTGGAAGTGTTCAAAGACGTGACTTACCTTGAGTGGTGTTGGCGAGTGACTGTTAGCTGAATGGGTGGTTGGTCTCTTACGAAATGGGCGGTACTGCAGTTCGGGATGGGGAAAAGTAGATTATGGCTGAACAATGGTAGTCAGACCAAGGAGAACAAATGAAAAATTGATTTTATAGCACTGATTTCTAGGTATCATCTTTGGTTTGAAAAGAGGGACACAGGCGCTTGACGATAGCTAACTATGGCTAGGTAATGATGGCTTCTGTTGTTGTATCCCACACAGTGCAGTTGTCTTTCTGAGTTACCTGAAGTCTTGAAAGACTATAGAACAAAGAAACGCTACCTTTCATCTGCGATTAGGCCATTCCTCCATCTCATCACCGAGGAAACGTCTCAACGTAGCAACTTTCGTCCGCACGAATTTCGAACTCATCCCAAATTAATAAAGCCTATTGGTTTACTAGAATGAATACCAGGGATTAGAAATCCTTACCACGTCACTTGGTCTTTTAGGCTAAAGTACTTGAGATGAATGAGTAGCTTTAGCTTTGGCTTTAGATTAATCCTTCCTACCTTGGGTTTTAAGAACGAAAGTTATAGTTCCTGTAGATTCTATGTGGTAAGAGAGGGATTTGGGAGTAAAAAATAGAGGCCGTTTCGAACTTTTTGAATTGGTTGTGCTTTACAAGTGGAGTCGTTGAACAAGATTGTAAAGCGGGAGATTTCTGTAGGTATTTAGAAGTGAAGTTCGGGATGATAATTAATGCTACCTAGTAAAGAACCTCATTCTCCATGTGACAACAAAATAAAGGTTTATCATGCTGGCGATCAGCTTGGCGAGATCACCATGATGCAATTTCGTGGGTATGTGTGGGGGTCAATGACATGCTAAAGATTTAGTGGCGGTCGCTTACAGATAAACCCTGCAAGCCGTTGTAACCGAAAATCTCAAAATCTCTCACCTCATTACCTCATACACAACCCTCATCCACACTTTCAACAATCTATCAACTTCAACACTGGGTGAGGATAGCTTCAAGGCAAAGGATACCAGCCACATGGGTCAATCATCGTCGTCGCAACAGGCCATGAAATCAGCCCCCTCTCCACCACCACCAACCTACGAGTCACTACACACAGACTACGCAGCACCAACACAACAAACACAAACACAAATACCTCCATCAGCACCAGCACCAACACCAATACCAACATCAACTCAAATAAATCTACAATCCACCACTCCTCCCAAAGACTCCCTCCAAAGTAAACTCGGAGTCAGTCTCCCAGGCCCAAATGCCTCAAATCGAGAATGTAGAGAATGGCTTCAGATCGTCTTAAGACATTGTGGATATAGTCCTCGAAAAGCTAAATCTCATGCTAAGAAAGCTATGCCTGAGGGGACTTTTGGAACCGATTTGTTGGCTAGATTGAATGAGCCGTTTTGGAAGAATCTACTTGGGGATAGGCCGGGGACGAGTTTTTATCGGTTGTTGGAGAGGTTAAGGGAGGAGGAGAGGGAGGGGAGGGGGAAGGTTGGTGCTTGAGGACTGGTGAGGGTTGTGGGGTTTAGGAGGGTATTTTAGTTTTTGGAGGAGTTGGGAGGGGGGTTGTGATAGTGTTTACTTTACAGCGTATGGATGGGCTGGAGTTTTGGGGGATGTTAGTTATTATTAATGTTTTATGGTGCCGTGTTGATAACGTTGGGTTGGTCGCTTAACTTTTAAAGATTGGACCAGAATAAGAACGGACTCAGTAATTAGCACACACTAAGGAGATTACAAGCTTGACATTTGCTTAGTAGATGTCATAGAAGAAAGCATTTCGGGGTTCTCCTTCCCAACTCATAATAATCACAAAAAACCACCAATCAATCCAAACCAAGCACCTCAACATGGGTCTCGCATTCTCGCGATCAAAACCACAAACCCCCCAACCCCCCGCCCTAAAACTCAAAACCAGTTGTAACAAGAACAAACTACGGTTGGAGTCCCAACATCGACGACCTCTCCGACACAATCCCAAAAGACCACTATAACAATCTCTGCTGTCGAGAATGGCTTTTCCAAGTTCTCATAACCCATGGTGCTAGTTCTTGGGAAGCGAAAGTTCTGACTATAGTAGCTTTATCGGATTGGATGCATGGGAATAATATGTATTTAATGAGTTTGAAGAGATGGGAGAAAGTACTAGGTCAGTCGAGGGCGGCTTTGATTGTTCATACTGGACTTGCTACGGCTTATAGGGATAGTAAGGGGTTTGAGGGGTTGGAGAATCCGCGGAGTAAGTATTATTGATTGCCGAGGGAACTTGAAAGTAGGGGTAGGAGGTATTGCACGTTTGTGCGTTGGTAGGTGTATAGTAAGAGTGGTATGAGGTTTTCTAGTGAGGTCTATGCTAAGGTTATATACTAGTGCCTTAGCTATTATTTTTCTGCGTGAGATAATTGAGGATATGATTGTATGCTTTAATATGGTAAAGCATAGAAGAGACGTCGCTGCCTTATTAGGGTTATGTCTTTGCCAGTCCACCGCAACCACAACTGCCTCCACGTACTATCAGTGCACCAAATTGCACTTGACCTCAACCTAAGGTCTCAAGATCTGGGATGGTCGTGTAATTTTAGGTAGAAATTAGAGAAATAAGAGACTAATTATTAATTGTTATCTACAAGCTCGTTGTCAATATTTTATTTACTTTAACTACCTATTAGATTCTGATCCGAATCGAGTGGTTTTGGTTGCTACTCTAACTAGAATCTCAAGAAAAGAAAAGAAAGTTCCGAAAGCAAGAAGGTATCATCTATAGCTTCTGTAAATCACAACGATTTCCCTGTTCGGCCTCGTCAAATCAGTATGAATTATGAAACTCATATTCATATAGATTCATCCTCATTGGGATCACTAATAAGTCAGTTGGATCATGTCCAGGGGATCCTCTTTTGGCCCCCTCACGAGTCGGTTATAGTTTCCATGTTATTTAAATATATATCTTCAGTACTAGTAAGGTTATGTATACTAGACATTTCAAGACGCTACCCTTGACTTTAATCGATGACATCAATAGTTGTCAGGAGGTATTGTGCGTCTTCCCTTCATAACTTGCTGGAAATCATCTATCTTCATGGCCAGATCAATATAACTTTCTAGCCCTGATTGTATTAGGTCTCCTCTCTCAACATCACGAAGCCTAAGTAAAAACATGATTAGGTGTGCGTCAAGGGCGGTTGGCTTCTCAAGGCCAAATAGCCAAGGGCCCGGATCTCTTCGAAGGGAGTCAAGGTCTAACAAGAGAGACCTGGTCTGACTGATTTGCCTTTCAATGATATAGATGCGGTATTAGGTTTAAAAAAAGAGGGCAAAATGTGTTATGAGTAAAGTCGACAGTAACTCAATATAAATTAATACACGAGAACACCAACTAACGAAGGACAGCTCTACTTATATAAAGGTGCACTTACAGTAAGATTCACTTCCCCTCCTCCACACAACCAGAATATACTTCACATGCGAAGTAAGGGTATACGACACAAGACTGCGAGATGCATGATTGACTATATCCTGGTGTTGTGGGCTAAAAAGTCACTGGTGATTTTGAGTCGGCACCGGGCACCCTGCAGGGTAAAATGACTTAAACAAGATAGGATCCCGAATGAACACTCCTCGCTAAATCAAGGACAAAACCCCAACTTTCAGCGGCATTTCGCTCAATAGTTACCAGTGCTTTGTGCATGGCCTCGCAGATACTTCCAGAAGAAATGTGCATTGTTTCACTTTCTGCCTGTTGCGGCGCAGCAATTACTGAACACCTCCTCATAAGAGAACACTGAAGTCTCTCTGACTACTACCAAATCTTCGAAATTCAAGTCCAAAACCATCCTCGAAAATACACATTCAGCGAACACTTTTAGCGATCTATACGTAACACCATGCCGCGGAAATCTCAAGTGGCTGATGTCGCCGATTCTTGGCCAACAATTCTTAGTTTAAGTATTAATTTCCAAAAAATGACCTTCAATCCATCATTTCGAACCACCTTAAGCAAGTCGAAAACCCACAAGATGCGATGCAGTTGCTGGCGTCTTCCTGCCACCTACCCGTCTAGCGAAATCAACGCCATGTCGTCAGATACGCCGCAACCAACAGGAACTTTAAATGTCCGATTTATAATCACTAGTTCTCAAAAGATTGAACAAGCCAAAAAGCTCTGCATCTCAACTCCAAAGCCAAAACACAAAGATCCTGCACATTTCAGAAACTGGATGCTTCGCTTGACGATCCGTCTCTCAAAACTGTGTGAACGGCGAGGCCATATCACCGCAGAGATACGCAAAAAATCGAACTAGGTCCTGGCTTCTTTCCTGCCCTCAAACCCTTCAAAAGCGGTGTAGTCGACAAAATCCGTGTCAGCGAAGAAGTCCGACGAAAAATAAACGCTCCGTTAAGTCCAAGTGAAATTCAGGGACATGGAATGGGATACGTATACATTCTCCGGTCTTAATTGAATTCCAGCACTCTCGGGGAGTTGAAAATTGGCTTTTCGAAGCACCATCCAGAGCACAGAGCACATGAGCTAGCTCGATGTCTGTCACGTCCTGAAATAATCAGTCACACCCCACGGATGCCGCATGCGAAGAGGCTTGAGGCTATTATTCATACGGAGCTTGTAGGGTCCCGCAAGGTTCAATACTGCTCTCAGTGTCGTAGAAATCATAAAGAATGGTTTACGGTATCGCATATCGATTCTCGAGAGGTTGTGACGAGATGGAGTAGATGGATGCTTGAAGAACCTTATAGAGATGGAATGCTGACTGATGAATGGAAAGACTATTTGACGGCGAAAGATTTCAAGTCTATCGGTGACAATATCTCCCTAGCAGAATTTTGGAGGACTACTATCAAAGAATTTCCGAGAGATAATTGGGACAATTCCGAAGGGCAGCAATTTGGGACATTCTTGAATGCGTGTTTCTGGGACGACTCTCCGGGAAGATATAGCCGCAATCAACTTGAAACTTTCAGGAGTTTTTCGGATGCACTTCGAGATAAGAGGCTTTTCGCAAGCGATGGCCGTGGACTTACTGCGCAGGAGCTAAAGGACAAAGTAGATAAGGAAGCAGAGCGTCTTGAAGGACTTTACAGGAACGTTGAAGTTGAAAACCTGGACAGCACACCCATTGCCCACCGAACTCGATCAGCAGCACGCCTAGAAGAAGAAGACAGAGCTGAGGTAGGGGAGATGCTCAGAATGCACGAGTTCGTCAAGAACACCAAAACTGGCGCTCTCTCCGTCAGTGATCCCGCTTTCGGGATTAGCGAATCACCCTTAGGCGATGCTACCCTGCTTCCGGTCCTGACTCTTGATGAACTGAAGTATCTAGACACGCCAGTTACCAACTGGATTGGATTTACTCCCACGCACACAGGATTTCAACGTTTGCAGGAAGCATACCAGAATGGTGAATGGGATGGTAGAAGGCCAGAGTTCAAGCTGCCATCGGCTTTCCGCAACGGTCGTCTTAGGAAAGTCTCTATCACAACCCCTGACTGACGAATTTAAACAACAAGCTAAGGAAACGGACAAACTTCACGATATGGCCAAACTGCCGTCCAAACACGCACTATCTCCTCACAGGCGTCAGAGTACACCATAGAGGCTTCTTTTCCCACAGTGTGTACACCTTTTGATCATTCCAATCGCCCGATTCATCGCACAGCTTAAGGTCGAAGTGTAGCAGGGTAGACGCTAAAATCAAGCGCATCTCATGCCAAGCGAGGTTCTACAAAAGTATCAGCATTTGATTCCATTCACGGATCATAGAACGTACCTTGCCAAGACAATTTCTGGGTCCGACACTAAACGGCTCTAGGGCATCCAGATGGTCGTCCTTGAACTCTGGATCGCCGAGCCAACGCTCCGGATGGAATTCGTATGGCTTCTTGAAGTTCTGTTCCATCCTGTACGTTGAGAGCTGGTGTACGCCAACAGTAGTGCCACCAGGAACATGTTCTCCGCAGATAGTTGCACCGCCCTTTGGAATCGTGCGCGGAAGGGCGTTTGGTACGGGTGGGTACATACGCAAGGCCTCCTGCAGAACAGCATGCAGATACTTGAGGCGTGCCAGAGACTCGAGGTCAAGGTCTTTAAAACTAGAGAATGCTTCACGAATTTCTTTAGTAAGCTTCTCCAGGTACTGTGGGCTGCGGAGGAGGTGGTATGTTGTTCCGGATAACGCAGTGGCAGTCGTCTCTGTGCCGGCGAGCATGAACACTTCAGCGATGGAGTGGTACTCTCCCAACGACAGACCGTCGGGCCCTTTACTTTTCTCGAGGATCTTGGTCCACAGATCAGGATGTTCCGGAGTCCGCTGGAGTCGCCGGTCGACTCGGTCCTTCGAATAGTTCCAGTGTTCCATCTGCTTCTTTCGTATGTTTGGGTTCTTGAAAACGACGTTTTCCACCAGATAGTTTGTGAACCAGCTCCAGTATTTTATCCCGCGGAAGATAGTGCTGGACTTGACACCTGCGAAGATGGCCTTGACCCAAGGAGAGTACTCAGAATCATCAAGCACTAGTAATTTTACTTATTATTCTCTATTGTAGTTATTATATTAAGAGGCTATCCCGGAATATAAAATAAACTTACTGTTGAGGCCCTCATTGAAGGTCAGGTCCCCCATGATGTCGAACGTCGTGCAGTTGTAGTACTTGAGCATGTCGGTCTGATCCACGCCATTGGCACGCTCAGCTAGCTTGCTCGTGAGCTTCTGAGTCCAATGCTTGAGCATGAATTCCTGCTCTTTCAAAGCCTTGTCACTGAAGGCATGAGATAGAATCTTGCGTTGCCGACTGTGGTTGGCATTGTCCGCCGTAGCGAGGGAATCGACTTTGTTGATGTGTAAGGCATAGAATCTCTTGTCTTTGTGTATGCCACCCTGATTGTTGGCGTGGAAGCCGTAGATGTCCTTCCAAGCTTGAGCGCCGCCGGCGAACGAGAGCTCGCGTGGTGATATTCGCACGATTAGTCCGTATTTTCGGTGGAGTTCTGGGATGTCTAGATTGTCATTTCCTGTGACCATTGTTCTAATCAAAGGTGCGCTTGAGAAGGCGTGGAGCTTTGGCCCAGGAAACTTGCTCAACGGGCCAAAATAGACATCGTAGACTGAGGTGGCAATCTTGTAGACGACGTAAAGAAGGGCAAACGAGAACGAAATTTTGAGAGTACTGAATTCCATTGACCTCTGTGTGAACACGTCGATATTAGACACGAGATATGAAACTGATAGGGAAGCTGGCCTCTAGAGATTTTGAAATAGCCTATGAATATATTCAGAGCCATCCAAAAGGACAAGTGTAAACGCCGAAATGCCGTTGTTAAAATACTGCTCCCCATCACGGCCCGCGTTTACGGTGTTTTCTTGGGGACCTCGCATTGTAGCTCCGCTAAGCCAGAGAAAGAAGCACCTAATTGTAACGCTACTTTCCGCGGCGTTACGCTCATGGTGGTACGGACTCGAGGGATTACAATATGGTATCGATTAGACTGCGGAATGGGTACTAGACCCATTGGGTAACCCAACCCATAGGTACCTATGGGTTCTCGGTACTACCCGTGGGTAACCTATAGGTGCTTGGTACTGCCTATAGGTAACCTATAGGCTCTTGGTACTGCCCGTGGGTAACCTATAGGTGCTTGGTACTATCTATAGGTAACCTATAGACTCTTAGTACTACCTATAGGTTACTTATAGGTGCTTAGTACTGCTTATAGGTTACTTATAGGTTATACTAAGTATCTATAAGTAATTAAATATAATTATATTTATATATAATATATTTAATAAAAGTTAAAATATAAAAAGTTTAAAATAACTCATAAAGTATATATTTTAATATATATATAAATAAAGAATATATGGTTCAAAGTTGAGGTTTCGACGTCCAAATGTTGAAGGGTCTAAACCTCGAACTATTCGGGGAATCCGTCCTAAGCGAGCTGAGGTGGGTCGATACAGTATACATAAATCAAGAAGATCTAAACGAGCGTAACGCCCAGGTCAACATGATTCTGATCATGATCGTCAATACGATCGGGTACAAGAAAAAAACAGGTTCCAACTGTGGTTGGAGGCTTGGAGCCAACAGGCACTGAAGGACTGTGCTACATTTGTTCGATCTCAATCTTCCTATTGTGTTAAGCGAAACTTGATATTGATGCGAAAATATTCGCTCCCAAGATCTCCAATCGAGACGACCTCAGCCTGGATAACTTCAGACCCTTGTCGAATATGATCCGTTTCTAACAGTGACTGTTCTCTCGGACTAAAATACTCTTCCCAGTCTCCCGCCCAGTAAAGCCTAACCCACACTGTTTCGCGAATATGATTGGGTTCGGAAGAGTCTGTCACATTCAAACCTCTGCCCCAAGCAAGATAAATATTGTTCCACCCTGGGGTCGCCGAGCCGGTTAGAACCTTATGCAGCATCTTGCCGTCTAACTTGACATATCCGGAGAAAGGATGGTCCTCGTCATGGAGAAATGTCAAGGTTGATGGGTCCCACGTTTCTTGGGGAGAAATCTCCAAAATAGAAGCGTGTAACAATACATTTGAGCATAAGGGACTGCGCAATTGAACACTTTCGACATGGCAATTCTCTACAAAAACCTTTGTCTCAGGTGTCATCTTCGTGACCACATACCCATTGACTCTTTGATTCCAACGAAACAAATTCTCCCAGTGACAATTTTTCAGTCTCACGAATAAGTCAGGCCCAACCTTTTTGAGGGCCAAGTACATGCCATCTAAGGGCGAGCTCTTTCCATGGCAAAGCAGAGGAAGGACGTAGTAGCCATTTTCGAAGTTCACGCGTAACCTCATCTGGGAGAGAAAAAGCCCATTGTTGGTCACCGAGAATGCAAAGTTGCGTTGAGAAGCTGCGGTCTGCAAAACCAAATCCCCACAGTTGGAGAAGTTGTTTGGGGATTCTGCAAATAGATCGCAACAAGCAGTTTGTGTTACTGATGAGCTGTTGACATATTCTCCCTCTTCAACAGGGCGAGCGAGGCTACCCACCTCCCGTCGCTGAGGCTGGGTTGTCTCTGGATGACCCCAGGCAAGAATCGATAGGTCATTTGACCGTTTGATGATCTCTTCCTGCAGGCGCATGAAAGCCTTCGGCCCTTCGCCGTACAGCAGGGGCATATTGACGTCAAATATTCCCAGGAGGCAGTATGCGATGTCTTCTGGCTTCGTCGTCTCTCTATGCGCCGCCCATGACATTTTCTTGGCCACTGACAAAGTAGGCAGAATACTCGTGTCGGCCAAGACGGCCTCGTCGATTCTTGAAATGCGAGAAACAAGTTGCAATAGATTCGCGTCCAATTTGCTCCCTATGAAATCCCATCGGCAGTTGTAGAACCTCACATTACGAGGTGCAATGAGTTCTTGGAGGCACCAACCGCGCGTGAACCATTTGCATCGAGGCATGCGATTGTTGAGGCTGCTCGTTGGTGGCAAGTCAGAAAGGTAGACAAAACAAACCTTAGCGACTTGGTACCATTTGAACATCGAGTTGATTGCTTCACTAAGTTCGGCACTGCTTGACTTGTCGATACAACAGGTATCGACCCAAGCATATGTCAGGCCGGCATCTCGAGCAACTTCGCATGTTTTCAAGATCTTTGAATATCCGGGTTCCTGGCTTGCGGGGTGAGAAGGGTTCAGGTTTATGCTGATCATGTCTTGGTAGGAAATCTCATGCCCAGGTATCCATGTATGTGACAAGATGGCGTAATCCGGAATGCGAGGGCCGTTAAAAGTCTCTAAGCTGAGGGTGGATGTGTGAATCAGTCGCAGAGCCATGATAATTTCGATTTCACTGGTGAACTCTGTTGGCGTAAGTACCGTATACATATGATGAAGCTATGACCTTCCTGGGGTGTCGAAATATCTGATCTGGTACAGTATTGATGGGAACTCTCGGAGAAAGCAAATAGCTTGACAACTGCTCGATATGAAAAGGCCTGATCTTGGTTAGCTAGGTCGGTAGGCATGTACGCAGAATTACAATTCACAGCCGCTCCGTTCTTTCATTTCAAATTCCGCCTCGTGAGGCAGTGTCGATGGTGGTGTGGTCAACTTTCTGGCCTGCAATGCATTAGCGGCTCAGAGACATCCTTGATTCGTTGTTGCAACTCGCAACCCAACACGGGAATCCTGCTGCCTACCTTTCAACCCCTCTCCATTCAATTGAAGTGCGAAAGATATTAAACTCTTCTCGGTCCATGGGTTGACTCTTGACGATTTCCTCCTCTTGAAGATCATCTGTCGAACCGCCGCAAAGTACCTACGCCTTGTAAATACAAGCGATTGAATATTGTCGTTTCGTGTTTTGGACCGCATTCTCCATCTAGATCCCCGGCTTTCCAATTAATGTGAGAATCAAACCATGACGAAACACCGAGTTTCCGAAGCCTCGCAAAATCGACGCACACACAAAACACCTCACGACAATCAGGGAGGCAATAATCCAGACAACATAGAAGGAGCAGAATCTTCCTTCCCAACAGCGTCCACATCGAAGAAGCTAAAAGAAGAAAAGCCACACAAATCCTCCTCAAGCTTGAAGGAGGACACCCCTCGCTACGATGCTACAGACAACCGAAGCACATCTGGGCCAAAGTCCCTCGACGAAAGTAGTCACAAGCTAGCTTTTCGGAGCAAAGATAAAGAGCTGGTTAATAGTGGTTCTAGTAAGGGCCCAGGTTATTCGCTTGGCGGAGAAGCGAGCAAAGATGCCTCTAATCCTCCTAGTGTCCTTCTCGTTATCGACCTAAATAGCAGGAATCCTACCGTCGCCTTCATCGCCCCTTCTCTTGGATATTCTGATTATAAATTTCTCCCGGCACTCAAAGCGATGTCGAAAACCAGAGAAGCATTCCTCACAAGCACCAAATCTAGTCTCAGTGGCCCACAGCCCAGTCAGTCTAGCTCTGACTGGACGACGGACTTTTTGTCTCATTGCCGGGCTCTTCTTCAGTCAGAAATCGGCAGGCCATTAGAAGATTTTACACTGGAATTCTCATTCACTGCTCGAGGCGATGCCTCGGACCGGAGCAAGGCTATGTTGTTGGAGGCTGTTAAGGCTGCCGGTTTTAAAATCAATACGGAGGATACAATCCAGATTTTCCCCACAGTTGAAGCAGTGGCTATTGAGATTGTTCGACATCATATAACTAAAAGATTCAATAACCATTCTCCATATCCAGGTGGAGCACCGAAAGTCGATTACAACATCTTGGTTTTGTATTATGATGGAGGCGTCGCTGAGATCCAGTCATATTCGGTTTCCTGGGAAGCCACGGCAGGAAAATCCGCCGAATCTCGACCTCGACTGGAAGAAATAGCCTATGGTGAGACAGTGGATTGCGGGAAGCTGGTAGACTATCAGTTTACTAGATGGATAGAGGAACGCTTTGGAAATTCGGTATCTAATGTTTCTACAAATAACATTGGCACCGATGGAGGGCTCATGGCTGAATTCGCCGAGGTACGTCGGAACTACAAGCCAGATCAAAAGGATCGGTATACTTTTCCTCTCACGATTCATGGGGCGTCTGGAAATCCCCACCGTCATGTCTCCCAGGTCCAGGTCCAAGACAGCGAAATGCGGGACTTCTTTGAGCCAGCTATGGAGTCTCTGCTACAGAGTCTAGATGATCATCATGCTCGGATTGGTCAAAAAAAGAAGACTATTGACGAAGTCATCTTTGCAGGACCAACGTGCATCGCTCCATACGTGGAAGACCATCTGAAGGACTGGGGTTTAGGTGTTGGCCTTCTCAACACCAACATCCAGGCGTTTTTCACAACCCTGGGGCGGTACATCAGAGTCGAAGCAACGTGAGTTACCTACGCTTATTAGTCTGGAGATCTTGGTTCTGACTTCTCAATGATGCACAGCCCAGAAATGATTATCCGAGGAGCAAACCACGGCAACTATCCCGGTGTTGAGGTAGTCGCTCGGTCTCGTGCACATTATGGTTTCGAGCTTTCATACCCGTTTGAAGATGGGGACCCAGAGTGGAGTCGTCGTGAAGACCATTGGGATAACATTGACAAGTGTGACGTTCGAGTGAGCTGGAGGGTGCAAAAGGTGAGCAGGGGCATTTTATGGAATCTCACCCTTGCTGACAAAGTTCTTAGGACCAGCTTCTCGACGCTCATGCAACTGTCTCCCAACATCTTGCGACAACCTTGATGGCAGACGCAGAATTGAGTAGCCGTTTAAACCTTTATAAATGTGAGCTCGACAATCCGCCACGATGGGTTCGCACCCGCCAAAATATCTCCAATCCAGATATTCAGTTCGTTGGATCCGTCCTAGTCACCTTCACTGAGGCGGATTTCCCAGATTCAGAATATAAAATGTGTGATGATGGACTATATAGGCGACGATTTAGCTTCATCACACGAATACTATGTGGTCCCCATACACGGAACCTCCGAGTCAAAGTGACGTCTCGAGATGGGCGACGGGAGCTTGGAAGAGCAGTATTTCGATATGAGTGACTAACCCTAACCGGTGACTGATTTCAGATCTCACTGTAAATGATTTTTTTATTTTTATTTTTTATTTTTGGGAGGCCCGAGGATCTGCTGCAAGTAGGGACTTGCTAATTGCGTTCTAATGGTATGATGTAGTCTACATTAATCAAGAAGATCTAAAGGAGCGTAACGCCTAGGTCAACAATATGACAATGGCAATTTCACTATTCATTGCGTCGTTTATAAGATTCTGCAAATCCAAGGCGAAGCCAGCTCATCCGGAGACAAGAATTGCCGCAAATCGTAGCAAGACATAATCAGTGACGTTAACGATAAAAAAAATTTGTAAGTGGAAATACCGCACAAGAAGCACAGCTTTTAGCTGTCCCATCTGCTGCACTAGGTTCTACGGCATGGGGATTGCGGTCCGGATCGCAGGTACTTACTATCAAAATCGCAACAGTTTCTGCCCTTGACTGTGCCCACAAAAAGATGCCTACGGCTAAGACTTTCCGACAAAACTACGACAAGGGCCCAAGTACAGACGAGAAAGATTACAGGTTGAGAGATAACGTTAGTAGAAATTGAGTTATTTTGGACCAAGTTAAGCAACAGCAATCTTCAAATTGCAGGCTTTAACCAAAGGAGCTGCGTTAGATTAAAAAAAAAGCAGCGCGCCTGAGCGTAGTTTACGGAATTAAATATGGTAGAAGAAGCTGAAATGTGCACCTGTCTTGTCCTTAGTACTGCACCTTAGTCCTTCTGCTGTTTTGTTGTTGCTCATTTCACATTTCTGAGCCTATGATTTATAATTCTGAGCACTGTCATGCTTGCTCAATGAAGCCTTCAGAAATTACTTCAAAACACATATTCCATTAGCACGCCCTACACAAGAAATTGTCCCTCACCTTCCCCGTCCTTCCTCGACTCCAATCCCAACTCCATCCTCACCCCTATTCAAAACCTCGATCCCTCCCTCCTCGAAACTAAACCTCCTCCTCTCATAATGCTCAATCTGCACATTCTCAGGAACAGCCCCTTCCTTATCCCTCATACTATAAATCAAACCATCAAGCGCCAACGCAACCTCCTCACCAAACCAATAAGCCCAAGTCTCACGCGTATACAAAAATAAAGTCGGTCCAAATCCATCTCCGATAGCTTTACTTGCTAATATCCTCGCTTCATTTCTTCTCTTCCCAACTTTTGAAATTAGGACTTCGGTGAGATAGGTTATTGTTTCGCGGTTTGTCCAGGTCCATTGTGGTATATCTGTTGCTTTTATAGTGGAGGTTTTGGAGGTTGTTGAGGGTGATGTCGTTGGTGCTGGTGTTGGTGTTCGCGTTTCTGGATTTCTTCTTGCTCTCTGATTTTTTGAGGCATTGATTATGGATGCTCCGTATGCGTGGGAATTATACGGTGAATGCGGTGAATGATTGCGTACTCGAGGATTTGGAGATGTCTGCTGGGGTTTTGGAGGTGGATTTGGCTTGGTGGTGGGATAGGTTTTGTTGTGTTTGTAGGGGAGATCTTCGTTTATGTCCATGATAGTTGGTGGAACCGTTAAATTGGCGAAGTTAAGAATATACTGATATTCATTTGTCCCTGGTGTAGCTTTTCATGTTGTTGGCCATGTTTCAACTTTTCAGTGGTTGAATGTCAAAGGAACCGGTCGTGTCTAGTGTCTACCTAAGGGCAAAACTCTATACCTAGTCCAATTCAAAACTAGAAATTACATCCAATGCAATGTTCAGGTGCGATGACCGCCAAATTCAGCGACCACGTAGGAATCAAATTAATGCTTTCCACAATGAACTATTAACGCCATTATCCAAGTGACTCTAAATACCCTCGAGATCCATCAAACAATGGTTAAAGTCTTTATTGGTATACTCACCCGCCACCGAGCGTACGGGTCCAAAGACTGCGATTCGTCCTCTCTCAGATTCACAGTCGGCTCTTCATTGAGGTCCATCCTCGAAATTAAAAACAAGGAGAAAAGCCCCCATCGAACATAGGTACCATCTCCTAGCTGCCATAAGAATAAACCAGACATTTTGTTTCTCTTGTAGTCCCAGCATACGCATAGAAACCAAAGAGGTATCTCGCCCTCCTGGATCCCGTTCAACATGGCATCCAGATATAACCCACAGCTGGATACCTCTACGTGAGAATTCTCCAGACCATCGATCAGAACGGAATTATCGTCGGGTCCTAGGCTACCTCGACTATGTGTGTAACTTACCGAAAGCACCGGCACACAAACTGTGAGAAATCCGGATTTCACAGCCCCATACCTTGCCGCTTGGTTGACTGGCTCAACTTGATAGTCAACAATCCGAAAACTCTCATCGGGGAAACTGTGGTTAGTGGAAATAAAACTGATCTCGCCATTAGGGATTGAAGCCCACGACCACGAAGGCGCATAGTACCCGGGCAGTCGTTCCCACTGCCGGCCCCCCTCATTGTGCCACACGAGACTATGCCAGAGGCATTTTCTCCAACCCCCAGCTACATATTCATCTTCGAGGTGGATGCCCATACGCTCGGCAATACCCCCTAGTGCTGGGAGCCTGTCGCGAAAGCACGTCAACGCTCCTTTCATATATTCCTGGACGATCCCAGTCCAGACCATGTTGAGAAACTCTAATCGGTCCTTAGGGTTCTTAATCGTCTTAGGGCTTGCGAGACTTGCGACTCTCCCATTTTCAAACTCTAAATTACGAAATACCAGTCTACTCCAAACTGTGGTTGGGGGAGAGGAGAATCCGTCGGTGGGGGTTTCCGAACTCTGGCAGATCCAGGTCGTCCCCATCTCCCCATAATCGATAATCCGTGGAGAAAGAAGGAACTCCTGGAAAGCCCAGCCACGTTTTCTAAGAGGATTGATATACGCTATTGAAGCATCTTCCTCGACGGCAATGATCGAACCTGTTTGGCCGCCTTTTGTTCTATATGGGAGCCGAAAGCCCGGGTTTGACTTTGCAGCCCCGAACGGAAAGCGTGGGTGCAGGAAGCCCTCTTCAACACTTTTCGCCCTGCTCGCCATTATCGTCACATAAGACTGTTGGTAGATATCGGCCATATGGCCAATCTCGGTAGCCATATCTTCCTCGTCGTCCTGGATAATGCAGAGAGAGTCCACCCAGATATACTTTAGCCCCAGCTCCCGAGCTACGCGCATAGCATCCTGTGTCGTTTGGGGCAGGGTGTCCTGGGGAATGACCCACCCACCAATCCTCTGTCGGGATTTAGTTAGGGAGACTCTTTGTGGGCCACCCCAGCAATACGATAGGGCTGCGTATGGGGCAGCGGAAAGCTTCTCTCGAATATAGACACTTGAGTCGGGGTCGGAAATTTCAAGAACCCTGGTAGGCATGAAGTTGCGAAGTGGCTTCGGACACGATTGGTGGTCCTCCAGACAGTCCCTCAACCACCTCTTGGCGAGCCTAAAGGACTCTTCAGAACCGGGCTCGATATTTGGTGGCCTCTGGGTCACTTCCTGGGCTACTGGACTCTCTAGAAACAATAATGATTTTAGTAAAATGACTTAGGGAGACAAAAGGATTGAAATTATATAAATTTGATCGCCAAACTGTCAAGCCGATTTCCAACCAAAATATCCTCTACTAAATATTCACAGGCTTGAACAGTGAAACGCAAATTCCTCACCTTCATCTACCATGCACGCCAGTTGGGCATACGGGTACTGCCGACTCGGAAGCCCGATAATGAGAGAATTAGAATAGTCCTCGTATGAGTCCGGGGGATAACGGGCAACCAGAGCATCACTTGGGAAGTTATTGTCCTCAGGTGTGATTCTACTAAGGGTATACTTTGCAAAGCTGCAGCCAGCCGATGCTAACTTCTCCAAGTCATTCATTGTGACTGGCTTCTCAGATGGGCTCCATATCCTCCAAAATCCAAGGGAAACTTTGTTGTTTAGTTCAGGATCACTACTATCGATGAGGAACCTAGTCTGGCAATGGATGCAAGAGTGGGGTACCACATCTGACATCTTGAGGTGTAAGGGTGATTATTATATTATCATATAATGTTGTAGCAGAGATAAATAATGCAGCTCGCCGCCACTCGAGCACATCAAAAACAGCGGCTTCGGAAGCGAGCGCCATATCCGAAGCGGGAGCGCTAAACTCGAAAAGGCAGGGCACAAATCCAGTAAGTTACTCAACTCTAGTAAGTTACTCAAATCAAGTTAGTTACTCAAATCAAGTTAGTTACTCAAATCTAGTAAGTTACTCAAAACAAGTTAGTTGTTGAATTCTAGTAATTTAACCTAATTAGTGCAGAAATTTTTATAGTGTCTAATACAACAGAGACAGAGATAAGTTGACTATTATAGCATCATTTTTATCGTACCTCACTGAAACGTTCTCTTTAAAAGTTTCCCAAAATATCCTAATAACCTTCCATAGGTTTGTATTACCTAGACCTCTAATTGTCAAGCCTCGAATTCTTTTACAGCTTTACTTTTTCTGGAGACCGTGATTTGCTTCTTGGCTCGACTAAACCCTGCAATGATGAGCCCGTTGGGTCCTTATGTAAAAATTGTTCTCACAGCTACCCTTATCTAGTTAGATGAATATTTTACAACAGTTAAGTTTCCATCATGGCATTTAAGTAATTACCTATTAGCTATCAATTGCTAAATTCTTTCCTATATCAGATCTACACTACTATAAAATTGCAATCTACCCAATCAATACAATAATACTGTAATAAATTATAAAAGAAGGGAGTCTAATACTATATTACATTAACAAGCTACTAGTTTGGGCTGATCTGCCAAACTAGGGAGGTAGCTATCAAAGACCCAACAGCTGCCTCATCACTTCTTTCAACCGTTGCTCGTAATCAGCAGGCAGTCTCCTCTCTCTCAATGCTACGAACCCATCGGGTCTTACCAGCAATACGCCTGTACTCGAGATTCCAGCCGCAGTTTCAAACGCACGATTCAGACCAACAACATCTCCTTTTGGCCCTACACAAAATGCGAGCATTTCAGCACCTCCAAGAGATTCCTTGACCTTTTGTATGGCTTCCACCCACGAACGCCCATCACTTCCAGCAAGCAGCACAAAAGCCCTCCCAAACAAATCCAAACTCGAGATACGTTTCCCATCCTTTTCAACCCAAATATGCGGTGCTCTAGTACCCGGTCTCCCATCCAGCGAGAAGAAAATTGAAGGCATAGTCCAAGCTCGCCACGTCAAACCACCTAGCGGCCATGTACTTTCATCCACGATTGCCTTCGAGCTGTAAGTATACCCAAATCCACTCATTATATGTAACCTCTTAACTAAGGAAAATATCGTCTTGAAATCCCTCTTCAGAGACATCATACCTCGTTCATCAGCTGCTGAGCCCGACGCTTCAGCGGCAACGATATCAACCGGTAGACGTTCTATTTCGTATGTTTCAAGGAGAGATGGAGAGGCGTGTTGTTTCAGTACTGCTGCTAATTTCCACGCCAGATTATGTACATCCGAGATTCCTGAATTGGCACCTTGGCCAGCATAGGGAGGCATTTGATGCGCTGCATCGCCAGCTAAAAACACTCTGCCTATGTGGAATTTCTCCGCAACCCGCACACTTGCTTGCCAGGGTAAAATACTCTTAACCTTAATCTCGATATCAGGCATTCCTAACGCGATTCTTATGAGATCCACGCATCTCTCCGGC
Organism: Pezicula radicicola; assembly: GCA_003008705.1. Taxonomy (NCBI): domain Eukaryota; kingdom Fungi; phylum Ascomycota; class Leotiomycetes; order Helotiales; family Dermateaceae; genus Pezicula; species Pezicula radicicola. The sequence goes on along the minus strand of PDUO01000056.1, from coordinate 64,319 downwards.
GGATAATCTTCTGGCTTTTCGCCTTTGGTAGGGTCGTATACGAGATGGAAAACCCAGCGATCGCTATTGTTTATTGCTGTGAAGGAGCCAGAGAGTTCCTCACGATTTATTTGGCAGATAGAAAATTCTCGGTTTTTGACGAGGGAGGCTAGATCGGCGTTGAAGAGGATGTTAAGGAGATTGCCGATGGAACCTTGTCCTGTTCGTTGTATATCCAGTTGGGTGCGAATTGGAGAGTTAGCTCCATCTGCTGCTATCAAGTAGTCGGCCGTTATACTGTAGATGGTATTGTCTGATCGATCCTTAAGCGAAGCAATGACTTTATCTTCGTCCTGTTCAATACTCAAACATTCCGTATTAAACCTAGCATCAACACTTCTTTCCCTCGCAGCATTCAACAACACAGGTTCAATCATATCCTGCGTTCCCCATTGACCCCATTCCGGACCAGTTTTCTCAAACAAATTAGCGAATGGAAATTTCCTTTTCTTCTCACTTCGCGGTTTGGACTCGATAACTTCTTTAAGTGTGGTTCCGGAATAGATACCTATGCTGGGAGATAATGAAGCTCCTGCTTCACGAACGGCTGAGGAGATGGAGACGGAGCGATAGAGTTCCATAGTTCGTGCGTTTACTGAGCGTGCACGTGGGTGTATTGAGGTTCCGGAGTGTCGCTCGATGAGCATACATGGGATGGAGTGGTGGGAGAGAAAGAGAGAGGCGCTAAGACCGACTATGCCGCCTCCTACTATGAGGACGGGAATGTGGTTTGGGTCGTTTGGAGACATTGTGGTTTGATTATGATTAGTAGGCGTTAAGGAGGAAAGAAGGGTAGTAAGTTGCGGAAGAAGTGACATGAGTATCAGTCCAATAAATATAAACGCTTCATAGTCGGAACAACTTTCAAGATCATGACAACAGTAGAACTAGACTAGAAATTGACAACGGTTCGGTAAGTAGTACGGAATTAACGAATGAGAGGTCGAGTTTGTAATCGGCACCGAATTGATTATTTCGGTCCCGTGGTCAGCCCGTCACCAGCTACGTCAAAGAGTACTTTCTCAGGCCATGACTCATGATAGCTCAGGTATGCTTAATTTCAGCTTCAGTAAAAGAAGCAACTGCCCACATCTACCTAAACACTAAAATGAAACCATCTCAGCGAAAGAAAAATTTAAACTTAAGTCTATGGGATCTTCGGTTGTTCCTACCTACCACTTGTACTGTACATTCAAATCATCGTATTGTATTACGTAGTACTTGAAGTTATAGTACTCTAAAATGAAATGCTCTAGATTCAACTAAATAAGACAAATCGACCTACTCGGAATTGTATTACTCCGATGCTTATCCTACTCCTGACCTTGAAGTTAGCCTAAATACAAGCGAAGTAAGATAGCTATTCATATGCAGTTTGCGCAAGAGGAATCAGGAAAACCGTCTCCGCTATGGTACAATGTTCCTCCAGCCATTTCCTAGCCGTTAGGAACTCGGGAGCCTAATATACCCCCCTAAAGTAGTAAAAGGCTAAAGAACAACCTAGCAATTCTATATATAGATTCAAGAACCAAAACTGGACCCCGTTGACTATCTTTCATTAGAATTGACATTAGAATTATATCATTTGTCAATCATAAGTTTGCTTATTGTATTAGACGAGCTTGTAACTTCTCCATCTCCGATGTGCAATCGCGCTTTAAGAAATTAAGAAGTTAAGCGAGCCTAATCGTAGATAGAAATTATTACTTTACTTTACGTACGTAGAAGGCTTCATAAAACATAGCTGAAGAATCTCATTTTAAATAATATTGATACTAGGTTACAACTAGATACTTGAGATTTTAAAGTCAGATTATCCTTATACGTCTACAAACCCTTACTTAAACCCAGACTGCGAGAATCCACCCTGTGAGAATCCTGCTCCGGACGCCTGATTCTGCAGGAAAGGTTTATCTAAATCCTGTTCTAGCCTTTTCAAATCCTCTTTTGTGAGAAGTTTGAAGCCGTCCGGGATATCCTGGAACAGAGAAGGGTCATAAAGACGTAACGGAGGCTTCTCATATCCATTTGCCGTATCGAGTTCCTCGATAAATTTGATTGTGCGTTGAACAACTGCCTTCCTCTTAGCGGCACCGCGTCCCTCGTCAAGCCAGTACCTTGATGTATCTGCACGGATCATATGTCGCTCAATACTATGACCCCATGGAGATTGATACATCCCATTCACAATCTCATCGGGTGGGATAACAAATTCTGTGAGTTGAAGCGTGATCTGGCCGTTATTTCCCTTCGTAAGTGGTTGTGATTTACATCCGAAGTATGACGTTAGCCCAGTGACAGCTTTGCCAATAACATTCTTTCCCGGTGCTGGAGCAGAATAAACTTTCTGCTAGACGTATCCCTTTACTGATGAGTTCTCCTGGCCCACTTCGTTGCGCAACATCCGTTTGAATCCTTGTAGGGGCTCCGGATTATAGTTGTGCGGGATACTCTTATCTAGAGCCAAGCCAACTACAGGATGAATGTATTCGTTGGTGATTCGTGATTCGTCATGCAAGAAATATTGACCTGGAGTTCTGAAAATAGATCCTGTGGCTTGCATCTTCCAGTCCATACTATCGATGTTTGGTCCAACTCCCCATCCCCTATAAACTTGTTGATGGTTGTTTTTGTCAAGACGATACTCTTTTTCGATGATGGCGGTAATGTTTTCCTGATATCGGTCAATTATAGAGAAGATAGCCGCTTCACTAAAAGCAAGAGGCGTAAACAGCTGGACTCGATCTACCATCCAAGCGAAAGTGATATTTGCCATTGATCCGAAGTCACCCTTTCGTTTTTTCAGCATATCGTCACTTCCTCCACCACATTTTATGTGAAATCCTGGAAAACACCACTGGATCAAGTTCGTTCTTTTTCTATCAGAGCCTGATGCTTGATCCTTTGGAAGAGACCACAATGTGGGTGGGAATGCAGCACGATGTTCATCCAAAGCCAGAGCTTGCACAAATAGAAATCTAAACGACAGGATTCGATTTGGGTCGTGAGTGAGAAACCTAAAAAGATGATTCTGAAAATATGCTCCCTAATGCTCTCATCATACTGATATAAGTATGGCCTCCAAATCATCAACCCTGAAATATCGTCAAAAATCCCTTATTAACTAAGTTAGCTACATATAATCTCGTCACATCCAGCAGTAGGGAATCTTCATTCTTTTCTCCGTCAGGAATCTCGAGAAAAAAAAAGAGATTCCTTGTGCGACGACCAAGATCAAAACGATATTACCGAGAGCAGCAAGACAGAGGGAATCCTCCTAATAACCTTCCTGTCGCTTTTCCAGGTCGAAGGCTCGAAGCCACTTCCACGCTGGCGACAGCTCTAAGCTTCTGGTTTCTTTGCTTGCTTTCTTCTTGTATAAAAGAGCGAATAATCCTGGGGAAATCGAAGAGATTCTTTGCATCCTTCCTACGGTTTGAAGCTTCAATACTTCCTTCCACGCACAAGGACCAACAAAATCTTTAGTCTAACCTAGGTATAGAAAGCCTAATGAAGAATAGTAATATCAAAGCACTGTTATAGAATAAATGACAGGGGTATGAGTTTAATAGAGATATATCTCCGTTGAATATTTTTTCACTTTTCTTGCTCATCTAAGCGGCCGCTTCCTGCAAGTAAGCAAGCATTGTGCTGACAATACGAAAGTTACCACAAGTACGAATTTCACATCCCACCAATCAAAACATGTTAACCATCCCCATGATCAGCCAAAATGGTAATTTCATTCAAGGAACCAGAGCGTTGTGCAGATGCGTGTAACTTAAAACAGAAAACCTTGAGACTGCGATGTATAAATATCGCCTAATTCCTCCTTTGGAATTTGTTGGACTTCGATATTTCAAAAAGTATTACTTCTGAGGTATGTCATAAGACGTCGTCGAAATATGCGCCTTGAGTCCTCGTAATTGAAAAATCCACAATGTACCACATCTGGAAGCAATTAGCAATCCTCTCCCTCGCCAGTATCGCCTCGGCTGAGATCAGTACAAATGACTGGGAAACTCTCAATGCCACAGTCCAAGGTCGACTATACACAGCAAAACCCCTCTCACTCCCATGCTTCACAGTCTACGAAGGACATCCCAACACACCCGATCCAACCTTTTGCGCAACAATTCAAGAGAATTACACATCCTCAACCTTCCGAACACAATTCTATAATGGATTCATGAATAATCAAGATGAGATATGCGCGTCCAATGCCACGGATCAATGTCTTCTTGATCCCACACTCCCAAGCGATCCCTTAGCCTTCGCGAATAATAAGAGTTGTAATCAGGGGAGTGTAAGTCGGTATTATATTGAAGTACAGGGAGTAGAAGATATTCGTGCTGCGTTTAATTTCTCGAGAAAGACGGGTGTGAGGTTGAGTATTAAGAATAGTGGACATGATTATCTTGGGCGGAGTAGTCTTAAGGGATCACTTGCGCTTTGGATGAGGAAAGTTGGGGGATTGAGGAGAGATAGTGAGTTTGTTCCTGAGGGTTGTTATGGTGTTGAGGGAATTGATACGATTACTACTGCTGCTGGGGTCAATTCTGATGAAGTTTATCACTTTGCGGAGGAGTCGAATGTTACTTTTGTTGGTGGGTATGCGTCTACCATTGGGATTGCTGGTGGTTGGGTGCAGGGAGGTGGCCATTCTGTTCTTTCGCCTGTTTATGGACTTGGGATTGATCGGAGTGTGCAGTTTAAAGTTGTGACGACAGATGGAGCTCTTCGGGTTGCGAATGCTTGCCAGAACTCGGATTTGTTCTGGGCGTTGAAAGGTGGTGGTGGGGGGACGTTTGGTGTTGTTATGGAGGTTACGCATCGGGTTGATCCTGTGGTTCCATTGGCGGTGGCATACATTAAGTATAATCAGACCAGTGCTAATATTGGACAGTGGTTGGAACTTCTGGTTGAGAATGGGCTTGGTTGGGCGGAGCAAGGTTGGGGTGGTCACTATGTCGCGAGTAACATTATCAGCATTACGCCCCTCCTGAATCTCTCCGAAGCAATAGCTTCCATGGAACCAGCAGCTGATTTCGCAAGAGCTAATAACGGAAGTGTTGTGATCGAGATTTTGCCAACTTGGTATAGCTTTTACACTAAATATGTTATACCTAACACATCACCCGTAGGAGCACCACGTTTTCTGGCATCTGGACTCATTTCCGCATCTCTGTTCCAAAGCGATTCTGGGAAGGCTAAAGTGCTCTCCCTTCTTGAGCACCTTGTCTCGCTCGGATTCTCTCCTTACATTCCAGCAACTGCGCCATATCTCTTCCCCTATGTAGCAAACTCTACCTCAGCAACTCCGGCCTGGCGGGATAGTATCTGGGAACTCGGGATGGGAAAGAGTTTGGCTTGGAATAGTACCGTATCTGAAAAGCAGGCTTCAATCCAGTTACAGTTAAACTTAACAACCATGGCTGAGGAGTTGACGCCTGGAGGAGGCGCATACTCAAACGAGGCGTCACCGTGGACCATTGATTGGCAGGAAGCATGGTGGGGAGAGAATTATCCTAGACTGCTAGAGATCAAAAATAAGTATGATCCAGACGGACTACTGAGCTGCTGGAAGTGTATTGGGTTTGAAGAAGAGACGGCTGGTGAGAAGTTTCCGTGCTATACGGCCTTTGGGGTTTGAAAGCTTTGTTGGGTGAACCTTGCTACTCCAAAAGACTTAACTATTTTGTAATAAGGACAATCATTCCAACCACTTGGTGCAAACTGAATCGGAAATCTTGTTTATTTAGCGGAGCAATTTGGGCAACTTCTCCAAAGTAAAGCCTTTCTTGGAGATCGAATCGCTCTCCTCAACGACGAAAGTTGCACAACCTGTGTAGAAAGATTGCCCTTCCACTCTGACAACCACTCCTCTTGCATCCCATCCCTTGCCACCAGCAATTTCAAGGTCCATAATCGGTTCGGCAACAAAGGCTCCTTGACCGCCATGTGTCATTGAGACTATCGAGTGATAAGTCCATTTCTCGCTCAGCTTGCGGTCTCCTTTAGCATATGCTAGAGCAACTCTTGCGACAACAGAAGAGCCCGTAGGTGATCGATCAATTTGTTGGTTGCCAAAGAAGCAAACCCCCAACTCTGCACCCTTTGTGTCTTTCTCTGGCTTGCCTAGACTTTCATCAACAACAATAACCGAGAACAACAGTTCTGTGACCTCCTTTTGATCTGGCCGTTTGAAATATTGTCGATATTTGGGATTGCCAGCAATGAGATCCTTAAGAGCCTTCGTCGCACAGTCGAGGGAAAATAGACTCACGCCCTTAAGTCCATCTTCAAATCCAAGCTGCTGTGCATCAATAACTACGAAGAAGCCTCCTCCATATGCAATATCCACTAATAAGCCAGCGGCATTCTCCGGATCTTGCAGCTGCTCCGAGGGAATCTCTACCAATAGATCGACTGTCGAGACGAATGATGGTATAGATAAGAATGCAATCTTTTTGCTTGGATCCGCCTTCTTCCCATCTTCAGTCGTCGGAACCTCAATAGTTACAACCCCAGCAGGCACGTGCAATCGTAAAGTCGTGACACCTTTCTTGGCATCAAAAGCTAGCTTGCTTCTTCCAGGAAATATATCTTCATCCCAGGTATCAACCAGAAACCGACCCAATGCAATAGTAGAATGACCACACATCGTACCATATCCCTCATTGTGCATGAAGAGCACACCCATGTCAGCATCACCCGATGCAGTAAACTCGGTGTTTTGTACCAGCATGACTCCAAACATATCCTTATGGCCTCGTGGTTCATACATCAGTTTCCGTCTGATATGATCGTATTTGGATTTGGCTAGGTTGCGCTGTTCCATAAGCGGTACCCCTGGGAGGTCGGGGAAACCTTTGAGCAGGATTCGAATAGGTTCTCCCGTGGTGTGCATGTCTACGCATGTGAGAGTTGTAGAAGAGACACTCTGTAGAGATTTGAAGACGTCCATCTTGGAGGATTTGGCGGTGGTATCGCTTTTCTTCAACTCTTTGGGGTAGGTGGCTTTTAGATATGCTTGTGACTCTCCGGAATCTCGATAATGCAGTCTTGTGAGATTTGGACTTCGAGCTACTCGTAGCTATCCCACTATCAATTTGTCGACTTGACTCATCGATGACTTCTAATTGAAGATGAGGTCTGAATGGTCCCACTTTCCCACAATTCCACGTGACTCAGAAAACTCTACCAGCGACTGTAGACGAGTTTTTGGTGAGAAAGAAGACCTTAAAGGATGTGAGGTTGGAAAGAAGAAGAACCGTGAGAACTATACAGTTCAATGGCCAGAGATTTGAAGATGCACCAAGAGATGTTGTTGACTTCTGATGAAAGCAGGACGAGTCTGGTGTTTAGCGTGGTGAATTTTACTTGCCCCTTTTTTGTCTCTCGCTAAAAACACGCCCTAATACCTTTACCTAGACGTCTGTCTCCCTCACTTTTGCCACATCTTTCTTGTCTACACCTTGTGATGGCCTTTCATCTTCTCTTTTTATGTATAGTACATACCTCTTTAACATAAAGCATTTGCAAAAGCCCACAACAGAAAGTACGATTTCCCTCCCAAACTCTCAATACCTCACTCCTTCAAGTAATCATGCAAAGTCAACTTCCAAGCGGCCCAAGCCTTCATAACCGCTATACCTGAAAACATTCCCATAAACCTCGAAATTCCAAAACAGACCCTGAAATTTAGCAAATAAGCCTTTCCCAGGTCTCAAATTAAGCAATCCACCAACAGAAAAGCAAGTCCATCCAAAATCTCACGATCCTCAATGCCAAGCCTCAAAGACCCGAACGAGCCGACACAAAAAAAAGTCAAGCGAGCAGATTTGGGGCAAAAGAGAGTTTTATGGTTTTAGAGAATAAGATGAGTTAGCTTGGCATCTGATGTTTTACAGAAGTTTTCCCAAGTTTTCCCCCCTACTGGTGCTAGGATCATACCTAGAGTATACTTCGCTTTATGTCGTCTATTGACTTTTTAATGACCCCCTCCTGGCATAAACGAAAGAAAAACAAGCAAAGCAATGACGCTGTGAACACCGTGACCCGAGAATTAGGAACGATATCGGAGTTGTGTTTTGAAACTTCCAAGATGCTTGGGACTTCGAGAAGGTTTGGTATACGATAAAGATATATATCTAGGTTTAATTGTCTCCATAACACCCACTAACAGTAAGACTAAAAACCTTCCTAACTGTCCACTAATTCCAGTTATTTAAAATCGAAGCCCTCCCAGCATTCAAGATGTTCTTTTCTTCTTCAGCTTCCACGCTCCTACACTCATTTACCAATCTCCAAACATGTTCATCAACACCATCCTCCTGGGACTAAGTCTCAGCACACTCCTTCAACCCACGCACGCTCAAGACCTACAAACCTGCCTTGACACAGCCGGAATCCAAACCAGTTTCTCAAGCATAAACAGCACATTCATAAGCGATACAACAACATGGCAAGGAAGAGTACGCCCAGTACCCTCAGCAGTAGCATATCCACAAACCGAAACCGACATAGTTGCTTCCCTGAAATGTGCAACAGAAGCCGGTGTCAAAGTATCTGCATTAAGTGGAGGACATTCATTCGTTAGTTATGGAATGGGAGGTGAAGATGGAGCTTTAGTACTTAACATGACAGCATTTCAAAGTCTATCGTATGATGAGACGACAGGATATTTAACAGTGGGAGGTGGATCACATGTTGCACCGGCAGCTACATATTTATGGAAGAATTATGGTGCTCATTTTCCGCATGTGAGAGGTAATTGGGTTGGTATTGCTGGATCGACAATTGGTGGTGGTTTAGGAACGACGAGTCGTTTCTTGGGTACTACTTTGGATAATTTGGTGGCTGTTACTATGGTACTTGCTAATGGTACTATTGTTACGGCTTCGGATACTGAGAACAGTGATTTGTTTTTTGCTGTTAGGGGTGCTGGGTCGAGTTTTGGTGTTCTTCTTACTCTTACGCTGAAGACTTGGAAACCGACTTATCCGAATGTTACGAAGTGGACTATTACTATGCCTAGTAATACTACTCTGGATTCTGGGGCGAAGGCTTTGCTTGCTGTGCAGGAGTATGGATTGGCTGAGTCTACGCCTGATGAGATGTATATTCGGTGGAGGGTTACTGTTCCTTCTTGGGGTGGTGCTGGATATTTCTATGGAAATCCAGACGACTTTGCTTCTGTTATTGCTCCTTTGATGGAGGTTTTGCCGGAAGGCACTACCTTGACATCCAGCGTTGCTGATTTCTGGACAATGGAGAACGATAATACTGTAAGCTGTTCCCCTCTCGCTATTACCAACACGAATCACTAAAGAACGTGTGTGTACAGGGTGGAATTAATCTTACGTATGACTCCTCACCCTCTCGAACATTCTACGTCAAGGCATTCGTTCTCACCGACTCGCACCCCTTCACCTACGAGAGCGCAGTAGCCCTCTACAACGGTACAAGCTTAGCATTTGCCCGCGACAACCGAACCGACATATCCAAATCCGGACTCCTCGATCTCTGGGGCAGCCGTTCCAACTCCGCACTCTCCTCAACCACCAAATCCAACCCATCAGATGGAAACCTCTGGATTGTAAGATGGGAGGGCGTTCTCGTTGGTGCTGATAATTCTCGAGGACAGAAGAGTTTGTATACGCAAGATGCGGTTAATTACATCAGTGGAGGATTGGATCCTTTCCTTGAGCAGTTGGCAGCTGAAGGTGGAAGTCCAAGAGGTTATGCAAACTATCGGAATTCTGAATTGAGCGTTGAGGAGTGGAGTGAGCAGTTGTATCCCGGGGGCAACTATGAGAAGTTGAAGAGTATCAAGGCTATTGTTGACCCGGGGGAGATTTTTAACCCAAATGCTCAGAGCATTCCTGCTTCATGAGGTAGTTTCGCTCTTCTTGTGAATGTTGATGTACATAGTAGGTGATAAAAAGCCAAAGATTGATAAAATCTTGCTTCCGCTAGAGCTTGAAGAAAAAATATATATCATTCTAATCCCTTGATGCGTGAAGGCTAGCCCGTACGGAACAAGGTGCAATGCCTACGGCACATCCACAATGACTCAAGCAGCAGTTGACGGAAAAGGAAACTTCTTCCGTAAATCTGCTGGTCAACACACTTCGCTAATTGAACTTGACAATATATCTCTCGGGCCCTCATTTATATGCAAAAAGTCAAGCTGGCTATCCATTGAACAAAGAGAACATTTCTTAACCGACGTCACTTGACGAATACAAGTCTAACCGTATTTCCACGGTCTATGGCGTATGTACACATCCGTCATTACGGACCATAAACATGAAAGCATACCTTTCTACCAAGTGAATGTGGACTCCTAACCTGCCTCAGCTCTGCTTCTTCCCAAGTTCCTCTACATGATCTACCACATCCACCATGAAACCTCCACCAAGCAAGATGGCGGGCTCTGTGATATTATGATGCTCATAACTCAGCGTGCCTACACCACCAGCCTCCAACAAAAAAGTCGGTCCATCTTGCAAGGTCTTACCCACCCACCTCATAGCAAAGGCCCGCAGAATATGCCCATGAGCCACAATCAATATATCACCGTACTCCCCTTGACCCTTGGGCTTGCCAATGACCGGGCTATGATACTTCTCTCTGATTATCTTGATCAGCCTATCGACGCGCTCCGTAACTTGCTCTGGTGATTCTCCTCCGGGACATCCGTCCCTCCATATGTCCCAAGGTGGTAATCCATCCTTCTTGCGTTGTTCACGGATTTGCGGGGAGGTTATGCCTTCGTAGTCTCCATAGTCCCATTCCCGAATGTCCTCTGTGATTTCTACTTTAGCATGCGTACGGATTCCTTGGTCACCGATCTTGTGTCGTTCTTCCCAGGGTAGCTTTTCAGCGCACCCTACTTCGAGGAGTTCGAGGGTCTTTTGGGCGCGCTTTCGGGGGGAGACAAAGCTGGATTGAGTTAGTTTTGCACATTACAATATCAATGTCTAACATCATCGAAGGAGAGAAGGGACATACATGTGTGCCAGGTGCTTAGGGACTATCAATCGATCATCACCTATCAACGCTCTACCTGTAGCCCGTATGCGCTTCTCGCCATTAGCTGTGAGTGGCAGCTCTGTTGTTCCCGTATGGCGCCCGTTCAGCGACCATTCAGTTTCACCATGGCGGATCACAAAAACTCGAGGTGTAGTCATTGTACTGTACTTGTCGTTGTGGTGAGGCAGCTGTAGAGGGTTATAGACTCGATGAGGGGTATTATGCCCCGCCGTACACTCCTGACAGAAATAGGACGAGGATCAACTTGTAATTGAGCCGGTAATCTGGCTTCCTAGCTCTATTCGGGTAGTCTAATGAGTGAAACTATAGATTGGAACAGATAAAAGCCGAATGAATATGGAAGAAGGGAAGAGCGGAAATGCAGGAGGATTATTCATGGTCCTGGTGGTCCCGCCAACTTGGGCGATCCCGAACTCGACTCTGGTGACCTCATCGCTAGGATTGGGGACCTCGAGAAACAAGTCCATGAAGACATCTGGCACATACAACAGCAAGGACTTGTGAGTCTAGACGTGCAATAGTATATCTTCATTGACGAGAAGAAGTAATTTCTATTGTCTGTTTGCTTGAGCAAAAGGCTGTTTCATTGGCGCATTGCGCTAGAATTCGCGTCCGCCAAATTTCGCGCAACGACACGCCTCGGATCAACCGCATCTCCAGAAAGCCAGATCCTCATCCAACCATGATCTGAACCTCAAAACCCTAGACCACAATGTCGCAACAGCTGAAGATCCGCCGTATAGTATGGACTGGCGCAATTGTAGCCACGACAGCTGTAGGCGCCTGGTATGGAGCCGGGCTGAGGATACAGTCCGAAACCAAAGAGGTACGCAGAGTCCCCCTGTGGCTTCCAACCACCTATATCCCCTAATCTAGCAGCGTATACTGATTAATCCGCTCAACGAACAGGGTATAGAGAAGCAGCGCGAAGCTACGCCTGCCGAGAAGATCGCTGTTCTGGAAGAGAATCGAGGTGCGCTTATTGCCAAACGCATGGGGTTAGAGAGGAAGATTGAGGAATTGGAACGAAGAGCGAACGGAGCAACAATGGCAGAGAGCAAAGTTGGAAAGGAGAGGAGATGGTGAGCTGGTGAACACGATAGGGGATTGCGCTAGTTAGAAAGGAACAGACTACTACAGTACAAGATACTCGGGAACTCGTATTGGTGGATGACTATTTCAGCTCGTGGCTTCTTCGCCCACAATCAAAAAGACAAAACTCGTTTTCGACCATCTGCAGCTGGAGAATACCGTTGGTCTTTTTTGGACCTCTGAGCTATCAGATACCGAGACTACTGAAAAGGATACAGCGACCGTTGGACACTCAGATCCCAACTTGGTTCTCTAAACGATTTTGTGGGGGTTTTGTCTTGCCGCAGGCCCTCCGGTACATAGCGTGTTTGGCCTGTTGCTGAACGACGGACAAATCAAGATGTCTTGACCCTACTTCAGCTCGCACGGCTTGTTCAAAACTTAGAAGTGATACTCTTGTGTGGAGCCAGCATTGCTATTTCCAAATATGCTTGGAAATAGAATGTTCAACATAACTTGCCTCGGCACATACTGCAAAGTGTTTGAGCAGATTTCAGTCTTCCCATTGAGGAACCCTAACCCTCGGAAGCATCTCTCTTATTACCTGTATCTTCCTCCACCGGTACCGCAGTATGCTCCACTTAGCAACGACTCCAACTGGGTTTTGTCGGATTTGGGTTCCTTTCCGTCACTCGGTAACCACGTTCTGAGCCATGCCTGCCATCTGCCCTCTCTCTCCAGCATTGATCATTTGTTTTAATGGAGTATGGAGTACCTCGGTATAATACCAAGTTTCGAGGTGGACAGTTCAAATGCTTGCCCTGAGAACCATGGCCTGGCGCCCAGTTTGTCACGAAACAGCACTGACTTCAAAATATGAGCATATGCTGTGGCACGACAAAAGCTCGTTGCCCACGAAACCATATCCACACTATCGATTTGGTTTGACCTCCGGAGAGGACATCATTGTGCTGTACTGTATAGTCAAGCCAGAGCGGTTCGTATCAGAATCACTTAGGGTTATTTCGTTTTCAATAGTTGCATTAACATTCCGGCCTTATTACTGTACGAATACCTACTAGATACATCTGGAACCTACTCAGGCATCGGAACTGTAGGCAGTATCGACGAAAAGAGGGGTTCCATCAAAGACAATATTTTTGTTGCGAGACAGTCTTTCTTTATCCAAATTTTGCGAATCCCGGGCTATTACTCAATATTGCACCGACCTTTTCGAAGTGTGTGGTAAGGTTAATAATAAAGGCAAGTCAACGCGTGGCGAGAACACAGTACCACGATGAACATGGCCTTCTTGAGGACAATGCTCGCGAATCCCCAAGGTGCTAAGTGCAGTTTATCGGGCCGGCCCATACCCTCAATATTCTGTAAGGTGCGTATCCATTACCAGTTACGCTGCATTACGAAGTACTGCAGTGTGCTACGCAGTTCTCGAGATAAGCCGACTTGATCCCATAGCATTGATTGAATCTAGACTTCGGTGGAGAGATGTGACAGAGATGGATGAAATCCAATGACCGGGCAGCTGTCACCTCCTCCGCGTAACGGTTCCGGACGAGCCGGCCCTAGATTTGCGCCACGCGGAAAAGTTAAGCGAGCTGCCAACTGACTGGGCACAGGATTCTCAGCCAATCTGGCGCCGGCAAACTCACCACAAAGAATTCAAGATCGACGGAAATACTCCGGCTGGTTCAGGCACCGTGTCGCGGCATTTCCGGTGACTGCTTCCGGTAACTCGTCGCCAACAACTGCTAAAGTTCGTCGAAGTGCTGGAAGATTGTAAGATTGCCTCAGACACAGCAAGGCACGCTACACCAAATACGTATCAACAACACCGAGGGCAGTAAGTCCCCGTTACCGGCAAGGGTGTGCCGCGAGAGCTGAAAGCTATCGCCGGATGCGTATGGTATGGAATGCTCTATCGCCACGAATACCCTCTATGCAGCTCAAGTCGTTGGAAATTGTTGAACTACTTGACTCCGAGCTGGATACGAGCGAGTCATGAACGTTATTGTTCCTTTCTTCTCCTCGATCGATCGAGATACCTTCGTACAAGGCCGTCATGAGAAGAACCCCTCAGATACATACCCTTCAAGATAGAGTTTTTGCCTAGCAACCTAGTCTCCAGGACTCAGCAACCCCAACAGACCACGGGGGCACTAACTCGAAATTGTCAGGTAGCAGATCTCTATGGGGTACGTGCGGTACCTCCCTGCTGATCTCAATGAAAAGTCAGCTGTGCACAATGCTTGCGCGGTACAGTACGGAGGTACTTTACCTTGCGCATTTCATTCGCAATACGGAGTAATGCGACGCGAGACAAGATAAGGGGTATGTGCGAAGAAATAGATCGCGGTTTCTCCAAAGGTTGGAAGGAAGCCTTGCCGTGCCCGAGAAGAAAATCTTCTCTCATCCGACATCCTTCCTTCTTTCTTATGATCACTCCATCATCCGATACCAGTTCAAAGTAAATCTCTGGCGAATCAAGTATCAACTAACGCCTATCTAAGCCTCATCCAGTACAAGGAGGAAGTTATCTTATGCGGCCAGCCTTGTAGTGGTCTAGCCATGTCCATCATTCCATACGGCCGCACCTACGAGCAGGAGAATCCTCACCGGCCAACAGTTCAATCGCCTCTTGCGGGCTCACCGGTTCTAGCTGACCTCGAATACCATGTCACTTCGCCAAGTGCACCGCCATCGATAGCTTCTTTTCAAACTGATGGACAGTACAGTATTAGTAGTGGAGGTTACGACTTTGAACGTAAACCATGGGATTTTTTGGACAACGAGGAAGAAATAATGGACCAACCTCTCGGCGACAATCCACCAATTATTGTGATTATCCCCAGTTCTTTTTCCAATGAGTTGCTTTATGAGGAAGTCATTTCTAGACTGGAGACCGTCGGTTACGAGGTCGTTTTTGCGCAATTGCCCTCGATTGTGCGGCGGGAGGAACTGAGTAAGAAACTGGAAGGTGACAAAAAAAATATCACTGTGGCCACGATGGAAGACGACGCTCGTTTTATCAAGGAAATCAGTTCATTATTAGCAGATGACGGGAAAGATGTCGTATTAGTTTCGCATTCATATAGTGGGATTCCCATGACAGAGAGTGTTCGAGGCTCAACGAAGAGTGAGAGGGAAGCTGAAGGCAAAGTTGGAGGCGTGGTAGCATTGGTTTATATTTCGGCATTTATTCCAATACTAGGCGAGTCACTGCTAGCACGGATGATGGAATTACATCCAGGAGAAACGGATATATCAAATATCGATGTAGGTTGTCATTTTCGAAAATTATATGTTAACGATCATGAGACTTATATAATTGGGAATTTAGGAGTACGGCATTATGTCTTTGGATCCTGTAGTCAACGCCCGGTCCACCTTTTCGGATCTTCCGGAAGACGAAGGAGTAGCCTGGAGCAACAAGATGGAAAATCATTCCGCCATAGCTTTTGCAGGCAAAACCTCCTACGAAGGCTGGCGCTATATTCCCGTTACTTATCTACACACCGAAAACGACAAAATTATTCCTCTCCGTGTCCAGATCGACATGGTTGAGCAAGTGCGTGAATCTGGGATTAATGTTGAAGTGGTCACGTGTGGAGCCGGTCATTGTCCGAATGTCTCAGCGGTGGAAGAATTTGTAGAGGCTGTTAGGAAAGGTGCGGGAGAGAGGAGGGGCCTATCGAGACCAAAGACTAGTATCTATGTTGAGACCAATACGCAGGTTGTGACGGAGCAGTATTCGCAGGAACCAAATGAGCAACCGCCGTTGGAGCCAAATGAAGAAGACCAGAATTACTATCGGGATGTTAGGACGCTAGTCTCGGAATTCGAACGGATGGGAAGGTGATCAAAGCTGTGGACGAGGAGACGAGCGAGTTTGGGTAGGAGGTGCGAGAGGGGAGACCAGGTTGACTGGTCTTGACCAGACTGGAGTTTATGAGACGAAGGAAAGGAATAGAAATAAGGAAAAGAAGGGCCAAAAAAGATCGACCGGAAAAGAAAAGGATGAGAGAAATCCAAGTTGAAACGAAGAACAAGACCCACATATATATTTTTTGTTTGCGGCATATGAAGAACACCCAGAAAGGGTGAAGCGAAGCAAGCGTAGATTTGTCTTTTGGAGCGGGGGTATGGCGTACAAATACATTTGTGGTGGGGTTTTTTTCCATTTGGGCATTTCCATTAGGGTTTTGTTGATTTGTTTTTTATATACCTTTTGATGTTTGTTTGCGCAAGTGGGCGAGGCGAAGCGAGGCTTTTTGAATTGTATGTTATGGTGTTGATGGGGATTTTGTTTCATATATATACCTAGATAATTTATAGGATTATGATTAATATTAGTGGATTGAAGATGAGGAATTGATATGAGTTTATAAGTGTTTGTTAAGTGTGAAGTATGATTTGAATTGGCTATCTGAAATGAGTCTGGCCTAAATTAAGTTTTGTTGCTAAAGTTTAGTCAGTTATATAGCAATATTAAATTCGAAGGCATATATATATCTAGTTCCTATAAACTTATTAGATCTGTGACATCTACTTAGGAAATTTAATAAAGAAGATGATCTTAATGTGAAGAAACAAAGACAGGCAAAAAGCGAACTCAAAGCGCAGAAGCCTCGGGCCACTCCACCTGTTCACAATGGGAACTTCTGTCGAAAAAGGATAGTAGAATAGGTGATTGAATGGGCACTAGAATCCTGGGACTCCTGTTATACAACAGTTAAATTTGTAGAGAAGAATCCTTTGTGGGTTTAAGATGGGTGTTATTGTTGTTATTTAGAAAGTTGTTGTTATTGAACAGGGAGACTTGTGCAATTATCTTAAATAGGGGGAATTCTTACGTCAACTCTTCGTCCTTTGCAGTGAATATTAATGAAATTTTTGATTAGGCTATGCTACTTAGAGATATACTTATGTATTCTTCAATGGATTTCCTGTTTGCAGCTTTAGTATGTCCTTGATAGTTTCTAGACCTCTTCTAAATTAGAATGTTTAGGAAGAAGCTTACTCCCTGTCTTAGTAAGATAGTGTGTTTCTTTAATAATTGGTCTAATCCTAATCTGTGCTTGCGTCTCTCTTATCCATATATTAAGAGACTCTATTACTAACAAGCTATAGCTTATATAAAGGTAGGTGAATATAGAGCCAGGAGCTATAGGCACACTAAACCCTAGTTAAGAGTTACTCTTAACTTTCATTTTTAAACCTTAGGAGAAAGCACCCTATACAGCCAAAGAACCTCGGAGAACAGGAAGGGCAAATGGTACATTCACAGACGGGTGTTCTTGCTAGTAGGTTAAAACTAGGAAAGAGTTTACCTAGAATATCAGCTAGCTTTAGCGACTAATGATGAAGAACTGAAAAGCCGCGATGTGAAAGAAATAGTTAGTGGTAGAAATGAAGCAGGACTATGCAGAGAAGTGAGTCGTATGAATTGGGTTTTTAATTTTTATCTTTAAGCAGCTGTATGGCCTTTCTGATGTTGGCGATAATTATGCTTCTTCTTGTTTTTATCCTTGTGCCTAAAGATAAGAAGAGTGAAAAGATCAAGGTAACGTTCATTGGAATTGGATTTAGGAGCAACTTCATTGCCTTGATGTTAATAAAGAACCAAAAAAAGGCCCTATGTTATCTTCTAATTCAACTTTGATGTATTTGGTTTAGACTTAATATCTATTGTATAAACTAACAAGCAAATTTATTATATGAAAATGAACAAGTCTATTATATAACAACAAAATCCAAACAAACATCTCACTAATTATAACCTATAAAATAAAAGAAGTACAAATAAACTTTTTATATCTAATGTTGTCAGGGTAAGTTCAACTGTTAATATTCTCGTATTGCGAGTTATACCTGTACGACGACTTCTAAGCACATACTAAATGAAACTTAGGTTGCACTATCCTTTTAGCCATTTGTTGGTTTAGAGTGTTATAGCCTTATTTTTTTAGTTTAATTGTGTGTACTCTTTATTAGCACCTGTGTTTTCAAATTGACTTAACTGTCTTGAAAACCTGTAGTCTTACTATAAAGGATTATTGTGTTGAATATCAAGTCTTGAAATATAGTTCTAGAAACTAGCACAAGGTACAAATACCAAAGTATATAAGCAACAGGTTTCTTGTGGAAGACCTAGGTGATCATTTTTATCTGCCAACTCTGGGGTTTCTAGCGACACAAATGCTATTTATTGTACATCTCCACTTCTACTTCTTTGTTTAAGCTTTATACCATTGATTTTTGAAGCTGGTCTAGTTGGTGTGACTATTATTTGCTGTTTGTGATTTACTTTTAAGTCTAGGCCTAGTCTTGCTATTTTGATATGCGGCTATTAGTGTTACTATTTAATTGATAGTTGTGAACTTTATGAGGAAATCAAAACAATGGGTAGTAATTTCTAACGAGTCTTCGAAGCTCCTTGTAACTCTTTCCCAGCCATGCTTTGTGATTCGATTCTGCGGTTAAAAATACCCTCGCTCTCATCTCTGAGATCTTCAAAGGGCTTGGCCAGATAGTCTCCAAACTGGAGTTTCATTTTTACTTACAATAATAATAAGGCCTTCAAGCAATCCCTAAAACATACAGTTTTGCAGTCTCACATATACTTAGGTAAATTCTCGTTCGTATTTCTGCTCAATACGATCAAGTTTGGTGTAACAGAAATTAGATTGTAAGTACCCATTCAAATAAAGACATCCGTCCACTGTCTAAAAGAAAAGCCGTCAACATTTCAAACCGTCTCCCCTAATCCACGCCTGCCCTCTTTACTAATCATATCCAAAGACAACGCTCCCACCATTTCCCTCTCATTCTGCTTACTCAGCACCAACTCACTGCCATTTCCATCCAAATACTTATAATCCTCGGGTGGTACACCAGCAACGATATCCTTCCAGTGTTGACGTATATACGCTTTATTGCTAGGAGTAGAAGGAGCTGCTGGAATGTATACTACACTTGCTGGATTCGGTCCTTTGTGTGTTGTCTCCACAGCATGGCAGATCTACCCATAATCAACAGATCAGCAAGGGACAACTTCCGAATATAGTTGCTAATGAAGAAAGTCAGGTTGGTGACAGGACACTTACATCTGCATGCCACCAAATAGTGTCACCTGGCCTCACCTCTGGAATACTAACCAACGTATTCTCCAAGTCCAAATGGGGATGACTTTCTGGACTTAATAACTGAGAATCCCATCGATAAGTACCCGGAAACCAAGCACTATCCTCATCTACCTGCCACTTCTCCGCATCTCTCCACTCACCCTCTCCCTTTGGAGCTTTAAAAAAGGGACGCAACATCATATAAGCGGTGACAGCTTTTAGATCAGGAACAACCATCAGTCCTCCTTCTCCTGGCTTACACGGGGTAAGAGCTGTCCAGCCTTGAAATGTTCTCAGTACACTGCATTGTGCTCCACCAGGGAACATGCCGGGTTTAGCATCTTTGCGGTCAAGGAGCGAGAAAGGATCATAGAGTTCTGGGTGACCGGAAAATATTTTGCTGTATGTTGCCAAGTAGGAAGAATCAGCCCAACGACTGAGAGAACCACCATCGATATGTGGACCAAGCCCGAGGAATTCCTGGCCTGGTGCTCGGACTCTTAGAGCATCGGGGTAGAGAACAGGCTCAGCGAGAGATTCTTGCGCGGCTTCAGAGATGGAGGAATCAGTGAAGAGAGAGTTGAGAAATCGTTGAACTTTAAGTTGGTTGGGATGTGTACGAAGTCGTAGTTGTGTTGGACTGGAGTAAAGATGGAAGATTGCTGGACTCTCTGCCGGCCAGCCTGTAATCGTCGTCTTATTCTCCTCAATGAACTTCTGTAATTCCGAAAATTCATTCACTGCTTCTTCGATGGGAATTACGTCTCGAATTATGAAGACTCCTGTTTCTTTCATGCGCTGCTTCACTTTCTCATTGTTTTCGGCGAGGATTTCTGGGAGCGAGAAGATGGGTACGCTTTTGTTTCCTGACTTTGCAATGGAGTTCGTGATTTGGGGGAGGGAGTTGCATGTTTTTATCCATGCTGTGCGGAGAGCCTCGCGTCCGTATCCTTTGATAATACGGAGCTTCAGATCGCGTTGGTATGTATCGTTTGGGTCCTCGTCACTGGGCGTGAAGGAAGGCCAACCACTTGGCCAAGTGGATGTTCGGGACGGCATTTGGGATTGACTTGACACTTTGCGCTTTGAATCGAGAGAACTATTATCCGTTGCAGAATGGCTCTTTCGATGCAGTGGCGATGATGTTCAGATTTCGGGGATCAAGTTCGTGATAAGCTGTGAAGAATGGGGGTTGGCCACTTGAGCAGGGGATCGGCGATTCGACAATTGGTTTACAATGAAATCGGGGGTTTATACTCATGAAATTATTTCATAAATTCTTGTTCTTGAAAGCTACAATGAGTTGTATTTTCCATACTTATCTTGAAGCAAGGATTTCTTCTATAGTTACAAAGCCACAATACAGCAACTTAATACGAATACGAGTTATATGCTAACCCCCCTTTCTGGATCGCTTACCCTCGCTACCACTTTTCACTTCATACAAAGCGCCTGTCTATACTTGGATGTATCCAAACTACTAGCTATCTTTGAATATTCTATGCTAGAATTCAAACAAGAGAAAGTGCTCCAGATATATGACATTCTATTTCTGGTCACTTTCAAGCTGTGGAAGGCTATACTTTTGAGGAAGCAACTCTATTTGATTCTGTATTCTATGCCGAGCTGATATCTCTATAGAAGCCTTAGTTATAGACTTCTATTATAAAGAAATAAAGTAATGGCAGCTGCAGACCTATTCCAGAACATACTTCACTGTCCAACACAAGCCACGCGGTATCTATCTGAACTAGAGGCTTCCAACTGAAAATATCATGATATTACAAACAAATTTCTAACATCTTTAATTAACAGGAAGCAGTAGGTAGTGTCATAGTTGGAAAGAACCCTCTGAAGAAACTGTAGAATTGTAGAAAATTTTAACTATATAAAACTAACAGCTCGAATACAAATGGCAACAATTCCTCTCTATATTATCAGCCATAATAATATCCACACGTCTAATTCTACATTTGTTAGGAATTCTTCCGCCTAACTGAGCTTGTCTATAGTAAATATTCTACAAGTAAACCCTTACAATTTTCTCACTTCCTAGGTTGAGGCAGGACCACATGAAACTTCAATTCTACTGCGGAAGGAAGTTCAAGAATAAGGGAATCCTGTTCTCCTTTACTACTAAGCGAAAAACATAACATCACTTATAAAGTATTTTCTATCATGTCTAAGTTGCTGCTTTTCTCTTATCCTTAATTGTAAATCTAGCTCTAGAGCTTTCGTCGTTCGTCATTTATTAACAGTAGCTTCAGATTTGACAACAACTACTCTAGATAATCGTTCGTAATTAGTATTACAAGTGGTTAGATACATGTCTAGCAGCGTTGCCCTCTGCTATTGTAAACAAGCGATACCACAGACCTTGAGTGCCTTCTTGCCTTTTCATTGACATTAGATTCCACAAACTTAGTCATATTAAGCTTGTGTTCTTAAATGCAGTTTTTCGGGCTTCTAGAAATTCGAACTACAAATCGATGTAGTTCGCTCATACATCCATCTATTAGTAAACAGACATTAGAAACTGTCATTTATGATAGCTTTCTCAAGGTATAATTAGACCTATTAAGAGTAAGTAAAGACATAATACAATCAGAATCATCGCGACGAAATTCCGCAGGCCTGAGAATGGGAGTCTAATCAATAGCGGTAGGACTAAGTCTATAGTATCATTAAGGAAGGCAATATCGATAATAAGTTTCAGCAATAGCCGCATACAAAGTATCAATAAATCCTGAGATAGATAATGGAAGGCATTAAAAGGCCCGAGGATCTAATTGTTCACTTTACCCGACATAGTCACATATATAAATCCTCCTACGAAGGAATTCTAACTTCCCGCTAACTTTAATAAAGAGAAAACTTTGTATTGACAACTCGGACATAAATGACAGCAATACCTAGTATATCCACAGGATATTTCTTTTAAACTACATAATATGTAAGAATTAATCGATTGATCTCAGTGAGTAACTGACGCTCAGACCTGCAGAGTTCGTATTAAAGCGACGTGGGGTTGTATGCTTCCTAGTTCGATGCTGCTGTGCTGTAGCGTTTGTATCCATCCCAAAGGTTGTCCGACTTGACTAGGTAGCTTAGAGACTTGGAGTAATTATTCAACAAAATTGAGTGTTAATTATGCATCCCACTCGTGCATCCCTTTCTTGGAAACAATTAAGCCTTGCCTGTTCAAAATATGCTACTGTACTTGCAACCAACGGCGAAATAAAAATCTTGCTAAACTAGTACTATCCACCACTAAAACCTAGCCAAAGCAGGGAACTCTTCAGCATTGCAAGTTAGCGAGGGAACCGTCGGTAATGGCTCTCGCTAAAGTCGCTACCGGTGAAAACTTTTCACTCCCCCACAACTGCCCTACATAATGCCATTTAAGAAAAATATATTCAACCTATTGGGGGTGTAACTCAGTGGTAGAGTGCTCGCTTTGCATAGTATTGTCTGTTTCATTAACAGCTTCATTCTTGCGAGACGTCCAGGTTTCGATCACCTGCACCTCCAGCCATTGATTTTTTGTTTATTTTAGAATTTTTCTCTGATGGTTTTTTGGGACGTAAGTTCGTGATGTAATGCAATTCTTGGCCATTATTTTCTGTGTAAGCTCATTTTTTCTCTTATTTGTCTCTTTTGTCTCTTACCAAGTCCTAGTTTTCTAACTAGTCCCGTAACGAGTCGCTAAACATACTTCGGTCGGGCACTTACAGATGTTTTACTTCAATAAGCTAATAACAATAACAGGTTTGTTCTATCTACATTCCGGAAAATCATTACTCAATTACTCCTCTCACCCTAAGAGCCTCCAAACCAAACTCAAGGCAAACCAGTATCAGTATCCGCCACAACAGGATAAATATCACTCCCATAAGTAGAATTAAGTGTAACCTTCCCAGAAACCGTCTCATCCTCCAACCGAATCCAAGTCTCAGTAGAATTCCCAAGCGTCGTCAGATCAAGTAAAATCTGTCTACTTCCTCTAGTCCAAGACCCATAACCACCATAGCCACTATGTCTTCCGAAGCAGAGATCGATTCCATTACCAGTGAGGTTCATGCCAGGGAGTTTGGAATCCCATTTGAAACACCTATTTCTCTCAGTTAGTTTCTCTTTTTTTCCTTTATTCTTTTGTGAAGACTTGAGTATTTGGGAATTGGAAGGGGGGACATGTACCAATCATCTCCATGATCATGCCCACTAAAAACAGCCATCAACCCCTCCACTCCAAGTAACGCCTCCATAAACGGAATATCCTGCCCACCATAAACAAAAACATCACCACTGACATCACCCTGACCTTCAGCGTAACCCTGCTGAGCCAAAGGATCATCGTCGTTAATACCCGGTTCCTTCATTTCATCTACCGTGGTCATAGTACCTTGAAAAGCAAGCATAGCATTAACAGGAATATGAACAAACGCCAAAGAAGGGATAACAGATCCTTCCTCTGCTGTTTCTTGAAGTTTGGAATTAGTTTCAATAAACCAATCCACAACAGATTGATCAACCCAATTAGGTTGAGGAATTTCCACTCCCTTGGAATCTAATTCTTGAAAGTAATTCCCACCTCTTGAATCAAAAAACCACAGAATAAGTTCAGGTGATACCTTCGACTCATCATTTGAAAAAACTTCTAAATAATAATTACTAACTCCTGCATCTGTTGAGTTAACCATATTTTCAGTTAAACTATTAGAATAAGCTTTTTCTCGAGAGAAGATTGCGGTTCTTGAAAGGTTGAAGTCGGAATCGTGGTTCCCGTATGTTGATGCCCAGCTGAGGTTGCGTTGCACGAGGGGTCGTACGATCTCATCGACATACGCGGAGGAGTTGGAGAGGAGGGTGTTTTCTCCGGTTATTAGATCACCGTTTAGAATTACTAGTTGAGGGGATTCGTTGTCGAGAACTGTGTTGATTACTTTTTCAGAGTAGATGTCTTGTTCTGGTCCCCAGAGTGTATCTTCGGCTATTGGAATGAAAAGTCTTAGTTTGGGAGCTGGCTGATGCATCGTAGTTGTTGCGTACCTTCTCCATAATGTAGATCCTCGAAGATAGATATTTGGAAGGTTTCCTCTGAAGTGAAGCGCAGCGTTTGGGAAGATCTTGTCTTGAGTTGCTTTTGAGATGGTTCTTCAAGAGGCAAAGCAGCAATTGTGCTCACTAGCACAAAAGGCAAAGCTAAAAATGAACAAAGTAACATTGTGATTTTTAAGAACGAGGACGAAGTCACAAAAAACGCTGTAACATCCAAGGAACGGGACGAGGTGGGCTTTTCTGACCTTTCATGGCGTGGACCTTTCATGGCGTGGGGTTGCAACTTACATATACTCGGTACCATACATTATTTTTGATGATATGCCGGGGAGGTGAACTGAACAGGAAGCTGGTGTAGGCCCACGTGGTAATTGAACCAACGTTGCAGGGGGTATATCTGCACGTGGAAGAATGACAGGCATATTCAAAATGCCGGAAACCCGAACCGGCATAAAAGTTAAGCGATGGCTTGAGGTACCTTCCGTGCGAAAGGTACTTTGACCACGATTCTGGCAAGGCAAAAATACCGACACATCAAGACCTTCCGAGTGTCGGAAAGAAGTAACTTTCTAAGTAAGCGACAAAGAAATACAGAATATTAATCTTGTAGAAAAGCAAATATCAATGTTCAAATCATTAATCCCTTCCAAAGTCAAGACACTAATGCCCTCTCTCTCTTCTCACTTTTGTAAGTACCACAGCATGTTCTATAGAAATTTGTCACTCCTATAACCTAAATAAAGTAATTCCTCTACCGGCTTGACCGAAATAACTCACTTGAATTGAGTAACAATTAAATAACTAACTTCTTTTCATCAACTTACTTTAATTAACCCACTTAACATAGAAACCCACTTATTCTATTATAGTAACCCACTTGATTTATAAATACTAGCACTATATAGCATTATAACAAAAACACCTCTTTCTGTCCTTCAAAAGTTAATATAGACAAATAAAAAAAGACATAATTAGCTTCAACAAAACCCACACTTAAGAAACAGTACCAAACAGTATTAAATCAAATTAAACCTCCCCCTCCCCTTCCTACTAAGGAACAAGCACAAGTAGCTTCCGAGAAAGGCAGCAAGGGTAGATTTAATATTACTACCACTACCACGGGTGAAAGGGGGAGGAAAACAACCTATCATCAATAATAGACTTAATATTACTAAACACAATATCAACCCACTATGATACCTACCCATCAGCAATAATAATCCAAAGATGATCATCATCCATAGTAACCGAGCAAGCTAACACTCATAAGTAACCATACCAAACTAGCACGACATAAACTTACGCGAGCAATTAGGAAATCCCTCCTACCTTAGTGAACAGAGTACCTTTTATTTCAAGATAACTAACTCTCAGCCTAGAAAAAAAAGCCGCACAACTAACTTCAGACTGAAATGATCATATGATAATATAGAGCAGAATAGACAAGCCTCGTTTAGGATTGAAGAATCTGCAAAGCAGAAGTCTATTGATGACATTTAGAAAGAGCTAATAGCCCTGCGCGAAGAACATTCATAAGACAAGCTAAAACAATAGCAAAACCTGTTCTAACAATAAATGGCTACATTCGCCTCCAACATAATATTTGCTGAATAATACAGAAAGAAGTAAAACCCTTGTTTAACATCCATTATGTGTCTACCAATAAAGTCATAAAGTCACAGCAGGCTCGGATTGCTCAAAGGGAATAAGGTACGATAGCATTGGGAACCAGACACTCGTGATACATGTCAACGGGCTTTGCACTATAGTCGTTGGGGTTGATAATAGTTGCGGGCGATGAATCTTGAAAGAGGCACTTACATCGACCATATGATTTAGAAGCAAACGACGGCTAACACTAACACTGAGATTGTGTAGACAGAGAACAGCAAACAAAGCTGTTTTAATTCTGGTATCAAAAATGCCGCTTAAACTAATCAAAAAGGAAAACACTACAATAAAATGGTATACTGTACTGTCTGCCCTCCACTCCAAAATTGCTTGTAACAGTACAAGTGCTTCTTCTCGTCAATCCATAACCAATGATCCCGCCTCAAATAGTACCCACTTAGTTCAATTCCTCAATACCTATACACAGGCGCTTTGGTGCCAGGCTTCGCGCCATAGCTCCCTGATGCGTTACGTCCGACCTCCCGCTCATCTTCGCTTACTTCATCCTCGTCACCAGCTGCATGCATAGTAACTTTACCCACACTACTATCCTGTTTTCCAACGTAACTCTGACTTGACCCGCCGAAGCCGGGATGATACGGTTCGATACCAAGACGTTCCTCGTATGCACCTGGGGCTGGTGGAGCATTGTCTTTAGGAAATGGAGGATTATGCGTCGTGGTCGTTGAGGCGCCTCTAGGCTGCTCGGCTGGATCTGTGAATGGGTTTTCAGGCTCTTGAGTTTGAGGCGCTGCCTTGCGCGCAGGAACGCCGGGTTTCTGATTTGGAGGAGGACCAGCTGGTGGTGCAAAATAGCTATTTCCTGAACCAGCAGGACTAGGAGTGCTTCCCGTTCCTAATCCGGCTGCTTTCCTGGCCTGTAAAACTGCGCGCTGGTGCTGACCTAGAGCCTTTGTAAGCTGCTCGTTCGTTTCGATAAGCGTCTCCATTGTATCATTATCCGGCGAGGGGTTCTCAGCGATCATGTATGCTTGGATGCTTCTGCTTGCTGACTGGCAGCGGTCTGCAAATTCTCGGACCAGGTCATTTTGGATGAGTTCAGAGGGAGGCGTGGACTGGACCGTTTGTGAAAGAAGTGTTGCGGATGTACGGGCTTCTTCGATGCGGGATGCAAGTTCCTGAGGGTCAGGGAGGCGACGGGAGCTGTGCGAGCGGGAGAAATAGTTCGCATCCTGGCCAGCTGGGAAAGGTGGTGCATTCATCGTTCGGGGTGCCCCAGGTCGTCCCTTTGAAATTGTTAGCCCGAACATGTGGCGGGGGGAGTATGGATAAGTTTACATTTAGCTTTGTTATCTTTTCGTACTCCTTCTTCCACATCTCGTTCAGCAGAACCAATCCTTCATCTTCCTTCTTGTCTTTCTCGAAGGTGTCCAAAGTCTCCATCAAAATCTGCTTTACACTAGGGTCCCTTCCTAAACGTAGTAACTGTTTAATAGTATCAACAAACTTTGCATCAACATTTCGTGTAAAGGTCTTCCCCGGATTATCCGCCAATATCCGTAGTAGCATGATCGCATTGTATTGTATGTGTGGCTTTGAAAAGTTATCTTTTGATAGGTACTTGCGTATTAAGACAGAGGCTTCTTTCGCGGCCGTGGGGGAGGCATCGACTGATTCGACAATGACAGGCAGATAGACCACTTCATCGCCCTGCGGATTCTTAGCTGCATTCGAGGGCAGGGAAACTTGGGGAACATACCGAGCCATTTGGTCCTCCAGAATTACAAAATGCTTGCTACGAGGTAGTTAGCGATGTTGTATAAAAAGGACAGCTCGGCGCAAACATACCACATTCCTGACAGCATTTGCTTCTGGTGTATCGACTCCTGAATCTACAAATGCAGGTTCCCCAGACTCCGAGGCGGAATCTCGAGCTTTGCAAATGATCAGCCAAGCCGCCCGCCATGATCTTCGGATGATGCTCACTCTTACTGCGCTTAATAGACCCTAGCATCCGGTTCATGTTTAACGCCTTCATTGCCTTCATGGCTGCGGACTATTGTTCGGTGGATTGGGCTATTCGAAGCTGTACTGTAGTTGAAGACAACGAGGTCTATGATTTGTTGTTGTGGCACAGCTGGTGCAGCACAGCAAGTGACTTGAGGTAGTAGTTGGCTGATAGTGATAGGGGGTTGCAAGCAAGGCTGCAGGTGCTCTCGGATGCCGGGCGAGCGGTTGCTTTTCAGGCAAGTGGGACGAAGGACCAAGGCTGCAGCCTGATTTTGAAGTTGTTGACGACTTCGGGGGTAAAGATAGGTAAACAACGTCTGTGTTTTTCTATGATGGAACAGTCAGGAGTTGAAAATCGTGGTGCTTAGAGGGAGATCACAACAATAATCAAATTAGAGTTGCGGTCCTCTTGATCTTTTTGTTTCGTTGGTGGTGGTTGTTTGATCCGATGTTTCAAGAAGTCAATTTTGCCAAGAGCGTCCGACTGCACAGCCTCGATTTGGTCGTGTCGTCTCAGCCTTCTTTCGGCGCAACCAACTCAACCACTGTGACCACCCCCCAAGGGCTCGTCGTCGCCACTTCACAGTCTTCACTGGCCAGGATGTAAGTGTTGTGCACGAGAGAAGAGCTCGCCATGTCACCATTACTCGATATTACGCGTGTCGTTCAACGGAAATATGGGAACGGTAGTACTAGTCTTTCTCTTTTCTCGGTCTTCCGTCGGAGGAAGAGGAGTGGTCACCGATCATTACTCGGCTGTTCGCATGCGTGGACCCTGAAGGCTTCAACCTTTATGCTCTTTTTCATGCGCAGAAAATAGAAAGTGTTCGTCTCATTCAAGCCACTCTGCTTAGGTAGCCCTGCGTGCGGATGAAGATAGTTCGTGGCGAATTTCAGGTACCCCTAAGATTGATAGGATGGGAAACACCAGCGTCCATCTCGCTTGGGGAACTAGATACTTTCATAGTTGTGCTTTACGTTGTATTGTTTTCATCGAGTTGATCCCTTTTTCGTCTTTTTACAGTACCCAAAGCGATGAAAGGTTGTATAGGATGGCTGAGTCTCAAGTCTCAATGGCTATCTATAAGTAGAGTAGGTTCAGTCAGTGTGGGTCTAAAACTCACAGCCAGCGAGCGCATAAGAGTTGTATTAGACATTATGGGAGTCTCTAAATGCCCAATTTTGATATTTGGTACGCTTATTCTTGTGAAGTGAAGTAACTTCCCACAACTCTTTTCTGCTTCTTGGTTCTGTCCAATCCTCAATTCACTTCCCAAAGTGTCGTTTATCTCGGATTCGGAAATTGCTCTAGAATACAAGAGTTTTCGAAGGGTTTCGTTATTTGATATGCTGGCAGCTGCATTAACAGCTTTTCATGCATGCCTATAGCAAATATTCTCTGACTTTTGGGCTGCTTAGCACACACTGTGTCTATATCCGTACAGTACAGCAACGCGACAACAAACTGCCACTTTATACATTTGCCTCAAGAACCATTTCGGGACTCGGCTCGAACATCTCTAAACTTGCGCGGTAATCGAATCCATCTCCACAGCGAGAAGATGCTCGGTGAGTAGACTACTCAAAATTAGTCGTCTTTCTTCTGGATGGAAAGAGGGGGAGGGGGGCTGGGGTTAGAGAAACACATACCACGTTCTTTCTAAAGCAGAACTGAGAGCAGAAGTAGCTTATCTGATTCTGCGATATGCAATCAGGACACACGCCACCAGCCGTGACCCCGTCTTGAGGTGGAGGAAACGGGTAATAATAGCAAGCATTACCACTGATGCAAGTATGACGCTGACGATCATGGTATGCCTAATATAAATATGTCAGTCTTGCGTCCTTTCAACGTGAAGCAATGGAATACTTACAAAATCTTGCTCTGCGTGTTCCTTCGAACAATAAAATGTTCTGGGGCTTTTTTCTACTTTCTGAGATAGCCAATCACACAAAGCACACTCAACAGGACCTCCAAAATCCTCATCCTCCAATGTGACTTTTTGATCACACCCAGAGAAACTACATGTCGCGGTCTCCGGTTCGGCCGCTGGCGATGCATCTTTCATCTTTTGGTCTTTCTCGGCCTTACGAGCTTGGGATTTGATGTGTGCCGATTTTCCCATCTGTAATATTTCGAGTTCCTTTTGGAGTCCTCTCACAGCAGCGTATTTGCTACCTTCCGCTTCAGACTTCATGGCAGCAATTACTTCATCATGAGAGCCCCCTTCTTGGAAATACCGTGCATATTTAGCCTTGAAATTCACGACTTTGGGAGAGTCAGTGGCAACGGGGGTGCAGTAGTGGCGAATGTAGAGTTGGGTGCGTTCTTCCCAGCTGGAAGCGGTCTGGAGGTCGTAAAGGAAACGTGCCGTCTCTTCATCTGGGGATTGCTGGGAAAGGCCATTAAGGTACTGGTTTACGCAGTCGTCAAGAGGAACACCGTCGTCAAGCATATGAGAAGTTGTAAGCTTATTTTCGGCTACGGGCTTCGGGTCGGATGAATTGGGTGTACAGAGCTCCTGCTTCGTATGTTGACGGAGTTCTTGCATAGCTCTAGCTTGGATATCTTCTAAAGTGAAAGAAGAGTCCTGGTCAAACATTGCTTGAAGATCTTCATGGTACGCGTGAAGGTTTGAGTGCCATCTTCCTGGGCCAGGGTTCAGATAATACAAGCGATATGCTTCGATGATGGCAGTTAGATGCTTTGTGCATTCTGAGAGTGCTGTATTACACTGTGCACTGCAAGTATCTCTAGTTTGGCCAATGGATTGCGATAGAGCTTCTATATCTTCATTCAATAGGTCTCTCTGGCGAAATTTGCTGTCCAGTGAGAGAGGATCAATAGCGCTCGGCATATTTGCCTCGATGTTGTAGCCTCTGGAGAAAGTTCAGCCACTGAAATGAGGTATCAAACCTACGTATATATGGAGACCTACTTGCCACTCGAAGCTAGACACTTTCCCAAGACGTCGAATCTAGGCTTTATTGGTCACGTGCTCCAACGAAAGGACAGACGGGGAACGGGTTATCTTTAGGTGCTGCAATGAGGGATATAAGTAAATTGACTTCAATATTTTACTTCAACACGGTGGTAACGAAGTTTGATGGTACATGAATGGATAGCCAGACACAGACAACCTCTCCAGCAACCAGCTTCACTAGCGCCATACACGGAATATCATTACAGCGAAGTTCCGATTAGAGTCGAAGAAGTCTCCCAAACACGGAACCTTTCCAGAGGTCAACCTACGAGACGTGCAGAAGAGTCAAGTCGAAGCATACGCATCAAGCCAATCGCAAGAATGGTATGTTCCCCCTTTCACTTCCCATATTCTCTTCTCATACAAAAATCACAAAACTAACACAAAGCAGGCCGACAAACTCCGCTCTCAGCAACAGCTCGAGCAACTCCAAGCTCGATACGTAGGAACCGGACATGCCGACACGACAAAGTTTGAGTGGACGTCCAATATCCAGCGCGATAGTTATGCCAGTTACGTCGGACATCCACCTCTGTTGAGCTACATGAGCATTGGTATGGGCGATACGCGGGAGAGAGTGCGCGCGCAAATGATTGAGAAGATGATCCAACCTGTTGGAAAGCCTCCGGAGGTACAGGATTGAGCATGGAGATGAACAGTTGGCCGTGTGTACCATTTGAAGCAAAGGATTTGGGAATAGTGTGCTGGAGTTGGTTGGGATTGGCTATGTTGGATCATGCTGGATGGGAGATACATGACCTCGTGCACGAAACTCCTTCGAAAACTGGTGGACAGATGGGAGGCGCGTTGCCTCTTGTGTATCGGAAGGCAGTTAACATGTCACGAAGAGCAATAATAGACGACTAGGGTCCAAAGACGCCTATGCTAACCGTCTGGGGCATTATTACGGCTGCTCCCTGCAGCAACTCCAACTAGAATAGCGCTGGCATAGAACACAACATGAAGATCAGTGGCATTGGCTCAACTAGGTAGTACCGTGAGGCACTTTTGACTAGCTATTGCTGTGACTTTAGCGGTGTGGGTTCTCCTTTGATATCTCGATAACTGGTCTGAATCTATGCTCGCGCTCACTGTCAGACTCATAATAACGAGTCACAGCCTGTACCTGCATTGGCAACATTTCAATCGTTACAAAGGTATGTCCTGAACGCCGGACGCCGTATCCACATGTAACTCGTGGAACGGCTGTCTCTCCCAAGTAGAACAACATATTTAGGTTGCCGGCGATCATTCATCGTCATCTGAATCAGCCCTCCGCCTTCTCCCAGACCTTTGGTTGCTTCCTTCCCCAGCCCCAGGCGCATCTTCCTGCTCAGCCACGCCGTCTTCCAATTCCCGGATATTCACCATGTCCATCCCCAAGCTGCTATGGATCTTTTTGTGAAGATCGTCAGGCGCACTCTCCCCATAGACTTCCGTCACTAGTCCCTTGATCCCTTGATTGCCAACTTCCACCTTGCCTCTTGGTCCAACATGATACTCTGTCATTTGTTCATCACCTTGATTATCAACGGTCTTGAAGATATATCCTTGTCTTTCCATCTTCTTTAACATTAAATCTTTTTTCTCCGTTCCCATCATTGTTTCAGCGTTCATGCGTGTTAGGTATCGATCAAGTTTGAGGTCTGAGAGCGAGCCACCATTAAGAGATATGAGGGAGATAACGGTTGTATATAAGGCAATGTACGTTGCTTCGGCCGCTGGACTCTCTACGATGGATGGGGGTACTATAGCGGGTGTGCGATACCTTGTAGGAAGAACGCTTGTGAGGATATACGAAGCCGTTCCTTTCATCTTTCCGCTCGTTTTCTGAGCCGCTACAAAGCAAATTAGAATATCGTTACGTGAAAAATGTATGATTACCTACCAATCTTTTCTCGGATCAAAATCTTTTCCCTCGCCGGCAATGGCACCATTTCCATACCAAACTTATCCCGCAGCTCTTTCTGTGTGTCGTCAAAATACTGTTTGAAAGCGCCGCGATTTTTGGGAAGCACTGAATTATATCAGAATATTGCAGCGCAATAGAGCTGAAAGTCGAACCTTTTTCTCTGACACCAGCTCTCGTAATGGGCTGCCTCGCAAATTCACAAGCCAATGCATATCTCACGAACTTCTTGACGACTTGAACCCGGTTGTCCCCATCCATGTCCCCATCTCCCTCCATATCTTGTTCTTCGTCTTCCTCATCTTCGTCGTCAGAAACTGGTTCGTGTCGTCGTCGCTGGGTATTTTGCGGGACATCTTCGTCTGAATCTTCCGCTGATTCTGGTTTCTGGATTTGGTTAGAGGATGGGAGTGGTTGAAATCAAGGAGGAGACTTACTGCGCGGCGCTTTCGTGATGGAGGTGCCATTATGGCGATGTGTGAATTGTCAACTGATTTTGTTTCTGGGAATCCTCATATATGTGGTACGAGTAGATAGTTATCTAGCAAAGAGACTGAATTTGCGCAAATTGATATTCTAGAGACGCGACTTCGAAGGGGGAGACGCGTTGAATTGGACTTCGCAATGATTTAAGGACCGAGATTTAACCGACGTACACCAAAAAATTCCTGAGGTTGCTATTCGTGAAGCTCCAGATGCTTTCAACCATCTCGAATTTCTAGTCGCCGCATACATGATTGTCAGAGCAGTCTCAAGCCCGCATATATGCTTGAGATGTCGGCTACGTCTGGCACAGCGCTCAGCGCCGTCTAGAGCCCAATCCGCATTTCTGTCGACCAATATTCGGAGTATACATTGGAGTCCGAGAGAGGAGCAAGATAGGGAGAGACAAAACAAGAATGGCACACCTTCTGAGGATGCGACTTCAACGGTCAAGTCTCCACCATTGTATCCAGCCATATACCGACCGTTAAACTCAGCACGACCTGGATTGTCCGAACATCCCCTTGGACGTGTGTATGGATATAAGGGACAGATGATTCGAGAGCAAAATGAGGATTTGAGTGTGGATACTTTGGGAGAAAAAGGAAAAGTTATTGTCCTCCGAGAGTTTGGAACGCACTATGCAAAGGCTCCTGATATCCCTGAGGCTGAAGCGGCGGAGAAGGTTGATATATTGGCTAGACTAGATAGCGAAAGAGGCTTGGCTGGACATCAGGAGGTTATGGACAACATCACCGAGCTCAAACCGAAAGACCCGCAGCTCAAAGATTGGGGGGCTTTTGATGCGCTCATGGAGCAATTGACTGATGGATTTACGGTTCTTCAACTCGCCCGATACATTGATGCTCATAGTAGCAAGGCCATGCCAGGAAATTCTAGCGATGTAGATCAACAGTCCAGTGCTGAGACATCTTTGTGGATGCCAGGTCTCTCTGCATCCATTGATAAATTCAACACAAGCGTAAGCCGAGGGTACTACAAACTCGAACAGCTTACCAA
This sequence comes from Pezicula radicicola, assembly GCA_003008705.1. Lineage (NCBI taxonomy): Eukaryota > Fungi > Ascomycota > Leotiomycetes > Helotiales > Dermateaceae > Pezicula > Pezicula radicicola. The sequence continues at coordinate 29,949 of PDUO01000056.1, read as the reverse complement.
GAAGGAGCGTCTCGCTCTACTATTAGTCCGAGGTTGTTGGTCAGTAACAGTTCCAGAAGTGCAAGAAGGCCAGGGAGAAATTGAGATTTCTATGCCTCAAAGTCAACTGGACTGGCTCCTGAGTAAGTTGAAAACTTCGATGTGTTGTAATCCAGATACTGATATGAATCGCAGAGGGTACCATTTCGCCGCTCCGTAGTATTAGTCAAAGACTTCTATCAGAAGAAAAGATTGAAGCCTCTCGGTCCCGAGGTATTGTGAGGATAACATCGACCAGAGCGAGAGCAGATGCTATTGTCTCCGAAATTCAAAGGGTGGTGGGAAATATCAAAACCTCGGCCATTAACTTAAAGGTACTTGTCAACGGTCGAAATCATGCCGATCGAAGGAAGATCGTCAAGGAGACCTTGGGAAACTCAGGAGTGCTTTCTCACCTCAGTCAGCTTGTAGGTGCCGACATTGCTACAGACTATTCAGATGGCAAACAAAAGGTATGCTCATCACCATCACTCCTTTTCTCTCACGATATTAATAGTATAACTAGTATCGAGTATCTTTTGTTGATGACACAGACTCTGGTCTCTCAAACCGTGTGGATATAACTAAGCAGCTTCTTTTAGACTCTGTAATAGTTGCAGAACGGGCAGAGAACAAACTGGGTTGTGCAGTAATAGGCAACTCTCCTCGAGGGAGTTTCGTCAAGTTTGAACCAACTTCAGGTCTGAACTGGCTTGATAGACTCCGCGAGTGGACTAGGTTCACCTCTGCCGTTCCCAAAAAGATTGACTACGAAGAGGAGTCGCAAAAACAGGCCTCAATTCTAGTGCCAAAAGATCAGGGTGAATCTCAGTCCGAGCAGGATGAGCCTAAACCCAAAGTCGCACTTCATTTCGCCCCCCTAATGGGAAAGAAAGATGGCAAACTTCCAGCAGACGAAAAAAACCAGCATTGGGCCCGGCGTCATTTTACACTCTCTTCCGTCCTTCTGGGGAAATACTTGCACAGTGGGCCTGGCACTGAAGCTATGCAAATGCACCCGGCAGAAAATTCCCTACACGCAGGAAATATGCACACTTTTTGCCCGACTATCCCGAATCTGTCTCGTATCCTTCGTTCAGCAAGTCGTCTTTACGCGGAGGACTCACAGTCTATTGTCATGAAATTCCAGCCATCGCCTTGGGCTCAAAATCGTCGTTCCAAAACAGTCGGTTATGATGGACTGAAGGCGTACCCTCCAATCGAAATGCGCTTTTCCGTGCAGCCTGAAACGCAGGAGATGGAGCTTAGAGATGTCATAGCAAAACTTACGACCCACAACTCCGATCTAATGATGCCAGATCAAGCCGTAGATCTTCGATTTTCACAAGAGACAACATGTCGTTTACAGTTTCCTGATCGCGTAAAGGCAATTGAAGAGTTTGTAACGAAGTCAAGTGTGACAAACGGAATACCACAAACACCTCCTAAGCTCATCTTGCCAATCGATAAACACCTCTGTGATAAATCTGCAGGTCCAGAACTACTAGATCCTGATAGCCCAGCTGTCGATGTTGAGTACCTCTACACCGGTCACGAATTCCGCACCAATTTGTTACTAAACTACTGTGGCTGGACCCTCATTTATACCAGTATTCAAGCCGGCAAAGCAGGTGCCGATCGAGGTGAACTTCGCCTTCGACCACGACGCACACCCATGCATAATCCGTCGCCGAAGATAGAAGTTACAGAGGAAAGCGAATCTGAGTCTTTTATGGAGGCTGCGTTTGAATTAGCGAAGACTGTCAGTGACGCCCCTGGACCATTCAATATAAAAAAGATCAATTCGCCGTATATACGTTTTATCCACCTCCCGCCAGACGAGATTCCTGAACGCTTTGGATACAAATTCTTTGCCAAGCGAGTTGACTTCTCTGGAAGACCAGAGCCCGACCCTGTTAAGACTGAGGATCAGGAAAAGGGAGATGAGTAACCTTACGTGGTGAAGGATTCGCCTTCATCACCGCCTTTTGGTTGGGATTAACGGATGAAAATATTACATTGCTCAGGGAAGACTTGACATGATCTATCTCAACTATCAGTGCCAGGAAGGATGGAGCTTGTATGGATGTATACCAAGATGTAAGAATATGTATGATCATAAGCATGGAACAGGGCGTAGCATATCAGGGCATAGCAGAGTATTGGGGTATATGGCGTTATCTTTTCGCGCTCTGTATGTAACATAGGTTGTTGAATAGTGGAAATATGAAAAGAATTTCCTAACTACAATTTTCTCTATCCTATATTTTCCTCTCTCCTTCCTCAAGTAGTAAATAAGTGTAGTTCTCACCATAAAAGCTTATTGTGTATACCCTCTTTTCTCTTCTAGACTTTTCCTTCTTTATACCTACAAGTGAGCCCCTAAGGTGTCTTAAGTAAACAGCTTTCCTTAATCTTAAGTAGTATACCTATAAGTAAATCAACAAAGAAACATAATCAAAGAAGGTTTTACAAGTTTGAAATCTCAATATCCGCTAATAACGGTATAAATGTGCAAAGATGCGAAGTTTAAAGACTATAGAAAGATACTAAGTAAAATACTTCGTAAGCTGCTTTATATATAAAATATCTAGAAACAAGCAAATCACCAAGCTCATACTATTTCGTTTAGTGTACAATAAGCATTTACTGTCTAGAAGCTTTGCGTACTTTTGGATTTAGCGAGGAGAAGGAGAAGCCTGGGTTGTGAATTGGTATCATTACAGTAGTTTAGTTTTCAAGAGCTGTTTTACGGAAAATAAATAGAAGTTGAGGATATATATTGTAGTGTAAGTGCGAATTTTTGTCTTTTTTGATATCAAACTTCCTAATCCATGATGGATTCCATGCTGCTAACAATAGGAATGAACAATTCATCTCTCGTATCTCATCTCATCTCATTTACACATATCCACCAGGACCAAAACCCTTTACTTCACTTACCTATCTATGCATTCGTAACTTCACTAGCTCTCAAATGATCAAAGCTCTCCTCACTATCACTAGCACTCCCAAAATTCAACTTCTCCTTCTCTATCTCAGCATATGTCCCCTCCCCAATGATAGCACCCAATACCTTCACACCACCCTCCCTAACTTTCTCCCGTCCAATCTCCGTCTCTTCTAATGCTAATCTTGGTCCTTCTCCCATAATATATCTTCTATGCCATTCTCCTACAAACATTCCCTCAGGATCACTCTCGCTTCTAATGTGTCTCCATTCGTCTAGATCCGTGGTATACATTTCTTCGATTTCGGCTCCTGTTGTTTCGAAGTTCTTGGCCCAGTGGGGCTTTCCGCCTAGTTCGCGCATTAGGTATTCGAAGCCTTGGTAGTAGCGTGCTCGGCAGGGGGGATCGAGGTCATAGGGTCGGTAGAGTGTGGCATTTAGGTACAGTGTTGGACCATCTGTGCGTGTTGGGTCGAGGTGTGGGCGGGGTGTGGTGCTGATTGAGGTATCTGTGACCCGAACCTCGACTGGTGCGTGGACATAGAGGTTATCGGCGCTGTATGGGATTCCGTGGGGGACGTAGTCAGGGTCTGATTCAGGAAGGTGGTTGAGCCATGAGGAGAGACGACGAAGAGCTTCTGGGCCCTTTTCAAGAGGGATTGCCCATTCGTTGACATATTGGGAGTACAAGCAGTTCATGAGCAGTGCCTGGCGGGACTTCTGGATTGCGGATGTGGTGGTGCCGTTCTTGAAGCCATATTGCATGCCAAAGACGAACCATTCTACCCAGGGGAGGATGGAGGGAACGTATTGTCCAAAGTAAAGGAGGTTGTGGTAGACGTGGTAGCCGAGCCATGCTTCATAGTAGGCTGGTGCAGGAGCTCTTTCTGGTTCAGTAGTATGATCTGCTGTCCATGTCACGGCTCTGCGGGTGTAGGGGAACCACCAGACGCGGACGAATTCTGCTTGCGTGAAGAGAGTGGTTGACCATGACTGGAAAGCCGAGAGGTCGGTATTTACTGTCTGTTTCCACGCAAGAGTGAAGGCTGGGACGGCTTGGAAAGTGATCTCTGTTATTATTCCTACAGCACCGAGGGAAATTAAAGAGGCGCGGAAGAGGTCGACTTTTTCAGTTCGAGAGCACTCGACAGTTTTTCCATTTGCAAGTGTGATTTTGAGGGAGAGAACTGATTCCGAGATGATTCCGTGGCGGAGGGAACTTCCATGGGTACCAGTAGAGATAGCACCAGCGATTGACTGGTGGTTGATACTCCCCAAGTTGGGCATAGCAAGACCTAATTTATCCAACTGTTCACCAATCTGGAAAAGCCGGATACCGCTCTCCATAGTCACAACACAATTCTCCTTATCCACTGACAAGATCTTATTGAAGTGATCCAGGTTGACCAGCCAGCTAGACGTGCAGGTAATATCTGAAGGCGAGTGCCCACATCCTACCGTCGTGATGCGCCGACGACATTTCCGAGCGAGATTCACGAGTTTCTCTACTTCGGCGATGCTTTGAGGTTGGATGAAGAGTTCGGGCGAGGAGTGGAAGGTTCGCGCCCAGGTAGATTGGGTGTGATTTGTGACGGCACGGAAGGGGATGTCGTCGTCAAATTTTGACAGTTCGGCGGTGATGGCGGGGTTCATCTTGAGTGACTGATGCGCCCGGGTCCTGTACTCTATTAGCATGAACATCTACCCCAGTTCAAGAACAGTACAAACACAATCCTTACCTGGCTATTGCATAGTGCAAGGAAGAAGGAAGAAACAGAGCAGAAGAAGAAAGAGCTCAGAATTATATCTTCTTTTTTGTCGCAGCCGAGGGAAAATGGAAAATGGGCGAGGCGATAAGAGGTGTTTCTTGTTGGCGGGGACCTTCAGCGGTTGTTCCACTCTAGTGGAACAAGGCCGCGCCAGAAAACACCCGATTTGAGCCCTTTCAACCGCTAAACCCCCCTGTACATGGTCTTATAGGTCTTGGCTTGCAGGCACATGAGATGGTACAGTAGCAGGGGACGAAACGAAACGAAAGATCTGATCAAGATCACATCTTCACCGCCGAATGAGTATGCAAGTCATAAAGATATATATATATATAACGAGAAACCCAGGTAAATATCGCAATGGGCGGTGTCCAATGCTGAGTGTTCTAGGTTAAGTCGTTTGCTAGGGTGCTGGCAGTGGTACTTGTACTTCCCTGAGCGGGATTTGCTTAACTCAATGACAGCGGAACTCAAGAAGAGCCGCAGAATACAGGAAGGTATTATGGGGAGTCTTGTCAAACCTCCGTTCCTGCGGTTCGTATCTTTAGAGATTGCTACTGAGATCTGCTGACGGCCATGTTAGTTGATGCGCAACGTTTCTTAGTATGCAAGTTCTAGTGGTGATAATACCGATGGTATGTGTATAGCACACTCATACAGTCGGGCTTAACAGCGATATATTTCGGACTTACCAGTACTTTGGTAAAATATCTTTGTACAACAATCAATACCTTACGTCTCAAGTGGTATGTTTTTGACTGCGTTTGGCATTTAAGCTATGCATCTCCTCTGATCTCTGATCACAACTCCGAAAGCTCATCGGACTTTGGAGATGTACCTGTTTTACGTCATCCATTCTTCGAGGAGTATATATGTATGCTTTTCTTTACCTGAACCATGGTACTCGAGCACCTCTCAGCGTCTTCTTTTATCTCTTCACTCTTAAGCACTTCATCAGCGCTCTCGAGGGCGAACTGGAAACTAGAAGCCGGAGCGAATTGGAAAACAGATACTACCAAGCGACTTGAAAATGTCTTCTGCTCAAAATCAATTTTCTCTTCCTCTACAGGGAAAAACTGCAATTGTTACCGGAGCTTCGCGAGGAATTGGTGCGGGAATTGCGTATGAGCTGGCTAAACGGGGAGCTAATGTGAGTTACTTGCTTTATCAAAGCTCATATGTTTATTTTTGTCGTTGTTGATTGTTACCTATTGCGGTGAGAGCTTTCGGGTAGTTGAAAATGGCTGTAGTAACTGCTTCTCCAAGCTCCTTCCTACCTCAGCTTGCACACACTTAGTACTTACTATCCTAGAGTTCTGCTCTTTTGAGTTGTTGAAGTTGGCTTGGAAACTCCAAGCCGCCATTGGATTACTTTGTACTAACAATGTCAGGTCATCCTAACATATACCTCTGAGAGCAGCGAGGCACTGGTCACACACCTTTCTCAAAAGATCAACCTCCTGGTTCACAAGCCAAAAACACTCATTGCCAAAGCTGACCTCAGTACTCTGGAAGGACCCGGCCAGATATTGAGTGCCATCCAAGCCTGGAGCTCACAGCCTCAGATCAACATTCTTGTCAACAATGCCGGGACGGAAGCGGTCAAACCACTAGGTGAAATCGATGTGGCAGATTACGAAAAGGTGTACAATCTCAACGTGAGAGGAACCATTTTCCTCACCCAGGCTATCAAGCCCTACCTACAGCCAGCATCCAGAATAATCAACCTCTCGTCAGTAGGTGCCCGTGCCGGCATGGCAGGAGTCTCCATCTACTGTTCATCTAAAGCCGCCATTGAAGGGCTGACTCGATGCTGGGCTGCTGAACTAGGAAAGGATGGGACGACTGTGAATGCAGTAAACCCAGGTCCAGTGGAGAGCCAGATGTTGGATCAGATACCGAAGGAGATCGTTGAAAATCAGAAGAAGAATACGCCGATCGAGAAGAGAGTTGGTACCGTTGAAGATGTGGCTGCTGTTGTGGGGTGGTTGGCTGGGGAAGATAGTAGGTGGGTTACAGGACAGGTCATTAGTGCTAGTGGAGGTTGGGCGATGTATTGATGTATTGAGCCTTATGCTTGTGGTGGTGGAGATGTGGGCGATGGGTTGCTCAAGCATACTACCTGTAGTAGCTCATATTTGTGTATTTTCTTTCCCTTTCCTCGGGATGTGGATGTCGTTAAATTCATTACTCATGGCTCTGTTGTTTCGAATGTGAATGTGTCGGTTGTTACGAATGGGCGTTGCGAGAACTGAGTCAGTGATCTCCTTCAACCCTGAGAGGAAGGAATTGGGAGTTAAAATCGACTTACTATGACATCAAAGGCATCCTTCAAAAGGAGTTCGGTTGACTCCAGTATTTAACCGAGCGTACGAACGCCTCTGCAAGGATGAAACCAGTTCATCAACACCTTCACCAAATGGCCTTCCACTGACTATCCCAACTCTACAAGGAGCCTCATCCCTCAGATTCCTCGTGTAACAATTCCATTAAATCAACTGTCATTATTCAGCAGGTAGCCCGAAGATCATACACTTCTTAAACAAAGGCATCCCTTCACAAGGAAGAAAGCATGGCAACAGGCCTCGTCCTCCTTTCTAACTTTGCACTACCGTCACTTAGCCGTTAAGAGCAGTGGAACAAGTAACACCGTCATATGTCTTAATACGAATCAGATATTAAAGCCTCCACATCCTTCCAGAGCCCAATCGGAAAGTATCAAGTACAACTAGAAAAAAGAACAATTAATCAACCAACCTATCAGTTTTGGTTTTCTTTTCTCATGCTTCGAGCACAGTTAACTACTCATCACATTCTTAACACGACCGAGTAGAAGATATTACTTCTATAGGTCGTAAAGTATGTTCTCTTCATATTATATCACCACTCAATGTCCTCCTTTTGCGGTCTCAGACCCCTCCGCCTTAAAAAAACCCGCGTCATAAGTGAGCACGCCAATAGTCTTCTAAACTTCGCCGCCGAGCACAGCGTGACGCCAACAACCGCCACTTTCTTCCAAACAACAGCAACGACCGCCTCATCGCATTCGAATCAAAATTTCGACCCGAATAACGATTATTCTTCAAGAGAAGGTACTTCGGGAAAGGGGAAACATCACAATTGGGCGCGCGACGATCAATTAAGCATTATCTTGGAGGTTCTAGACGCCGAGACAAAACGAACACCAGGAAACGAACTCGAGGAGCTTGATTGGGGTTTTCCAAAACCACCAAAGAGTCGCCATCAGTATAAAGGAGGACATACTCTGGCAAATGTAAAAGAAGTTCCGGGGGAGGAGAGTCCGACGACAGACCTCGTACCGTTAGACTGCAAGGGCAAGGCCAAGGGAAACTACATCGCTAGAAGCAGGGATCACTCCCCTCACCCCACCATCCCACCAAAGAGTGCAAACCGAACAAGAGTGGATAACCCGATTAAGGCCGAAAGAGATAGAAATATTAATAAGCCCGACGAATTGAAAGAATATATAGTTGGAGCACCGCCCGGTCATCGTCCTGTTCTTATGAGAAGAAAAGGTGACAAATTACTTGTGCAAACACCAGGTAGTTCGAGAGATCTTGTGCTTCGACAACAGCATCACCCGTATCATCGCCAGCAGGAATTTTTGTGGAACGGAACTAGAGACAGATATCGAGAGATGGAATCGAGAGGTGAAAGTAGTCGCACCGGGAGGGGAGAACCCGTCAGAAGACCAAGCTTTGACACGAGTGCGCCTATTACGCCGCAGAGTCAAAAGAGTGAACCTAGAGCCATTCAATCCCCGCCAAGAGATGTAAGTCAAATCTTTTCTCTTCGATCTCATCAGAGCTGCTCAGGGATCGAACAGAATAGAAATTCTGCAACCATTAAAAGAGCAATTGCTAACAAAGTAACAAACAGCTCGAATCCATAGCCCGTATAGACGCTTCCCTCGTCTTCGAACACTTCACTACAACCGACGCCTGGGAACTAGGTTGTGCACTACGAACACGACTCCTCCCGATCTCCACACCCGTCGTAATAGACATAAGTCTAGCCAACCAAGATCAAACTCTCTTTCACACCTGTACACACAGTGGAATCATGCCCGATAACGATAGCTGGGTTGCACGAAAACGTCGCACGGTTTTAAGATGGGGTGTTAGTACTTGGTATATGAGTTGTAAGTTTGGAGGTGATGAGAGGGCTTTTGCTATTAAGTATGGACTTGGGGAGAAGGGTGGTGAGTATGCTATTCATGGTGGTGGTGTTCCTATAAGGGTTAGAGGTGTTGAGGGTGTTGTTGCTGTGGTTGTTGTTAGTGGGTTGAAGCAGGATGAGGATCATGGGGTTATTGTTGAGTGTATTAGGGAGCTTTATTATTGAGCGGACCTACACTACCTAGGATTGGTAGTGTTGGTTTTAATGGTTGGATGATTATGAATGGTAATGAGGTATGGTACGGCATGAATTGATGTTATCAATTACTAGGTATACTCGTATATAGGGACGAGATAACTACATATGTTGCATTGCATTGTATTGTGTTGGGTTGAGACGAACAGATTTGAGACTCTGGGGAAGACAAGAGAGTAATCGCCTTGTATATTTATGCTTGTAAGATACAGAATAGATGATTTTGAAGATAATACGTACAAAAAGCCTGCGAGTTGAGTGAGTTATTGTTGCTAGCTCCTTAGTGAAATTGAAATATTTTTAGAAGTTTTTGTTGAGTTTCTATTTGTGGAACTATCGTATTCACATTATGTAGTTGGTATCAGTACTGTTTTCCTGGAGAGCACCTATAATTAAAGGTCTAAGATTAGGTTTGGAGTAGAAGAGAACTTTCTAAAGTTAAGTACTTGATCTATTTATTCGGAAAGAAGTGCTTTGCGCCATTGCCTCTTCCATGAAGCCAGATCTGTAGAGTATGATACTTCATTTGTGCTTTCTCTTACAGAGGTATTGAAGAGATTGAGAGAGCTTTGGGATTCTAAAGTAAGCTAGCGAGTTTCTTGAGAAGGAGTTTGGTGGTTCTTGAATTTGCTGAAGGATTTAAGAGAGGTGGAGGTTGTGGAGAGGGGACTTGATAGTCTTCGTAGAAGCTGTTAACTTACTATAACTAAATACTTTGGATTTTTTTTTGAGATGGTCTACTGAATAGACTGCGTTGTAAGAGGTGATGTTAATTGGGGCTATATTGACTTATATGAAATGGGTTGTGGAGTAGAAAATAATGTTGGTCTAGTATTAAGTTTGCTTCTTGTTGTTTATCTACCTTGGTTTGGTGAGAGACGGGTCTTTAAAATAGTTGTAAAGTTATATGAGAGTGTTGCTAACAATATAAACAAAATGATATGGCCTACTTCCATATCGTTTCGTTTGCGATATAGGAACTTCTATATCATATTGCTAGCAATAATATTGCCATATTGCCAATATAAACAATATCGTCGTCACATGATACAAAGCAATCCCAACTCCATATTGACTATCTTATCCCCTATAATTTCGGGCCCATATAAGAGCCTATTTCGAAGCCCATATAGGAGCCTATATGGGAGCCTATTTTGGACTAAACAATATCGCAATATGGGCACTCTTATATCATATCATTTCACGACAATATAGGGCTTCTAATATCATATCATCTTGTTACAATATAGGAATCGTGATATCGTATTGCCTATATTGCTAGCGAAACGATATATTGTCATATTGTCAGTATCACTGGTCGTTTAGATATAGACAGTTGCTCAGATCTAGAGACTTATTCGGAGCAAGTGAGTTACTCAAGAGATTAAAATACCTCAACAAAGGCAGTCCCTTAAATTGAGTGAGCTACCCAACTCAAGCCGGTTACTCAAACTAAGTGAGCTACTCGAATCAAGGGAAGGGACCGGGAATGTGTCGTGACTTCTACTGCTTTCATCTTCTGCTCCTTCCTTTATATTTTCATCTGCGACTACAGTTACCGAATATAGTTTCTGGAAGTGGCCAAAACAAAACATGATCATCTTTCCACCATTCCAACAATATTCGTCCCCAACAAGACCCATATCATTATCAGTATGAGTACGTTAGATCAGCCTCAGCCTTAGATGGCAAGTGGCCCAGACCCTGTGATCTCCGCGCAAGGGTTAGACCGATTAAACCACCCGAAATCTTTGACCATAATATTACGTTTCTCCACCAAGCTCGCGATATCCACTTCCGCAGCAATCGAGTCTTTACATATTGCAGGGCCAAGCTAGAAACATTCTAGAAAGAGGGTGAATTTACTCCGGTCTGGCCAATCCACGGAAGAGATTATAAAGCACGGTTCCTTCTGTCACTGAAGCGTAACACAAAGCGATGGGTTACTAATGGCTTGGCACCTTTTCTTTTCCATGTTGCTTTACATATATAGATCAAGAAGTGCCAACGGCCGAAGACAGAAGACGTAGAACACAAGAAGTTGAACCCTCTCGACTCTTATAACGATCTAGTCGCAAAGAAGATTTTACACGAACTTACTCATACAGAAATCAACTATAGGGGAACTGAGGAGTTGGGCATCAGAAGTTCAAGAGGGACACTATTTAAGTTGGGTACACTAAATGTTCATCTTCGATAACCTATCACAGTGTCCGGGTTATAGCAAGTGTTACAAAGAGTGGGAATGTATAGCTAAAGCAGGAGCCAAATTCAGTTACTTTTTTGGATATTTCTTGGAAGTCCTAATGTTATTGCCAGGTGATGCTTCTTGTCACTGCGAAGTCTGCAGTTCGCATCCAGGGGCACGTTAGGGGCACGTCGATGGTTGGACCCAAAAATGCTTGGTTCTTTTAGTAAGATCTTGAAGAAACAGGGCAACGATCAAACCATAACATACATAGGCCACGTGTTCTTTTTGGGAATCCAGCGTTTACTTTGTGGAGAGACTACTCCTGGTAGGATTATTAAAGCAAGCAAGGCAGGAAAAGCGAAGTGGGATGCATCTATGGGTTCGGGCTATAGCGATACGTTCCTTGAGGGCTGAACGTGCTTTGATGAGATGGAAGTATGTTAGTAAGAGTTCACAGCTTAGCTTTAGCACTTGTGTGACAACACGCACCAATGTACAATCCGAGTACCAGGGAGTACTGTCTATACGAGGATTCTAAATTAAAGATAGAAGTTAACCTTCTAGAGATTATACGAACGATATACATATTCCCTAAGTACTCCTGCCCCTTTTCCTAATCTATGGCTTGCGAGCTCCTTTGTAACTATTGGCAATAGTCTCTTTACAGAGTTTTAACTATTATTTAGCCTAGTCTTTAATTTGTCTGTGCCCTGTATGTAGCTGTTTCTATGTAAAGGTTTATAGGGCAAAATGCTGTGCTTTGTACAATGATAACTTTTTAATTTATTTAAGTAAGTAGTATTAAATTTAATAATATTCTAACACTCTCTAATTAGCTCACTAAAATTTACCTAAGGTTAGTTTTTAAAGGGATAGAGTGCGCATACACTAAATAGTCTATATAAACTAAGCGGTGTGTATATTCCTACTAACCCAGTGGGTGCTAAATGCGTGACAACTGCCCTATGTTAATATAGGGAGTACAGGAACGGGTGTTAACGGATGTCCTCCTCTAATAGCCGCTAAGAACAGCACAGTCATTTGATATTCATTAACAGCATCGATCTCTGCACCACTTGCCAGTAGCAGTCGCAAAATTGCTTTATGCCCGTTTGATGCAGCAAAGAGTAGCCCGAGTAACGCTAGTCACTGAACTAGCACGATGCAGTTTACGGCAATCGAGCTTCTAGAAGGCAAGGGTTATACTTATCGCCATGATCTTGAGTCTTTACATGGATGTGCATTCAATATGGCCATGATGATGGGGACGATAACCCGAAGGCTAAAAAGCAGATAAGACCACCACCACTACTAGCCTCCGCGATTGGTATACTGGGAACTATACGCAAATTTCTCGGAACAGGGTGGGGGATATGGACAAAAATCGGTTTGAGAACATCATCGCACAGTTTGCGGCAGTGTTTAAAGAGCTAAAGCCGCTGGCTCGAGACCTCCGAAACGTTTTTTTTTCCGATTAGGGGTAGAGCAATTTTTACAGGAACATTTCCCAACAGCAATATAATGTACGATGGGATGATAGGGTCATAGGGGGCCTGTGGCTTGCAGATACAAGCTTTATAGTGCAACTGGGCTGAGGAACGTTTGATTACAGCACCTGGATGTGTATTATTAGCATTAATACAGTAGATTAACCGTATCGCGGGACATTACATAATACTTAAATTCCATAGCTAGAGACGGTTCCTACATAACTGTAACTATCCTATATACACTTAGAAAGACCAGGTCTCAGGAGGAAGAAAAGCTAGGGTTAAGGCTCCAAACCTTCGCTAGCTAAGTGACCGATTACCACCACAAACTGGCGAATAAATCGATCTGCACTCTCCGTTTGGAATAATTAATCCAGTGTTTTAATTACTTTTATTACTATTTGCCCCAAGATAACGTCTCTTTCTACATTTCCTTTGAAGCACTTCCTGGGCTGGGAGGAATCCATTCAGAAGATGCCAAACTTTTATTGGTACTTTTGTGTTTCCTCGCGAGCTCCGAGGTTCCTCTGGATCTTTTCCGTGTAGTCAGTCATTTACATTAATACCTATTTCTGCACCTGCTTGTTTTTTCAGCCTAGGTTCTTGTTGATAGCTCGCAAGTCGTTACGCTATCCAAGTCAAATCTGATAGCTCAAGAACAAGCAATTATTGGCGATGTTCAGCTTGTTCTTGCCGCAAGTGGTTCTCAGCCCCCTAAGCTAATCAACGATCTAGTATCATCGATTAATCTTGGCACGTTCCGACCGAAGGCGCCTAATAGAACTAGTAGGAAGTGAAACAACGTGGCGGCTTATACCACTATCTCCTATTTAGATTGAGATTGGACTAGATGAAGCCTCTAAAGTAAGCCAGCCAATCTTCTTATCACTACCTTAGTGGATGCATGCAGATCCGTAGGCTGGTTCCTCCGAGAAACGAGTCATAGCGGGTGTAACTAGAAAGAATTCCAGGCTTCTAAGCCCAAGACATTGTGCTTAGTGCATCAACCGCCTTAAATCCTTCTATGCATAAGCAAACCTGTTGAACTGGGACGGGATGAGTAGAGGCTAAGAAACCCGGCATGTATTACGAGTATTTGATCGTGCCCTTCCTACCACTATTCGTTTACTATTCCTTTGGAACTTGAATTCGAAGTCATCCTAAGAAATACCATCTCAAACCTCAGGATGATGGGTCTTAATCCCCAGCAGTACATAGTGCGTATTTCTAGGGGGGGGTTCCCAGTATTAAGTGTTCTCTTGGGCATTACTAACAGCTTTCCTCACAGTTGCTAAACTGGTTCATGTTTGGATTTGGCTGCAGCATAACCATTCTCCGACTTGGAGTTCGCTACTACAAAGAGAGGCGATTATTATGGGACGATTATTGCGCCATCTCAGGCCTCATTTTTTTCTTTTTGATGGCCTTGTTTAACCACCTTCAACGCGATGGACTGTTTCTCATTATTACGCTTTTTAACGGCCAGGTACCAGACAATCCAATGCCGCCCCAGGAGATGTTGAAGACTATGTCGGCCGCTATGAAATATAATTTCTGTTTTACGCTGTTTTTCATGGTTTGCCTTTGGTCGGTCAAGGCCTGTTTGATGATGTTCTACCGCAGACTGATTAAGAGTGTTAATGGGTATACTGTGTGGTGGTGGGTTGTGGTTGGCTTTTGTACTGTTACTTTCATAGTTTCTATCCTGTTAAATCTCCTGAACTGCTTGCCCTTCCATCGGCGGTTCTCAATTCTTTCAGCAAGTAAGTCACATTATTCTCAAGCCCGTCCAGAAGCCAGAAGTGACAAGTCTCAATCTAGGTAGCTGCCCAGTCAGAAATGGGCGTTATGCACTTTTTATCACAACAGCTCTTGATACTACCTCCGACATTCTAAGTTAGTCTCCAACTAGTGATTGATGTTTTGAAGAAAGACTTACTCGCAAATAAGTCATGATCCTCCCTATTGGCCTCCTTGTGGGCCTCCGCATTTCACGCATGCAGAAGGTCGGAGTCGGCGCAATCTTCGGCCTTGGTATTATCGTTGTCATTTTCTCAATTATCCGTTGCGTAGAGGTCGACAAAGCTTTAAAAACGGGGTCCCCTCAATCTGTTGTTAGTGTTTGTGAGTGGTCTATGCTAGAGAGTGGTGTTGGCAAGTTTATCCTCCTTTTAAAGCCTGTAGCAAGATACTAGGATATCATGCTAACGTATCGCCCACAGCCGTCGTCGTAGGAAGTCTCCCTGCCCTGAAACCGCTCATCTCCAGGAGAGGCGATAGTACACGGTACGGCTCCGGAAAGGGCAATTCGGAGACGGGAGGGACTGAAAGGAGAGGGAAAAGTTTGCCACAGTCAACACCAGATAGCCATATACGTCTCGCCGACATGCAGCCCGAGGGATTGAACAACAGCATCAGTGGCGGACATGAAAGCTCTGAAGCATTACATAAAACAGGTGGTCTACTCGACGAGAATGCTATCACGGTCGCCTATGAGATTAGTATCAGCAGTCACAATACAAAAGGGAGTTCAACGCCTCACTAATAGCGATAACCTAGAGTGTTTGTATTATTAAATTCTAGAAAATATATTATACTTATACGGTTAGTTTTATTATTTTTAGAGCTTTTATATAATAACTAATTAGATTTTTAGTTTAAAAAACTATTTAAATTTTATTTTATAAAATTACAAACAAACAAATAAAAATTAATTCTATTCATTGAAAATCAAAGGTTAAATTCATTTAGATAAATAAAGATGAATTTTCATTAATTCATTTTCGTTTAAGAAGAGCCTTAACTAGATCGCTAAGGCCTCGTCCTAGACAAAACAACAGGATTTGCTACCCTACCTTCTGAGCCACATCTTAAGCTCATGCATAGAGCAGCATCCAAGAAACCATCAATGACAAAGCGAGCCATTCGAATGTTCTCTACAAAATATACTTTAAGGTTAACTTTAGAAAAAAGTGTGAATTCTCAACAATCAAAGTCAGGCACGTCTACTCCACAACCAGAACCAGCATCCACACCGAGTCCCAATCCTCTTACACAGAAGACTTCCTCTACAGACAAGGTAGCTACTACGCCTACGAAATACGAGGGAGAGCAGTAACTGTCATTCGTATTATATTATTAGGTGGACCTAAGCGAGAGAGTTTGGCATTAGAGAAGGGGGCCCTAATTCTACGGCGACATTAGTGGAGAAGTATGGAAAATGTAAGGAGATAGTTGGCTGAGGAGCCGGCTCCTTTGGTATTGTTAGGGTATTACACAAGCATATAGAAAGTAGGGATAGGGAGCAGCGAAGGGAAAATGCGCGGCGTCGAATGCATGCATAAGATGGTCGTCGCTTAAATTACCGAGACCTAAAACCCGAGAACTATAATCGCACCATTGCTATAAAAGTAGCGAAGTCTCATAAAGAGCGCAATACAAAATGTATGAAAAACCACAAAACACAAAACTCCTAAGATGAAAATATAAGAGGTAAATAAAACATTATGCTTATTACTACGGCCACTTAATTTTTTTTTCTCGCTGCGCTTTGCGGGGGTATTGGACCCTGTATTCCATCCACTTACTTATACATTCCTCGCTAGCCGTTTAATTAGATTCCACATTCTCATAAATTCAGGATAGTTTGAATTGAAGATGGGAGAAGTCCTGAAACAATGTTTATATCGTTGAGACTAGATTCAAGGAGGCAAAAAAGAAAAAAAAAACCTCATGGCGAGATTGCATGAGTGGATGGAAAATCTCTTGTTGCTGTGCACAGCCCGCTACATAGGTGAAATCTGGATTGATAGTGCGCCGCTAACGACAACGAGCATGAATATGGTGTCTGGATCCGTGCTAATTCCTGTGTTTACTCACATGCTGAACCTACAGCTCTAAAGCCGGGACGGTTGGAGGGAGTAATTTGTGGGCCTAAGGGGTAAAGATATGTAATTGGTTTGACCAATGCAAGATTTCGGTACATGATACACGTGTAAATGCATATGAGATCCCACTTCGCAATATTAGCATTAAATTGATGTCGTATAAAGGCTGAAAATAAAAATAAAACGATTTTGATGAGGAAACAAGCATCAGCAAATGAAACAAGTCATCTATAACCGCATATCTGAAGGGTCTCCAGAATTTGAGGAGCTATGGCCTTTAAAGGAAGGAACTACCACGGCGTACGGTGAGGTGAAGGCTATTTGATCTGAAGTCCTAGGGCAGGCTAAGCCCTGCGTTCGAAGCCTAATTCTTCAAGGTGGGCTCTCCAGAGACTGTTCTAGAGAGAGAGCGGGGGGATCTGTAGAGAATTTGCTGGCCAAAGTCTCTATTGTATGCGGATTCTCCATGGGCTAGGGATATATGGTTGCTGCGTCTAGAGTTACCTTCGTATATGCTCGCGATGGATGTTTCCCAGCCTCTTTCTAGATCAAGAGAGTCAACGAGTACACGTACACTCCGGTCAACGCAATCTGGTTTAGTACTGTAGTCGGTATCTGCTTGTTGTTCTTGATCTTCGGTAGTACCGTAGTGATGGGTGCTATCTTCTCCCGTTGGTGCTATTGCCGTAAATGTTGTTTTCATAATCCTTATTCTTATCCGAGTATTCTTCGTCGGCGACCTCTTCCATCGTGGACTATGGCACTTGGGAAATTTTAGCAAGCCAATCGGTTCCATGGCCTGCTCATTTGTTCTCCTGATAATGCCAATCATCTGCTTTCCATCCGTCAAAGGCAGCAAATCTCACAGCTCCTTTGATGAACTGGACGATCGTCGCTTAGGGTGGACCGTAAGTTTTCTGTCCTTGCGTTTGGGAGGTTCTTTGCTAACTGGATCCAGGATGTTGATGGTGATTATCTAGTGGTTTGTTTCAGCCCACAAGTGGTTCAAGGGTCATGTCATCAGTGTCGAGGTGCTTACCTCCCAAGCACACACAAATAGGATGAATCCTAACAGTCCCAGCATTGTATGCTCGGAAGAGAAGACGCGTTTGTTGAGGGTGTGGAGGGTAGCTCTAACAACGAGACCCCTAGCCTTCCTGATAAGAAGGCTGAGTTAGAGTGAGAAACTTTGCCTACAAGGGAAGTAAGGTAGATTTTGTCCCGAGGCAGATCGTTCGCTTCTATGTATTGTTAGTGATGGATTTCTTTGCGTGAATGAAGGATAAAGATACCTTCGTTTCTATATGGCTAGATGATACCTTCTCTCAGAGAAACTACAAAATGATCATGCTGAAGACGAAACCTATTCCCATCATGATACAAGAGACTGGATTGTATGCTTCCAACTGGAGTGCTCTGAGACGGCGAGAAGAGAGGACTTGGGAAGAAGGGGTCTTTAGGAAATGAAAATGTCTCAAGATACCTAACACCTTTGGTGTGGATCGCTTGAGAGATTTTTGATTCTGTCATAAGGTCTTGTTGGTGTGAGGGATATTTATTAATCCCGCAACGCCAAGCATCGCTGGTTTGGCACACGATTGGCGAAAATAACCTCAATTATTGGTAGTCGGTAATGGGAGCTGGAAGGAGGGTTAAAAAGGCTGATATTTGGATCTTAGAAGTGTGTGCTAGGCTGGGGCCATCAATGATAAAGGAGTCCTCATTATCTGGTGTTAGAGCACTCGAATTCTCAACAGATTACTAGTATTGCATTAAGGCCTTCAATTCCCTTGCTCTTGAAAGGTTCTTGCTCTAATTATTTTTGTTATGCCTTCTCATATCACCATCACGCGATAGCATCCTGTTCCCCCTCCGGAACTTGGTATATTTTCTCTAGGGACAAAACTCATAGCTGATGGATATTTAGGAAAGCACGCACTTGAGATAAACAATATGTTGTCGCTAGATGCTACACTCTCGGAGTCTTCGGAGTGCTAAGAAACAATCTCCTGAGCTCTGAAAGACGTCGCAAGTAGCATATCAAGCACAGTGACTTCCCTGCAAGGTTTTTCTCGCCAAAGAATCCTTCACAGCCTACTACCAAGCAATTTTAGCAATTGGCCCCTTTGGCCAAGTTCTAACTATCAACTTCCTGGTCTCATCTATCATGAGTATTCCCAATGCCAAAGGGAGAGGAAGAAGCCAGAACTCAATCGGCACACTGGCAGTACCAAAGATGGTCTGGATTCCGGATTGCTCCGTCACAAAGACCGCAATAGACAGGCTGATTGCCGCCCCAGCCAGGAGCCATGGATTACGTCTCTTCTTCCGGATTGGATCCGCCTGTAGGATAGACAGGCGCTTGTTGCGGATACTGAGGATGTTTCCCCATTGCAGGATGACAAGGGTGACGAAGTAGACGCATTGACCTGTAGTATTGAACTGATTGAGTTCGTCCTGGGTATACCCATAAAAGCCGTCCGAGTATTTCTCAAAGGCGAAGACGAGCGCACTGAAAGGAATCCCGGCGTGTTTGTACATATAGAGGAAGAACATGCTATGTGCGCATACCGTCTCCATGACGCCGATGAAGAGATAACTCTGCGCATAGATCTTAAAATTGATCAGGTGGTCTTTCTTGTGGTTGCGGGGGGGTAGCTCAAGCAGATCAAACTCCTCCTTTTCCATTATGAGAGAAAGAGCAAGAAAAAGATCGGTAAAGACGCAGATAATGATCATGAGGAAAGACGAGAGGGGTAGGGGAACGCCGAAGTAGACGTTCATCAGCACAGGCCAGATCTCAGACCAGGAGCCCGCAGGCAATAGATAGCTGATGACTTTCTGCAGGTTCTGGAAGACTAGTCGTCCGAGTCGGATTGCGTCGATGATGGCATCAAACTTGTCGAGAAGTACCAAGTCGGCGGCTTCGAGAGCCACATCGCTGCCTGTCACAACGGCAACCCCTACATCCGCAGCGTGGAGTGCAGGCGCGTCGTTGACACCATCGCCTGTGACAGCCACGGCGTTGCCACGTGATTTGAACTCCATGACGATGCGAAGCTTTTGTTCTGGACTCGTGCGTGCGAAAACGATTTCTTCATAGGCACAGACGACGTCCCAATCCTCGTCCCGGAGATCTGAAATTGATGGTCCTTCAAGCAAGAGACTGGTTCGCGTGGATTGGGTCTGGATGACTCCTTTCTCAGAGTCAAGATCGGGATCCGCAAGATCGTTTCGTTCTATGATGGTTTTCATTGTATCCGGGTCGGCAGCGTTGGTGAAGATGCCAACACTACGCGCAATGGCAGCTGCAGTAATGCCGAAGTCACCAGTCACCATAAAGAAACGGATGCCCGCGCGACGACATGCTGCTACGGTCGAGGCAGTCTCTTTGCGGGGTGGATCAGTGATGCCAAGAAGACCAATGATGGTTAGATCTGTCATGGCAGTGTCCTGGATCTCGTCTGCGAAGGCATTGGACCCTAGATGTTCTCGTGGCGTAATATGGCGTTGGCATAGCAAAATCACACGCTCTCCATTTCGTGAGAGGGCTTCCTGACGTGCTGAAAATTGAGCTTTTGCCACAGCGTCAAATGGCTGGATGCTGTTGCTGGCATATGACCAATAGGTAGTGCAGTATGGTTGTAGGACATCTGGGGCACCCTTGACCAACATGAGAAGCTCAGAACTGTCTCCAGCTGGTTCAACAGCAGGGCTGGCAGGATCACTTCTGCTCTTGTGGAGAGTCAGCATCCACTTGTTCTTAGAGTTGAAAGGAATCTGGAACAGCCTTGGGTGTGCATCGTTGATGGTGCTGCCGAGTCCTTCACGGGCTAATTCAGCAAACTTGAGAGTTGCGCCATCAGTAGCATTACCTTGGATATCGCGGTCCAGGATCGGACGATCCATAGTTAGGACATCGAAGCTAGCATCATTACAAAGGACGGCAGCGCGGTGAAGATGGGTGAGAGGTGGCGATTGAGATGGGTCTGTAGAAAGCGTACTCAACGCTTCATCGACAGGCATGCGCTTGTCAACGAAGCAAACGGTGGTGACAGTCATTCTATTCTCGGTCAAGGTACCCGTCTTATCGGAGCAGAGGACATTGACACAGCCAAGAGTTTCAACCGTCGATAAGCCCTTGGGCAGGATATTATTGCTTCGCATTCGTCGCGCGACAATCATGAGCGTGAGTGCCACACCTACTGGCATGCCTTCCGGAATGAAGGCCACCACACATCCCATGACATTATTGAGCATTTGAATGACATTCATGAAGGCAAAGTGGCGCACACGCAACCATCCGACCCAGGTGAATAGAATGGTGCAGGCAAGGATGACAGTGAGGCACACAATAATCGTCACAAAGCGAGTAATCTCACGCTGAATGTGGGTAGGTTCGTCTTTGATTGAAGTTGTGGCTTTCGCAATACGGCCCATGACACTTTTGCCGCCAGTCAAGATGACGATGCCAGTTGCACTTCCATTTGTGACCATGGTTCCCATCAACGCGATATTGCGCGTCTCAAGGAAGTTCTTGTCTGTCATCCTGGTGTTGCCTTCAATCTCCTCCGACTCACCAGTCAGCATAGAGCGGTCAAAACGAACATCGCCAGAGGTACTAAGAAGGCGCATGTCCGCGGGAACTTTATTGCCAATGCTGACTTTGACAATGTCTCCGACGACAAGATCGACTGAACCGATCTTGCGCGATTCTCCGTCACGAACAGCCACCGTCTCTGCGGGGAGGAGATTCAGAATCGATTTCATCGTCCGAGCCGTCGACCAGTCTTGGAATGCAGAGAACGAGGCCTGTAGGAAGATGACAATAAGCACGAGGATAGCAAGTCCGAGATTGTAGGCAGCTGGGTGAGGGTCACCCAGTGGGCGCCAGCAGATGAAGAAGATAATGACTCCGATCCACAGCACAGAGCAGAAGCCACCGAAGACGTAGAAGAAAAGTTTCTTCAAATAATTCTCACGGCGGCTTGGGAACGTATTCGCGCCATCTCGAGAGAGCCGGGAGGCTGCCTCAGATGCCGACAGACCAGTATCCGGGTTGACATCGAGCTGTTTGCAGACCTGTGACCCTTCGAGGAGGTGGAAATCGAGCTTCGCGAAATAGTCCTGGTCGTCGTCCTTCCCATCCTTGTCTACCTTCCTGCCATGTTTCTTCTCATCCTTGGCTTGAGACTCACCAACTTGGAAGGATAGCGAGCGGAACTCAATAGGTACGCCGGTGACAGATCGAGCGCGACTACGGACACTGGAGATAGAGTCGCGGCTGCTGGAGCGGCGCCGGGTGGCGGTATCATTGTAGTTATGTCCACGACGACGGTCTGGTTCGAAGGCAATGCGCTGAGGAGCGGGAGGGCCTTGCGCTTCGACATCAGCTGGTTCAGCTGCATCGTCAGTTCCGACCTCGAGCGCTTTGGGGGAAATGGGCGACATGGTGATAGAGCAAGCAAAGAAGAGCTCACGGATTGTACTGTTGCGCGCCGAAGATCACTCACAATCGGATTGAAGACAACGAAATAGACCACCCCAGGAGAGTTCCCTTTTATCTCAACCTCAGCTCGACGGCGAAGAAGGATCGCCACATCTTCAACTGCCACTTCCACTATACCTACTAACTAGTCCGTCGCAGAAACCCCCATAGCAAAAGGCTAGAGGATGACTTGACAGCAGATTTTCACCTCTTAGGTAAATGTTACCTTATATCAATTCAAAAAAATGAAATTCTAGCATCCAGACTGGAGCAGGCTTAAATACCTCACTTGTGACCCTGCAAGACGGTACGGGAGTTACCTATATAAATGGCGTATGAAGCTTATTTAGTTTGACTTGTACTATTCGGGGCTTGGCGTGTAAACACTGCCCAGCCCCTGACCACGTGTACAGTAGTATTCCCGAATTGTGTCTATCGATTTTGGCCTATGCGGCATTTTTTTCGTGTACAACACCTTTCTTTTTAACTCTATAAGACACTTAATTTATTTAATAATAAATTAACTACTTACTTAAAAAGCTTAAGATTTCAACAGATTATTACTTACATAGTTGTATTTCTTGTCCTAAAATATCTAAGGAAAGTTCCTGTTAAATGGTGAGTTATTATTCGACATCTCACACAACTCACCATGGGAATGGACGACCTATTCCTCTTCTAGACTAGTGGCCAAGCTTAACTTGACCACTTCTTCGACCTCCTAGTTAGTCTAGAACTCTACAACTACAATAACAATTGAATATTACCACTACTTATTGCCTACTTATCTAATAGCCTTCTATATAAATATTAACTATATTTAATAAGTTATAAGCCTGGACAGCGATAGCTATTAAGTATATTAATATCTATTTTAAATAAATAAAACCCTTAAGTTTAGTTTATCTTTATATTTATCTATAAGAGCCTTTAAGTTTAGTATAGTAGATTTACTATTATACTAGTAAATGATTTTACTAGTATATATAGATATTTTACTACTTAGAAGAAATTTTTATATTAAATTTATATAAAAAAAATCTATATTAAAAGATCCTTCTTTTATATTATATTTCTTAGAACTATACTATAGAGTCTATATACTAAGAACTTAACTAGTTTTAATTAAGTTAATAACTAATATTAGTTTTAAATAAGTTAATTCCTTTAGTTATCTTTAAATAAGATATCTATTATTTATATTTAATTCTAATTAAGAAGAATTATTTAATTTATCTATTACTAGTAGTTTAAGATCTCTATCTTTAACCTTATTACTAATAATACTATCTACTAAAGAAGTACTACTAGTATTATTTATTAGATCTATTATTATAACTAATATTACTTTATCTAGTAGTATCTTATTAATACTAGTTTTAATATAGAAACTTAAAGGAGTATCTAATTATACTATATAGAAGTAAGATATTCTAATAGTACTTATATTAAATAATCTATACTACTATATTAAGTTTAGATATAAGATTATATTCTTTATAAAGGTTCTATAAGATAATATAAATATTATAACTTTTACTAGATAAGAGAACTAGTAAGATAAAGACTATAGAGTTATTATAAGAATTAAATTTAATATCTCTAATATAAATATAGTTAATCTTATTAATAATAAGAAGACTATATTAGATATATAAGAAACTCTCTAGAAGTATTATAAAGACTCTAGTTTTATATTTAAATATAATATTTATCTTAAGCTTTATAATATTAAATATAAGAAGTATAATAATATTACTTTATATATTATTATATTTAAGCTTATAAANTTAAATATAATATTTATCTTAAGCTTTATAATATTAAATATAAGAAGTATAATAATATTACTTTATATATTATTATATTTAAGCTTATAAACTAGAAGACTTACTAGATTAATATTTATTCTAATAAGTCTAAGATTAAAGTTATTCTCTTTATTACTAGTTTAAATAAGACCTTTTCTATATAGATTAAATATTATTAATCTATATATTTAACTAATAATTCTACTCTTATACTTAATAGTCTTATTAATAGTATTAAAGACAAGGCTTATATAAAAGATACTAGTAAGAAATCTACTTTCTATAGTAGTAAGCTAGACTCTAAGAAGAAGAAGTCTAAAAAGGAGAAGTCTAGCTTAAAGCTTTAGTTATTATATTTAGAGCTAATAAAGTATAAGGTAAAGTACTATAATAACTACTAGTAGATAGTTAAGTATTATACTAATAAGTATACCTTCTCTAAGGCTATATTAGAAGAGGGAAAGAAGGTAGATAAGAAGTATAAAGAGTATAATAAAAAAATAAAGATAATAAAAAAAAGAAAAAGAAAAAGAAGAAAGATAATAATAATAGTAATATATTAATAAATATATTACTAGTAATCTACTTTCCTTATTAATAGTCTAAATCTACTTCTATTACTCTATTAGTTCTTTCTATTAAATAGAAATAAGATCTAAATAACTAGATTCTTAATATTAGATATAATAAATATTATTATATTAATTCTAACTAATTTATAATATATATAGTAATCTCTAATTTAGAGCTAGTTAATACTATAAATAATCTAGTAGTTCTATTTAGAATTAGTACTATTAATATAAATATACTACTATTAAATAACTTTATTATATATCTAAACTTAAAGAAAGTTTATTACTTTCCCTCCTTCTTAATTAATCTTCTTACTAGATATAAAATCTACTATAAGGGAGGTTATATAAAGGATAATAAGATCTACTTAATAGATTATAAAATTATCTAGTATAATAATAACTTATATCTAAAGTTTAACTTAGATATTAAATACTTTTATATTATATTTCTAACTCTCTATAAGGAATCTATACTAACTAAGAAGCTCTTATATTACTACTTTATATATACTAGTATTAAGATAGTATATTATATAATATATATAGTTACTAGTATTAATAAAACTAAAATAATCTATAATAATAACCTTAGCTAGATAAAGCTCTATAATTCTTATAAGAAGTTTAAACCTTTAAATATTATTTAATAAAAGATCTAAAAATCTACTAAAGTTAGAAGAATAGTCTCTCTTAATATTATTAAATTAAAGTACTTAATATATAATAAATATTAATAAGTTATTATCTTTATTAAATAAGCTTTATAACTCTATTATACCTTTATTTATAAGAATAAAAGAGATACTATAAATATTATTTATATATATTATCTAAAGATAAAGAAGTAATATAAGTTATAAATTAAAGACTACTAGTTTAATAATAGTAAAGAGTTTAGAATTATTAAATTTTAAACCTTTTATAATAATAAAGGTCTTATATATAAGATCTCTACTCTATATAATCCTACTATAGTAGAACTTAAAGAATATATAAACTAAACTATAATTAAATATATAAGAGCTATTATAATTAATAGTAATATCTTTAAGTACTTATAAGATAAGATCTTATATATAGTTATTTATATTATTAATTAAATAACTATATTAGCTCTTAAGGGTATTACTCTATATAAGGTCTTTCTAATAGTAGTTTATCTAAATAAAGATTATAAACTATCTATTACCTATCTATAGATATTAGGATATAAGGTATATATAAGAATTCCTCTAGAAGATATAATTAAATCTATAAAGATAAATAAATATACTAAAGTTAGTATTCTTACTAGTTATAAAGACTACTATATCTACTATATCTAGGTTATCTCTAGAGCTACTAAATATAAACTAGTTTATAGTTCTAATATTTATTTTAATAAAGGAGACTTTAAGATAGAGGTTACTAGTAGTAAGGCTAGTAATAATACTAGTACCTTTATACTATATAATCTTAAAGAAGGGGTAGATAATAATAATAATAATAATAAAGATTAATAAACTAATAAATAATTCTCTAAGTCTATAATATAAAAGCTAATTCTAGATAGTAATATTAATAAGATAGAGAACTAGAAGAATATAAAATAATATACCTAACTTAATAAGTAATAATATCTAATTTAATAGGAAATTAATAATCTTAAAGATCCTAAAGTACCTTTACTAGAAGTCTATAAAGTACCTCTCTATAATAATAAGTCTTTATAATCTATTCCTATTTTTAGAAAGTATAGTTAATCTATTAGATCTAAGAATAAGCTAAAAGTACTACTAGTTAAAGATACTAAACTAAATATATAGATAGATAATAATAGTAGAAGATATACTTATATATAAGTAAAAATAATAGAGTATCTAAGTAGAGGTAAGGAAAATAATACTAGTATAAATACTAGTACTACTATAGAAATACCTACTAGAGAAATATCTACTATTATAGAAATACCTCCTTCTAAAATACCTCTAGATAAATATTAAGCTAAAGTACTTACTACCTTTAAGTAGATCTAGATATTTAAGGCTTTCTATATAGTATTTACTACTAGAATACTTAATTCTAAGGATCTATAGATATATAAAGAAGTTATTATATATATTAAATTAGTATAATAAAGACTTACTATTAAGTAAGAACTAGTTAGTTTAAACTATAAGAAGACCTAGATACTTATTTAGAAGTTTAAGGTCTATAGTAAAGTTTTAAAAGACTATTAGATATTTAAAATAAAGTATAATAACTAAAGTAAGATTATTAAATATAAAGTATACTAGTATATTAAAGACTATAAGTAGTAATATAGTATTAATTTTAATTAAACCTTTATTA
>PDUO01000055.1:272297-316427 GCA_003008705.1 Pezicula radicicola | reverse complement strand
ATAGAATAAAGTAATAAATATTATTTAAATAATTAATAACTTAGAGTAGTAAATAAAACTCTTATTAATAAATATAAAATTATTTAATTTTAATAGAAAATAAAGATATTTATTATAAGAGAGTAATAACTAGACTTATAACTATTAACTCTTAATTACTTTAAATATATAATATATAGAGAAAGTATAGAATATAATAAAAATTATAAATAAATACTTTATTATTTATTTTTATTAAATAAAAGAAAGTTTAGATTTATATATTAAAAGAGAAGTATTTAAAATAGATCTAAATTTATATAAAATAAAGTATTTAAGGTATTAATCTATTAATATAAAAATAATACTATACTAGACTAGAATAATTAGAATTAATCTATAATTTTAAAGAGATTAATAAATACTAGAGTTATTAGAAATAAAGATATATTAGAAATATATAATTATAAATTAATAGAAGATTATTATCTATAAGGTATAAAATAAAGTTAAAAAGATAACTATAAAGGTTTATATAAAGAATATTCTTTTATAACTCTTATTAGACTTTAAGACTTAAGGCTTAATCCTTTATTAAGATACTAATTTAGTATATACTAGTAGAGATACTATTAATTAAATAAAGATAAATAGTTTACCTCTTTTAATACTTCCTAGTATATCTCTTAATCTCTTTATATTAGAGATACTTATATATCTAATTAAAGGAAAATCTATACTAAATATTATAAAATAAAGATAGAGAGTTTAATAAGATTTATATAGGTTTCTAAGAAGGAAATAAACTAAGAGATAATTTAGAGACTATATAATAGCTATACACAAAGGCTTAGGGATTATAGAGATTTAGATAGATAAATAATAAAATATTAGTTATAATTAATTTAATTCTGAATTATATACTATATAGTGAGTAGTGGAGTTAGTCCGTGTATAAATCCACCGCTTTTTTCTTCGACGAGCCACCATCACTAAACTCCCAGGTCGCTGTCTTTGGACTAGTTAACCTATAGAATCTTTAAAGTGAGGCGTAGGTTGTTTTATCGTTCCTTCCTAGTAGGCAGGCAGATTTCCTCCAGATTTACATAATTTTGCGTAATCTCGTTAGAGACAAGCTTAGGACGATAAAGCACAATGAATGCTCGAAGTGGAGGTACACATGCGCAAATAATGGCCACTTCAACCTCAATGCTCGACCAGCATGCAGAGCCAGCGTTTTCCCCTAAAGAACGATATTAGTACTATGTATCGAGGCAATATAGACCATTTACAGAAAAGCATATCTCAACATACAAGTTGGGTCAGTGGTCCGTCGACTGTTATTGATGTTCGGAATCCGAATAAGGCTGATCAGAAACACGCTAAAAGAACCAATTAACGTAGCTAACAGAAATAACTTGGAAAACCTACCATCCACCTAAGGCAAATACAGAAACCAGCCAGAATTTCAACTTTCGAGCGATGTGGAGTGAGGATAAGGCTGGCATCGGGATAATAAGGATTATCAAATCTGAGGCCATATTAAATGCTGCGTAACTAAACCAGAGTGGCCCATTATCCTGGCAGTAGCCTTGTAAAGACTTGTCCCAAAAATATGCGACAGGGTCGCAAAGGAAAATCTGATAAAGGAAGCCATAAAGTCAATATACACAGACTAAGACTAATGTTATCTTAGAAGCTAACAGAGTTTTTTTCTGTTCTTTAAAGAATCGTAAGTAGCTTATAAGAATTGAGATCTTCGTAAGGGCAAGGCTCGCTGCATAAGTATGTATACTAATCCAAGCCCACTGCGATATAATGCAATTAGCCAATGCGCCTACAATCTCTCTAGATCTAGAAGTAGGGAATACCATAAGGTTTGGCGTAACTTCACTAGGTAATAAGGTTTGTATATGCCTTCCCAGCCCATAATGAACTTCTATTTAAATATTAAGAACTTCAAGCAATAGAAGGATAAAATTAGTGTATTACCTTGCCATATACAAATTGTCATAGCGATTGCCATTGCCTATTGCTTCTATTTAGCCACTAGAGCCTTAGAGTTACAGACGACCTAGGTCTATAAAGACTCACCAAAGAAGCCAAAATAATCCAGTCATCAGGGCCTGTGGCGCGCACGATCCTAACCCTCGTGTAGACTCTGAGGACCACAATTAGAGTAGCTAAGAGTGCGAATGATGTGGTAACCCCTAGAATTTCTCCACCTTTAGACTCGGAGGGATCACCTCTAGTGTGCAAAGGGATATTCATTTCGTGCGTCTTATTAGTTTCCAATTCGATAGACAAAGATAATTTTCCTATATTATCGAACATATAAAGGGCCTGAACACGAGGAGTCTCGATTTAATTTATATATTTGGTTTGTAGTGTCCTGGTGTCTATGCGGAACGGTTTTTGACACTGTCGAATACGGCGATATTAACTAGACACGTTTCGGGATAGTACCGTCCCGAAACGTCTCGGATATTAACTTATTAAGAGAGAATGTGAGAAATTCCGCAAACAGGTTCTGTTCGGTTAGGTTCGCCCGGCCTTATTCTTAGATGAGCTATAGGTCCACCGGCAAGAACCTATCAGCGCCCTTAATCAATTCTTAATGCTAATCATCACACTTAATGATAGTGCGATCACTGATAAGACTTTAAGCGTTACTCAACTAAGCGTCACATCAATCGGAAGTGGATCAAGTTAGAGTATAGGAGAGAATAAAGGCGTTATGTATCCTAGTCGTCTAGACGATATTATAGCAGGCATTTTATTTTGATTTCTTGGAATAGACGGGGGTACAAAGAGTCGAAATATACTACAAGCAGCATATATTCCTGTACAATTTGATGGCAAACGCTACTGTACGTTGTCTCAACCGTTCGAACTGCGACAGATTAGGATTGTGGACTATGGGGCGAGAATCCTCATATTTATCTCGTTACCACTTTGACCTGACTAGTCGCCCTAAAACTGTAATTTAAGACTATGAATTTTGCGGATCGAACGATGCGGCGTTAACTATTTGTCCCGGTTGCAGACAATGGCGCCTCCCGCCTAGGCCGAGACAAGGTAGTGCACATTCTCTCATGAACTGCAGCACTCTAAAGTCCATGGCTATAATCTTTTTAAAGGTATCGCGTATGCGATTGCGAGGTTGCAGAGGCTGAATGTGGCGACTTATCTTCATGCTGCGTATACGGAGTGGTTTAACGTAGATCGCCCGTTCATATGCTAAGCGCCAAGATGTTACACACTTAGACTTTTGGACCACTTACTATAGTGGCATGGCGTCTCGGTAGCGCTCAGCTCTCCACTAGTTTAGTCTTTCTAAAGTTATATTAAACTACTTCTTTATATTAGGTAAATAGTTAGTTAATTATAATATTACTAAGTTATATATCTACTTTTATACTTAGAACGCTATTATTAATCCTTACTATTAAACTAAATTAAATAAAAGAGAATCTTAACTTTATTTAACTTGCGACTACTATAGTAGAACTAATCCCTAGTTGTCTAGCAGGCAAATATACAACGACTATATTATTTTCTCTAATATAACTAAAAGAGTATAAATTAGTGTCTATTAAGTCTTATAGTAGATCTTAATACTCCTCGTCTGACATATCCGCTGCTACGGCTAGCTCTATTAGTAGTGTATAAATCTATCCGGCTGTATATTCATTTCGCGTTAGGCGTTTAGGGGGTATTTCGAGGTGGATAGAGGATTGTAGAATTTGGAGCTTTTGACCGCGTCTAAATCGCAGCACTTAAGGTCAGCTTAGCAGAGATGGATTCTTTGAGGAGAATGATCTGATTAAGTGTAGTTGTTCCTTGGGTGTTGTGCGCAGATAGTTCTTTGAAGGTTGGCAGTTCGCAGTCTATTAATGAGGCTGATGTATCTCGCACAAAGGCTATAGTATACATCAGCTATAATAATTGCTTAGAACACTAAGGAATATCTACGGGATACTTAAGTTTAATAAACAACTTATCTATGACTTGATCGAGATCTTGATAGTTATCTTAATAGTTATCTTACAAAGTTAGCTGTAGTTGTACTATACTCGCAAATGCGGCTAACTCTGTATAAGGCATTTGAAGCTTATAAATAGGCACTTAGTAATAGCAAGGGCAAAGTTTAAGGAACATTATACGCTTAACTATATTTAGTTACCTCTAGTTAAGGACCCTAGTCGAGAGCGAGGTAAAAATTCCAGCAGCTGCGCACGAAGAGGAAGCCAGTTTCAGAAGCGATTGTATCGGACGACCAGTACAGGGTTTCCGATAGGCAGTGTGCTTAGTCATATTTCGGCCTAATAATTAAGGGTGACAAGGCATTCAAAGCCTTTAAAGCCTTAAAATTAAGGGGCTAAAACATAACCGAGGCCCTTATATAGATTTATATGGTCATTTTTTACCTCTCATATATCAGGTCGGAGTATACCAAAAAAAATCAGGAAAGTTATCGGAATTCGAAAAAGCTAGTATTCTAATATTCCTTATAAAAAAGACAGCGTACCTAACTAGAGTCGGCCGGAATAACCAATATTCCGTTATATCTAATTCCAGTATAGCCAGCTGTAATTTGCACGCTTGCCACGTCCTTACCTTTAGAAGGCGTTTGCCAACCGCGCTATAAACGTACGCTATATCTGAATCAATTACTCCTATAGGAAAAAATCAAATCAATCTACAACGTCCTTGACCAACTTACTTTACTTATCTCCGCCCTTCCACATAGTCGGCTATCAAATATATCGAATGCCAGCGACTTAAATCAAAGCCAGTCAATGACACTTTAGTACAGGTTTCTTACCATCCTTATCGTCGAGACGAAGAAGGGTTTCAGGCGCTTCTCAAACTTCTGCATCGCCCTTGCAAGGGGGCAGAACGCCCCCCCTCGGCTAGGAAACTATAGCCGGTGAACAGAGGGAGCCAAAATGGGACCCGCAGACTGACTCAAGGCGTACTCAGGAATGCTCAGGCTCTGCTCAGGTGTACTCACCCTCAACTCAAGCTAAAACAGCAGCTGCTCACATTTAGAGACTAAAACGGAACCAGCGAAAGAAAAAAGTAATCTTGAGTCTATGGGCATTCCAGTGAAAACATGTACTTTGGTCGGGACCCTATTTGCCGCCAGTACTATCCCACGAGCTCTAAAATACGCAAATACCATACGCACCCGACCTGTTTCAATCTGATAGCGTAGAGAAGACCTTCATCTCGCAGCGGATCTCCGCCTGCTACGATGATGGCCGTCTTGGGCAAACTGCGTAACACCTTATCATCGGCCAAGCGTGGGTTGAGCAGGGGATCACCGATATCCTCTGCTTCTAGAAGGCCCGAGAGCTATTTGAGCCTCGCGGTCGGAAGGCCAAGGGCGTCCGAGCACTGGACAGGCGAAGTCTTCTTCGCATCAGCTAACAAATGGTAGGGGAACACATCGGGCTGGACTAGCCATGGGACCACGAGGATCTGGCCCTTGAGTCGGACAGCCCCGCTGCCTTTGCCCGGTGCGAAGAACTGCTGTATCACAGAGGCAGCCAGGTTAGCCCCAGATGAGATGCCACCGACGACCAGATTACCGAGATCGTCACCGAGGGCACCCGCGTGGTTGAGAATCCAGTCGATTGCGTCCCGGGCATCATGATGCTGGGTCGGATGCTTGGCCTCGTGGACATGGCGGGGGCAAGGGTGTACCACCATCATGTCGAGCCTTGTTGCGATAGAGGCGCAAACCATGCCTTCAGTGTCGACAGATCCGTGGAGGAAGCCACCGCCGTGGAAGTATACGTAGATAGGACGTCCTTCCGAACTGCGACATCACAAAGTTAGTATTACCTATTCTAGATGTTTCTGGAGTTGAAACATGCGTAGGAGATTGTCTTTAGAGGATGTCGAACTGTTCCTAGAGTAAATTTCTCTAGAACCTTCTACTTTTCCACTTAAAAATGTAACTCAAAACTCATGAATCAACCCTAATTAGGGAATTTTCATCTGGCATGTCGACCTACGGAGGCGCGCCGTTTGGAGCGTAGAGTCTCAATGGGATAGATGAGCCATCGCGGGTCGCTACCTTGTAGTCTTGGGTAGTGAATTTCCCCTCGAGACCAGACGCTTTCAATTTCTCATTATCCTGTGCTGCTCTTATGGTGGTGCCACTGGCATACATCTCGGCAAGGGATTGATCCGGTTTGGTCCAGGCCTGGACTATTATTGGATGTGCGGATACGTAAGATGTCCATTCCTCCGCAGCTTCACCATAGTGCGAGAAGTCCATGATACCGGTTTGCCTTATGTATTCAAGTGTTGAGATGTTGGAAGTGCCACTTGGTAGAGATGAACAAAACTGTTCTTCATGAGGTGTTGTCGGCCTGTAATCACGTGTTTCTAGTATATCTTCATTTTTGGTGGCCCTGGCGCCCGCCGATCTCTCCGAAATCGCAGATTAATTCCGACCATTCTGGCCCAGTATGGCACCATTTTTACGTTAATGAAATGGCACCTTAAATGCCTCATTTTATATGGATTTGGGCCCATTCTGGGTGCCTCTCCTTTAATATATAAGCCTAGGATAAATATATTTTGCGCGGTGACATCTCAAGCAACCATATCCAGCACGAAGGATGCCTAATACAAAAAAAAAGAAAAAAAGAAAGAAATCAAAAAATTCCCGAGGCTTTTTCATTGCCTGCCAGAAGGTTAGATGTTATTATTTCAAGTTTCTACGATAAATCAATACAAGGCTAATATTACCCCAGCATACCATTTTAGACTGACAGGCACAGAACCCTTAAAGGCCTCGATAAGTTTGCGGATACGGTGTCACTAGTTAGCATCTTAGTTGATAGCAATCAAGTGATACACAATGTAGCTGAACATGACTTCCTTGTTTTTGGTCTGCTTGCTAAAACAAATATAAGGGGTATAGAATATTGTATCTAATACATATTGATGATAGGGGATTTGGTTTGACAGTTGGTGAGACCCTGGCTCAACAAAAGAAAAAGTTCAAAAATTGGAGATTAGTATTCTTAGATATTGTACGAAGCTTCAGGGGTGCTAATTGAGAATAAAACCCACTTCAACAACTCGTAGAGGAAACAATTAAAAACATGAAAGACAAATTATCCGAATATCGTCCTATTAAGCGGCATCGTTGAGTATCTTGTCCAAGCTACTTATTGACACAGAAAAAAAAGAAAAAACCAGAGAAATATAAAAATACGTCCACGCTTGTCACTGTGGGTGCTAAATTCATTACAACCGCAAGTCTTTTGTAGATAATCTTCCGTCTTTACGGTCTTACTCAAGACAAGTAATAGGCCCTCGATCTGACAAATTTTATTCCCTCTACTTTAATTGGTATCTTGATTAAGGAGGTCCAATAACGTAGCAACCCTCTTACTTATTGGCTAAACCGCCCTCTCCAATGCTATTACTCCCGGCCACTGCAGAATTCCGAACGATTTAGTGACGATTGTTAAAGTCTATTATATTTGTGATAACCTCAAGCAAGAACTTGCATTACCTAGCTAAATTTAATCTGCATTAATAGAACACAGGCAAGGTGAAGAACCAACAAAACATATTTTACGTCCGGGTTGAAACGGGGCCCAGGCTTCAATTTTTATGGTGACAAATTGAGAATTGAATTGATAAATTTGAAAAGTACATGTTATCATGCAAAAAAGAGAACCCCCTTAAATTCCATGCTCTGTAATATAGATATCCAGCATGTCCCATACCAATTCACCACCCGTGTTTCTATTGTTCCCACATATAAGCACAAGCTCGTTGACATTATTGAACTCGGGAAACTCACCGAAGACTTCCCTCAAGCTCCCATGTGAAATCAGCAGGGTCATCATATCCCTCCCATTTGATAAGAAATCTGCGGCCTCGCTATGCAAAGGACCCAGCTAGTAAGTGGTTGCTCAAATGAAATAAACAATGGGGGGGAGGTACTTACGCCGTTTCTTTGGTGGTCTAGGATTCGTTCAACGACATACTCTTGCTCAAAAATATCCATATCATCATCGTCTTCAGTCTCATCATGGACACTGACCCCATTAATTGAATCATCTGAGCTGAGGTCCACGACAGAATGGTCGCAATCGTCATCGTCGGCGTCCTTAGTATTCGGAGAATCCTTTTCATCGACATCCATAGCAATAGTGTGCTTGTTGTCATGCTCAATTTCAAGCTGCTTAGTAGCCGCAACGTCTGTATTGTAGCCGTGCATCGGGTGGTCCGGTTGAGCTAGCCGCAGTGGTAGGGCAAAGGAGATCATTTTCCTGGTCTCACCGTTCGGTATCGAGGCGGGATTAAGATGAGGTGCATCAATGTCTTCCATGTTTATGTCCGAAGCCATGGACTGCTTTACAAAATGAATAAATGCAAATCGGTCAACCACAGAGTTGTACACTGGACTGCGGGACAAGATAAAGAAAGTGATGGTGGAAGGTGGTTGCTTGATATCTTGTAGTGTGGACTCATGGCGAGTTTAAAGGCGGGAGTTCGTTTGCTTACCGGTTTCGCAATTTCTGTCCTTGCTTTTGTCTCGGGATGTGCGGGTGCAAGTCCTGGAGACGAACGGCATCTGACCGAGGGCGATCCCGAGAGGACGAACTACAGAACTCATCCCTTTACATACTATTCTCGTCCACGGTTACGAAGATCCTACCGCTTTTGCTGAAAATGGAAAGATATTGCTGATAACAAATCACTCAAGAAAGATAGGCGCAACGGACTCTTCGAACCACTTTCTGTTCCTGTCAATTAGGCGGTAAAATAAGCGAAAAAGCATACATTTTATACCTTTAATCTTCAAGCACCTAACCGTAAGGTTGAACAAACGAAATGTACTGAAAGCATAACGTGAGACTTTTTACCCTATTTTATCCTACATAAAATTCCAAGCTGTAGTTAATTGGTATTAGAAGCTACTTAAGGCGAACTAGCTGGTTTGTTTCTCCTACTCTTTACTTACTAGGTTATAAGATTTCTATTACATCTAATTGTATACAAATAAGGTAGTATATCCAGGAACCTAACGCGAAATTTCCTGGTTAGCTACTCTGCCTCTGCGCGCGAAGAATGAACTGGGATGGAAGACACCCACGAGAGGAATTGTGGAGGAATTGGTGACATGGGGCTTGGGCGGGAACTTGACAGGAGGCCCGCATGCAGGAGCACTGTACAAACGGATGCAGCATCTTATCTTATTACAACTAGTGGTATTAATTAAATCTAGTCATTATTTCAGTCCTTCTTTGTAATCATAAAATATTTATTACAGAAACTCTAAATCCCCTCGAATAGCTTTTTTTTTCCGGACGAACTTGGAAGCTATGAGAAACAAAGATGTGTCAGCTTCAGCTTTCTAACTAGTTTCGGCCAAGTAATACCACACTATCGTCCAAAAAGTCTCCCTATTCTTATCGTTTCCTAAACAACCTTTTGATTCGTTCAAGCTCCCAGGTCTCATTGAATTCTCTCTTTAGTTTAGCTTGCTGCTAAGAAACCTGGCTATCTTGTGGGAGTAGTTTTTTTTTCTCTTGATTCTAGGGCTGGTTGTTTAGAAGGAAGTTTTAGGGATGTTGGCAGCAGAAGCATTTGATAAGGCGAGAAGGGATTCAATGGAGAGTCGAGGGGTGAGTATGTGGCCAAGGAACCCTTTTGGTGGTGGCGATGGTTCGTTAAGGAATTATTGCAGGCCTGTCGCACGGCATTGAAGTCCCCATCATTGAAGCCGGTGAAGGTGCGGAATTCAGCGGGACTCGAGGTAGGCATTTGAGAAAGAGAGAGAAAACGGAGTTGGAAATTTGGAAGTGGATGGTGGCAAAAGACGAAAGATCAGAAGTGGAGGAGAGAGTGTGGCTGTTGGTGTAGTGGTTCGAACGCTATTCACCTAAGTTGCTATCCTACGTACTGGCATTGCTTTTACATCGAAGTAAATGATCGAGGTAGAAAATCTTCCCAAAAATCACAAATGTACCAGGGTTGACAATGTTGTCGAAGTCTTTAGCCAGATCTGTTTGGCGTCTTTAATTCTTGGTCGATAAAACATGACGTTTGGTACAGCATTGATTGAACAAGACAAACTTCAGGGGAAAAGGAATATAAATTCTTAATCTTGTTTTTGGTTGTTGTACAGACTAAAGAATGTTGTATCATTTTCACTTGCTCCCATGGGCCTAACGCTCCGGTGCCGATGGTCTACTTGTCTCGGGCTGTACTACAATAAGGATAATTGATGACAAATCAAGCAGTAGCGACCTTGTTGGATCCAGGTCCAATGCCGTCTCCTTCCAATATGCTCTCGCGGTAAAGTGGGGGTAGTCTACACCATAACAATAACACCATCAAATTCATCCAAAGCACCACTATTCCTAAGATATAAGGACGACTTGAATTAGTGCTCACCATGTTGTGCAAACTCTACTAGAACGATCATTGTACAGAACATCGGGAAATGGCGAGGTACATCTCTTGATTAGCCAAAGCAAAGCCGCATTTGCAAAGGAGAACGAGACTCGGACGTGTGTTGTTTATCCACTACTTGGCCCCACCACACATTCTCGAAACCCTTTGTCTCTTGCTCAGCCCATACTTCTTCCAGTAGGGGTATGGTGCTGCTGAACATATGATATCTAGTCCTCTCATTCCAAATAGAGCAGAACTTTACAATCTTCTTACGCGATGATCGATCTCTCAATTCGCAGCCTGCAAAAAAAAGCGGCAACAAGGCCTGTCTGGACACCATGCTTTCGTCGCGACACGCAAAGACGTGGTCCATAATGACCCTTGCGCGATACAAAATGCGCATCGGGATGCTGCTTCTAGGCTCCCACTGAAACACCCTGTATATGTAAAGAAGAAGGCCATTTCTCCATGCCTCAGAGCAGTGCATGCTATCTTGATCTTGTTGCATGCACTCTTCGTCTCGAAAAGCTGTCGCAGGGGAAACGTGATTCCAGGATTCAAGTGACTGTTCGATTTCCGAGATCACAGTGGTGTCGAATGTAACGTACCGCATGGAGGACGATTTTCGCTTTTCTGCACTTAGGCGCGCCAACTGCATTACTATCCTTACGAGACTTGGTGGACACCCGCATAGTCCAAAATAATCCCACTCTCGACCATTATGGTTCGACAGTACGGCTTCGAAGTATGCGTAAGGGAACACGCAGTCTTCCCTAGATACTAGACTGGTTATTGCATCCCACCTAGGGAGTCAGCTGGAACTCAGAGACGATCGGCAACGTGGGCTTCATGTACCATGTGAGCATTCCTACCTGGACCTCCCCCCTAGCGGACGTGGCCCACCATTCGATACCACCGCAAGCTTCGAGAAGGCTATAGGCCCCCACAAGATGTGTGCGCCAATTTCCAAGGGCTGACTGAGCTTCCTAGTGTCTGTTGTCAGCCTAGACTAGGTCTGAGGCACATGGAGGTGTGACTAACATCTAACGAGAATAGGATGATGATTGTGTCAAGTATGGAATAACCATCTGCTGAATTACTGTACGTGTTGAGGCTCTCGCGGAGCAGTTGAAGCGCCGCATGACGATGATTCTGGGTTGATGTACTCTCGACATGATGGCCTGCTAAAGCCATCACAGCGTGGACCAGAAAGATGGGTTCCGGATCGAGGTCTATGCGGTATCGAAACGGATTCATCCGTAGGTCGGACGTTAATGGGATTTTGCAAAACTCCCTGTTGTCTAGAATTTGTTAGTAGACTGTGGCAAGAGCGGATAGGTTGAGAATAAGCATACATCTATCGAGGATAGGCCTGAACCGTTGAGAAAGGCTACTGTATAGTATACTCGGGGGTACAGAGGATAAAGGAGAGCATAGCATGTTGGGTAAGTTCAAAACTGCCGAGGGACTTGGCTCTATAGCAGCAACTTGACTCGACCTTTCATAGGAGGTACGAAGGTCGATGTTGCTCCCCTCAAATATTTGCAGTTGCCTGTCAGTTCTAGATTCGTGTAAACGCAATAATGCATATCGGTCTTCGCTATTGCACGGGTACGGGCGAGGTTCGGTCGTTCCATAAATTGTCTCCGGGTCGGCAGATACACCGCTCTCGATCATTGATTTATCACTCGAGGCCCAGAGTGGCGTCTCAACAGAAGGTCCGGTTTCTTCGACCTCTTCAACTTGGAAATAAACTTCATGTTCGTATGACACGACAGAATGCCTATTCTTTGAATAGTTGTCGCGGGACAGATTAATACCATTAGGGTCTGAGCTTGCCTGACAGTCAGTGATAGGTTCAACAGACGGCCCTGAATGCGTGAAAGTGCTGACTGATGGGGAATATCTTGCCCCATGGTTTCTCATGGGGTGCTCCACGATGAACTCGAATTGCTGTGGGCTGTCTGCATTCGCTGATACTCCTCGTTTGGTCCTGCGCGCGGTTGACCTTCTCACGGGCTTCCTGGACAGAGAAAATCCCGGCTGCCAAGACAGCTGCACTTTAGGCATTCCGTAGATACCTAGCTAGGTAGGTATTGCTCAATCGGTCACAATATCCGGATCGAGGTTGTGACCATGTATATTCAAATGCCTTACAGTGGAAGTTTAGAAGAAAGTGCGACATCCTATGATTATCACACTCTCGGCTTAAAGTTACTCCCCGGCCTAGCGAGTAGTATTAGGAACCACGCTGTGGACCCTGTCCCTGTTTCAAACTAAGCCTTAAGAGCTTACTTCCTAGTTCGGGCCTCCTACCTAATTTGTACAATTGCCTCTTTAGTAGTCCCCCACTTTATGGCTAAACCAAAATATTGCCGACACTAGCACAATAGCCAATGGAATTTCTAATTTAAAAATAGTACGGCAGTAAATTATTTAGGAAGGTCTCTTAAGGGGAAGGCCTTACTTCTTAGAGGCTCTTCTACTAGAAAGAGTTTATATCTTTAGGATAATCTAAGGAATATATACTAAGATTAGTTAAAATCTCTGTTATTTCTTTAATTTATATTATATCTAGTTGCTCTTTTATATCTATTAGTTATTTCGTCATATTTTAAGTAATTTTTTTTTCTTGCCTACTTACGCCCTAAATACTTGTAATTAAGCCTGCTATTAACTTTGCTCGGGCCCTAGAGGCTCCTAAAAGCCTATATAAATGATAAGACAACATAAATTACGTTCTCCTGCTCTCTAACGACTACAACTCCGACCTCCTACCGCCAATCCACCTCTCCTCCTTCTCACTCGTTTCTTTCACCTCCGCCGAGCGTGTCACCTGCATCGCCCTGATCAATCCTCGAACGACCGTATAGCATTTTTCATACTTCTTTTCCATCACCTCTTTTTCTCACCAGGTGAGCCTCGCCATGGTCGCCGCCGCCGCAACTGCCGTCGTTGTGCCACGCCCACACTGTTCGCGTCGAGAGGTTGGAGAGAGAACAGATGTCTCTACAGCTAACCTTGGAGACGTGCCAATTGTAATGAACAAGCTCAAAACGATTAGGTATCCCGTATCGGGCTCTCCTACTGAAGGTTGGTCTACACATGCTTGAGAGCTCTTGAAGTGGTCTCGCCTAATCGTAGAAAGCAGGGTCAGCCCATGATCCAGAAACCGTGATTGTCACTTGGGATGGACCAGATGATCCACGAGATCCATTCAATTGGCCTCTACGGAAGAAATGGTGGACAATCGGACTTGGTCTTTTTGCGAGCTTCGTCTCTTCTATGAACGGGACCATCATCTCGGTTGCCCACAAGGCCATCAATGAGGAATTTCGCATCTCCGATGCGACGTTCCCTAATTCCTACTGGCTAACCACGTCTTGGGGAATAGGGGGCGCGCTGTTCCCGCTTGTCTTGTTTCCTGTCATGGAGGACTTCGGAGTTCGACCCGTGGTTCTCGGCACCTATTTCTTCTTCGTCTGCCTTCTGATTCCAGTCGGCCTGGCTCAAAACTTTGCAACACTTATCGTGGTTCGGTTCTTTACCGGCGGGTGTGTTCAGCTCCTAAGCAATGCCGTCGCTGGCATCATATCAAATGTTTTTCAAGGAGATCGAGCTAGGAGTGTACCGATAAGTCTTTACGTTACGACGTATCTTGCTGCGACGAGCACGGGCCCGGTGGTTGGTTCTTCTATACTTCAATTCCTTTCTTGGCGTTGGATTGGCTACATCGAATTAATCTGGACCGCCGCCCTTTTTCCTGTCTTCATCATCGGTCTTCCTGAGAGCCGCGGTTCGGCTATCCTGCTAGCTAGGGCCAAACGGCTGCGCCACAATGGAAAGAAGGCGTACACGGCAGAGGAGCTTGATCATACACCATTGTATCAGGTCGTCATCAAGAGCGTGCAACGGCCTCTGTACATGCTATACACGGAATCGGTGGTTTTTGTTGCTACTCTTTGGGCTGCCTTTAGCCTTGGAACGATTTACCTATTCACTCAATCTGTCGAGCAGGTGTATGGAGAGCTCTACGGTTGGGATGTCGTACAGGCGGGATATGTCCAAATTGCTATTGTCATTGGGGAAATCCTTGGCTGCGGACTTTGCGTGTCCACCAATTGCTGGTATTACGCTTCTGCTGCCCGGAATACCGAAGCTCCGGGTACACCTATCCCTGAGGCTAGGCTGTATGCATCGATCATTGGAGGATTCTTTGGTGTCACTGGCGGAATGCTTGTGTATGGATGGACATCATACTCCGCAATACATTGGATGGCACCCACCGTCGGCTTAGCTATGGTGGGGTTTGGAACTACCGCTGTCGTGGTGAGCATTGCAAACTATCTTATCGATGCATACAGCAAGTATGCGGCGAGCGCTCTTGGAGCCGTCGGCTTGGTCGAGAACACCTCCATCGCTTTTCTCCCTCTTGCTGCGACAGCCATGTACACGGACCTCGGATTTCAATGGGCTAGTTCACTTCTCGCATTCGTGTCTCTAGCACTCGTTGCTACTCCGTTTGTGGTCCTCACATGGGGCAAAGAGATTAGATCTCGGAGTCCATTCATGAAAGAGGCTATTATAGACCGGCAAAGAGACAGCGTCGTAGCAGACACCGCATGATAGAGCCAACTATGAACAATTGTCTGACTAGCCAAAAATTTGGTTACTTTGACAGATTACATCACTTCACTTCGATACATTGTATAAACTTCATCTTCTACAAAATGCAACAATTCCCTTTATCCGATAGATCAAATAGATTCTCTAGTTCCTTACAGCATTGCAAAATAATATGGCAATATAATATCAAAATCCCCATATTGTGGCAATATAGATACAACGTCCTCGGCACGCACCAGACAGTGGGCAGCAATACCCAGCTTGAGCAGCTCGTGCAGGATAAAGGCGCCAACAAAGCCTGTGGCACCTGTAATGAAGATATGGCATTCCATCCGCTGGCTGGCACGGCAGAGAGAAGTAAGTGGGAACAGTCATGGCTGCCTTCTGATCTATCGAGGAGCATTCCACATGGCCCGTAGCAGCTAACAATGACGGGGATACACTTAAGCTCACACTCAATATTCTCGATTTCCACGTCTAGGGGAAAGTTGCAGTCAACGATACGCATCTTGATGCTTACTTTCGATGATAGCTAGAAGTGTACCGACGGTGAACGGGTAGTAAGGTTAGAATGGAATTTATTCTGTGTAAGGGTGAGAGGCATAGCTCGCGCAAGAAGTCTGGGCAGGGATGCCCTTATAGCTAATATTATTTAGTATTTTAGAGTAGTAGAATTATATACTACAAGTATTATTTTTAAATCCTCTTATATTTTATAAAAAAAAATTTAAGTTATACTATTATTAATAAAGTACTTTATAAAAAGGTGTAGTATTAAGAGAAGTAGTGTAAGAATCTACAAAGAACAAGCTATTCTAGGCTTATTCACTTATTTTAAGCCCTGAGATTCCGGCTTTCGACATCCAAACCCTAGTGTAGAAGACCGTCTTAACCTTCCCCTCGTCACTTGTGGTGATCACTAGGCTGCTTTTCTTCGAAACTGACCTCCTTGTCTTCGAGTTTGCCTTGGCTCGGATGCATGCTTTTATCTGAAGTAGAAGCTTCTACAGCTTCTCTTGTTCCATAGACCTGCTATATCAGGACTTTCACCCGCTCCGAGGGACGTTGTTATACCTGCTCAAAGAATCTTTGATCAACCCAATGGAGATTATTTATATGAAGAAAAGTTCAGTGAAAGTTTAGTGACTTGGACATCAGATGGAGCATATGTATCGCGTATCTATCAATCCAAGATACTTTTTTCAATCAGTTCAGCTGCTCGCCTTCTTGCTGCCAGCTTTTTCCCTAGCCTTGCCTTCCTGCCTTTCGACCAAAGAGCTGAACCATCCTCTGGACTCGATAATAAGCGATCCTTTGGAGTGATCAATGGCGTCAACCACACAATCTTCGAGCATGCGGCAACGGGAACTACCTTATCATTTGTCACAAATTTGGGGATGAGAGTTAGTACTCTCCTTTCCTCTCTTTCTGTATTTTTATTTTTATTTTTATTTTTTATTTCCCCCCTGAGCTGTGAGATATGCATTTACTTCTCACACCTCCCGTGCCTTGTCACTTCCGCCTCTTTCTGGGATAAGTAGAACTGGCTCCGTGATTTCCACAGCAACGGCTGGTGTGAACCAGTACTCTGGT
Organism: Pezicula radicicola; assembly: GCA_003008705.1. NCBI lineage: Eukaryota > Fungi > Ascomycota > Leotiomycetes > Helotiales > Dermateaceae > Pezicula > Pezicula radicicola. Next base: position 299,789 of record PDUO01000055.1, on the reverse strand, counting down.
TATGCGAGTGTTAAAATAGTAAGTCCAGTCCAGTCTACATTTGTTTATTTGGACTAAGACATATGCTGAAAATCTAAATAGAATATGAGCATGGTATATTCCAGAATGCCCGCAATCATATTCATGAAGCTCATTAAAACAGTGGTTCTGGTTCTTCAGAGCTAAAAATAGCCCAACTACTACGCTATTAGCCACTTGGTTCAGTGGCGGTCCAGGTTGCAGCTCGATGATTGGACTTTTTCAAGAGAATGGACCTTGCAAATTTGAGGATGGAGCTTCAACGCCCTCCTTGAATGCGTATAGTTTTTATTATAATATTTATATAATTTAATTTTAAAGCCTATATTACTAGTAATTTAATTTAAGAGCTTATATTAGTATCAAATCTATTTCAGAGCTTAAGGTAGTATTACCTTAGGTATATATCGGTATTACTTGAATTTCTGTATAAAACTGCCTCGCAATTACTCCAAAAAGGTCAAATAGCCTCGGGAAAAACGGCTACCAAAATCCTGCCAAGTTTTACGGTAAGAAAGTTTATTTCCCGCCGGAAATAATCTTCTTTCTGTTGTGCCTCCTTCCAAGAAGCATCAGAACCGCGGCCCTTCCCGTCACTTGCTATTTTCTTCTACCCTTCCGTTTTAACCACGCCATTTTGCTCCCGCCAACTTGGAAGCGAATGCGATATAATTTAAGTACCATGAATTGATTGGCTGTGTTGGGCGTCAGGCGGTTAGGTGTTAGCCGGCGGCGTAATATCCCCCCGCTTGCTGACAACCTCCTGAATTCGCGCTTGACTCTCTGCCATCATATTTACTCATCACTCATTATTCTTCTCCCATCCAAAGCCCATGAGTCTTGGCCACTACTTACTATCTTAAAAACCATGGGCTTAACTTTTGAGGCTCCTATATCTTACTGGTCTAGTGCCTATGATAAGGCTCACAGGAGTCGAAGCACAGCCTACGCCTTGCCATCATCTAAATCCAAAAAGGCACCAGCTTTCCTGGACAAACTAAAGAGCAAAGCCCGCAGACCATTTAGCGGATCTGGTAGTTCGCCCTCATCTCTTGCAGCTCACACGGCCAAATTTATCAGTCCAACGCCTGCTCAACAATCCCTGTTCTTCCGCCTTCCCCTTGCTGTGCGAGAGAAAATATATGGGTTTGTAGTCGGGCAGAATGAACTATTGCATATCTTGCTTAGATATAGATCTTCGCCTTCTCGATGGAAAGTAGCTTATCGACGGTGTGGTGCCGGAGGGAATGTTGAAGATTGTGTTCTGAAAAACTGCAGAGAGTTTCACGATATTGTGAAAGGAAGTTATTATGGCTACTTCGATCATGTTGGCGGCTTATTTCTGACTTGTCGAGACATGTAAGTTATTTACTGGTTCTAAATCCCTCCTGCTGATAGTTCCTTCTAGATACAAAGAGGCGAGTCAAGTCCTCTACAATCAGAACACGCTGGAATTTGACCACCCTCTGTCTCTTGTTACTTTCAGCGGCGAAGTATCTCGATCATCGCTACAGAGTATTCGATCCATATCTATCGATCTGCAAAGACACATTTACGTCTACGGTACCAATAATTTCAGCCTTTGCACATCCTTGCATCCAGACCAGTGGCTTCAAATGTGGAATGTAATTTCTGCTATGGAAGGTCTTGAAGAAATTAGAGTCAGATTTCAGTTGCTCATCGATGGATGGATGGGGTGGACCGAGAAGGAAATATTAGAGCCACTGTGTAAGGTTAGGCGGCCACTGAAAGTCTTCGAGGTAGAAATGCCTTCATCGTCTAGGGAGACAAGCTCCAATAGTGATGATAAAGAGAGGGAGGTACCTTTCAAGTTGGTCAAATACTAACCGAACACAAGAAGCTGGCGAGCCGTCTAAATCTCGGTGACTTCAGCCTCACTATGTACGGCATAGGGAAGATCGAACGCTTAGAAAGGAGGTATCGCTTTATCTTAGAGCGGTGCCGAGATTACAGCAAGCGGGCATGGTAGAGCAGCGGTTCTGTGCTGCCTAATACAGCAAGAATAAATAGAGGGACCTAGGAAGAATAGAAAATGCATTTATAAAATTTATGTATTTTTCTTGCCAAGAAATTGCTTTGTGAACTTGTACGTGAGTTTAATTAAGATTTAGTGGGTCTTGCTAGTCAAGTCTCGAAGCAAGGTTAATTGTAACGGTAACAGAGTTTAAGGATTGTCTAGGGTCGATTCCTCGAGAAGCTAGTCAGGTGGAGGAAGAGAGCGAGCTATATACTTTCCCGACCTAGCTTATATTTCTCTTTTATTGTTGTCAAATTAATCCGCAGAACCTTAGCAAGATCTTCAACATATATCGCCATCTTCTCCCGCTTCTCGTTCGTCAATCGGTGTTTCTTAAGTAGTTGCTGCAGGACTTAAGAAAAGTGCGAATATGTATTCGCCTTTAGTTTGCTATTTCAGGACTGGATTAAAAAGGTATAGGAGAAATGCCACTTACCTAATGCATCTTACAAGTGGTCTTCCTATCGATCTTCTCGCTTGTCGTCCTTTCATAGACAAGCCGAAAGACCTTCTAGTATGTGCCGAGGGTTTCGGATGACTTGATACCTTTTAGCCATCTCCTACCCTTTCCCTTAATGTTAATACAGTGTCCAATCGAATAAAGCCTTAATCGTACAGTGAGAGACAGTTTACATAGCCCACCATGGCTAGACCACGGAATGGGTACCCAAGGCACGGACCCCGGGTACCCACGCTCGGGCCAACAACACGTGCTTCTTGCTAGCTATTGGATTTTCCGACCTGCTTGCTTTAGAATACGTTTAGTTAGGAGCTTAGCAAGCTAGATTGCTTAAAATTTAACCTTAGACTTGCTATAAAAGCACGTGGAGTACAGGGGTGACTAGCCGAAGCTTGGGTACCCATTCCGCAGTCTAACCATGGCCTAGTCAGGTTTCTTTCCCACATACTGGCAGTACCTGTTAATTAGTCAGATGAGCGATTTAGCTGGAGGAGATGGCAAATCAAGAGGACGAGTACTTACCGATTCCATTGTTCCTTGATCCCGTCGAGTGGAGAATGCTATTCCTTATAGTCCTCGTTTGCATCCTCGGCCTTGTCAACCTCCTCTTCCTAATTAAGGTAATGTTCTAGTGGGTAGTCCTAGTCCTCTTTGATAACTCCGATGCGTCTGACTCGACCTCTCCTTCGATGTTAGTGTCACGTCAGTGGGGTTAGTATTAGAATCGGTCTCTCCCATCTCATCCCCTATATCAAAAACAACTCTCGAGATCGGATCTACTACTGTCGTCGGAAGAAGAGATTAATTCTGGTCAAGGACTGCGTATATTAAATGGACCTAGGAGGAGCCTGCTGACAAGGGAACTGCGCTAAATGAAGAGAGAGGAGACAAATGGATTCAGTGGAAGGAGGTGGGTTAGTATGAGAGGCTTCGAGGAAAGAGGATTGGCGAGGGAGGAATCAGAGAACTGATTATCGAAAGTGAGAGCCCCCTTCTCTTTTTGGTGTTCCTCCACGTGCTGAGTAGTCGGCTAGACTCGTGGCGCCTCGGCAGCCAGGTACCCGAGTGTTAGTTACCCTTTCCCATGAATATTGGCTAGCTCAGCAGAGATTTAGCACTCTGCTCGTTTATAATCACTTAACGCGTCTTAGAGGCACTTAAAAGAAGTTTACTAGCCCGAACTTCTCTGTTTCATCGATACCTTAGTGGACGTCCCTGTGGCCTAAGCGCCAAGCCAATATTTATGGGAAGGGATAGCAGCTAGCAAGCGACCAAACTAGCCGAAAACAGCAGCCAATTTAGTATCCGGCGGTTTGATAAACTTAAATAATTATTAAAACAAAATATAAAAAGGTTTCATAACTTTATTAACAACCTTAAAGATTGATTAATAATCTACTCTAATAGCTACTAGTTAATTTAACTAATAAGCTTATACTATATTCTTTAAACATCGTAATAGGGCCCTATACAAACCGCTTTCAGTCTCGACATTATCAAGTAGAAAATTCCCAAGAAGGTTTAGACATTGTCACAGGCAGTCAGCTGCCATGTTGTCCAGACTCTAATACGGACAAATTGAACGCCTTGTATTATTAACTTTAAACGAAGGACGCCACGCTCAATACAAAAGATATGGAAATGCTCTGCAGAAAGACCCAATGCCATATGATTTTCAAGATAAGTGTTCAGACTTCCTTTTACGGCCTTAGCCAAAGCGTGACGAACTTGACTAACATCACATTCTAGCAATGGTGCCGAGACGCTAGTGCTGAGACACTGGTGCTAGAACCCGAGCCCTTCAGACCGTCTGGCTCTAGTTTCATGGCACTCTAGGTCAGGAACCAAGCGAGGTGTCAGCCCTCGCGTTCGCGTTCCTGAAGATCTCCTGTGGTAGACTAAGTATTGTGAACCTGCGATAATGTGTGTGGTGATTCCATTTATTCATCAGCTATCATACTTTCAAAGCAGTTGATTATGATAGATATATGTCATGGAAGGCTGGACCTGGCATCATAGGTGTAGGTGTAAGAGAACTTCCTTTTACGGGACAGATGCGGACAAAGAGGATGTGCTTCTTCCTGCGGGGCGGAGTGTAGTTGTGATTGATACGGAATTTAAATTGGTGCGAAAATAAAGTTCAACCAACATGAAGATATATTTCTGCCAATACATATAGACCTGCCCCGAAATTAAATATCACTTCCACCTTGCAATCGCTGCCATCATCACCGTTGGTAAAAGATACATCAATAGCGCGAGTACCTATTGACATTCCCTCGCCTCAAAGGGATGACCACCAAGCATGTTCCTTAAGTCTTCGACCGATCTAATCTTTGCTTGCGAAATAGCATTGCCGACGAACGAACAAAGACAGCCAGACCTCCAACTTGAAACCCTCGCCTAAATCACATGCTGTTCGCTGTTATTGCCTATCAGATAAGGCTATAAAAAAACATTTGATGCAAACGTGCTAGCATAATCTTTAGCAAGAATCGCGGCCGTCATTCTCCATCTTATTTTCATATCATGACGCTATACGTGCAAGCAGGGCTACCACGCCAGTTAATCGCCCTACTTACGTCTACTCCCCGAATATATGTATTCTATCATTCATCATATTCGCTACCTAGGGGTACTGCTGTGGACAATTGTGATTCCGTGGGCCTATACAAGTACTTGGAGATAGGTCTGTAACCATCGTGCTAACGCAAATGATTATCCTCCGGCCAGGCCTTCAATAGAGTTTTCCTCATTTTAGAATTTCTTAAATAATGTTCCTGAGCTCGTATTTCTTTCGAGAAAACTTTAGGGCCATTCGGCTACACATTGCCGCCACGTCCACACATAGTGTAGTTCGTGCCATCGACGTTTAAAGTTCATGAGAGACCGTTTGCAGCCACATGTGATTAGTCAGAGATATGTAGTAACATGCCAAAAGCAAAATAGCAATAGCTTCAGTTTCATCTTCATCTTCAGCTTCTCCACATTGTTAATATTTAATAACTTTATGTATCCCAATTCTTAGAGACATCTACTCCAACTTCACATTGACAAGATGGCATTCACCACTCTAGGAAACAGTGTTATTGCGACTTGTATTGTATTTTCCATCTTGGCTACGATAGCTGTTGGTTTAAGGCTTTATACAAGGCTTCGACTTCTTCGCAATAACAAACTGGACGATGCATTTCTTGGTATATCTTTGGTGAGCACCCCGATGCCTGCTACCGTACTTGATGGCTATGGCTCCTAGCTTTAGGATTTATTTTACTGATTTAGATCAATAGATCGCATTGTTATGTAACAACGTATTCGTGGGTCTTCGTAAGCTTTGCCCCGACTCTGTAAGAAGCCTAATTAACATGTGAGATTAAGAATTGTCATCCGGTTTGCAGACTTTGGGTCCGCTCACCCCCGAACAGGGATCGCAAATACTCAAAGTGTGTTATCTCAAACCTTTTAACCGCATTTTCTAACCAGATATAGTGGATTTGGGCAAGCATCATAGCATATAGCCTCTCTTTCGCGGCAACGAAGACGTCTATCCTATTACAATACCTCCGGTTTATATCAAACCCTCGAGATATATGGATTTGCTGGGTTATGATAGTTGTATCGGTCCTATATGGCATTTATTCGGTCCTTAGTACAGTCTTTATCTGTACGCCTGTGCGAGGATTTTGGATTCCTCCTGTAGCGAAGAGCTGCTTGGACAGACAAGTGATGTGGCTCTCTCACGCAGGGATTACTGTCGCGACGGATCTAATCATTTTTGCTATACCGATTCCAACGCTGCTGGATCTAAAGACATCGAGACGACAGAGATTCGGCGTAATTATCGTCTTTACTATTGGTGCCATGTATGTCCTCGACGATACCTGCTTTCGGTTCCCACGCTAATAGCTCTTAGAACGTGTCTTATCAGTATTCTCAGATTGAATAGTGTAATTCTTTTGAAGAAAGAAAATTACTCACCCGGTAAGTAAACGCAATATGTTAAGACGGCACATGCTTACATAGTTCTAGACTCAGGTGCTAGAGTTTCAATCTGGTCCAATGCCGAAATCACTTCAGCAATCGTCTGCGCGTCTTTAGCTGGTATTAAGCCATTATATGACAAATACAGCAAATACAGATTCCAGATCCAAATCGTAAAACAAACTACCTCGCCTGGGACATCGCCGGAAGCATCGAATGCTACTACGAATCCTGGAGTCCTAAACTTCGATGCGGCCTATCCATAAGCCTACTTTGAAGCTTATGCGGCTATTGTATGTTATTCGGGTTTAGATGAAATGGATATTTGCTTTGTTATCTATACGATTCCAAGATAAACGATTACGAATCTTCTTCCAAATTTATCTGTTCTCAAATTCAAGTGTATGAAGTAGTATTCGAAAGATTTTTATACTTGGCGTTTATATCATGTAAAAGTAGGGTCATTGGAATTTGGTAGGTGAGTTGCTGCTCTGTATAATTACCATTCATTCTTACATTAACTACAACTCGTCTTTATTAAAATGGATCTCTAAGTTGGCACTATGTTTAACGATACTACAGAGACAAAGCTAGCTAGTAAAACCTTTATATTAAAGCTACTAAATCATAAAAAGCAGCCTATTCCGATAAGAACCACGCTTTAATCATCAATTTCTCAATCATGATGTCATCCTTTGTTCCTACACTAGGAAACTCCCCCTCCAAGAAAAAGGCGTCGTCGGTTTCGCGGACGTCAAAGAGCGGAGATAAAACATTGTGATGCTTGACAAAAGGTTGGATTGCAGTATGGATCTTGGATTGTGTGGACCAGAAAGCGGAGGCTAGGATGTTGGACTGATACCGACATCTGACATTACACCAATATAAACAAGTATGCTTCTTAGAAGGAGATACGAGTAGAAAGAAGATCGTTTCCAGGGGGGTATTATTTCTGGTAAATTAGCTTTCTTAACGCGAAACTTAGTATAATCTTAGCAGCCGTTTTTTCAGAATATTTGAGATTATAGCGAAGAAGGCATCGCATCCATAATTATTGCTAACAACCGCTAAGATGGATACTTAGTATGATATCCATTCAGAATCACCTAGTCCAGTCCCATCACCAGGTTATCAATTCCTAGCCTCTAGATATACGTGTCTGCTTTGTTGACGCTTATTCGCTCTCCCCTGTGAGATTGAAATATTATAGCATCAACGCATACCATTACTCTAACCCTAACCCTGAGACTCAAGCTCTTGCTTCTTCTTCGTGCTTATAAACAACGTGCCCTGAAGGCCTCGTAGTTGTATGTGGCATGTTGTCGCAGAGCGTATAAGGAAGTCCGTCTGCCGAGACGTATACTAAAGTGCTCGGAGCAGACAGCAACATCTCATATGCCTAAGTCGAATTTAGTGCAAGACTAATCGCTTGTCTGCTTTATGATATGTCGCAGATTCGGCTCGGATCTAAGCCTTGTTGCATTGGTATAGCCCGATCCAACATCACGCCTCAGATACTTCAACCCACTACAACAATTCCATTTGCCTCCAAAACTTAAAAGTTGCAGAGTGGGATAAGACTAGAAAAATACTACTACAATTTTTTTACACGTCAGCAATTACCTATCATTATCAGAAAATTGTTGACAATCCTCCTGTAATTATAGGATCAATAACTAACCCATCAAATTATCATGTCTGTCAGATAAACCTAATACCCGAGCGATTCTTCTCCAAGCATCAGCATTAGCTTTGTACTCGGATCCAGCAGTGGAGAAGAAGGGCGTCCAATCAAGCCGACCGTGGACCCCAACTTTGTAACTGGTGAAGGCCTTTCGTCACTCCTCGGCAGTTGTCAGCCCCGTCTGTCTTCATCTCCTTCCTCAAGTTGGAACGGCCTTGGCGCTGGCGCCAACGAGGCTGTCGACTAGGACCAGCACCAAGAAGAACGAGATAGTCGCAACTCGGATTCTCGTTATTTTGCAAACATTTGGTTAGGTTTAGAAATATATTTTGGTGACACTGCCTCTGCAATCTGTGTTAGTTAACGGAGGTTTCCTAGGTATGGTATCCGGTTCAATCTCTTTGAGTGCACTCCTGGACCTGTCTCCCGCTGAAATTGATGCTTCGACTACAGAAACCTCTTTAAGTGTGTCATGAAACTTGTCTTCCTCTAGTTGTGAGGTTTGCGATCGACTGGCCTATCCGCATTTCTATTCAACGCTGCTTCTGCGTGTGCTTCCCTCGTGTGCTTTAGCTGCTTTGCAACTGGAATTTGCCTGCAAGCTGGGTATTAGCATCAAGCTCCTGCGCGAGGGAGGGGCTCTTTGAAGCCCGAATTCTGAATGTCTTGCCACTCCTGGATGCTTTTGAGGTGTCGATTGTAATAGGTTCGTAAGGCGGCAGGGAGCTCTATGGCTGTTTCGCTGGGGTGCTGAGAAATCATTGAGCGTAGGGCTTCCAATGCCTCAGTGAAGTACTCACAGGTTATGTGAAGAGCAAGAAACCCATTCCTGGAACCCATATATATGAAGAGCCGCACAAGCTTATTGAAGTCCCGTTTACTTTGGTCTTCGAGCTTGATGTAACCGTGCTGAAAGTCGAACAAATTTAAGGCCCATTCTTGGAACGTGGAAGAATGTGCGTCGCAATCCCTCCCTTCATTCATCAGTGTATGCGGACTGGAGCAACTTCCATCTCTTGAGTGTGTCTGATCTGGAGGCGTGGGCAGTAGCTAATAAGACCTAGCTCTCCCCTTGAGGCTTATCGCGAGATTATTGTGGAGTCGTGAGGCTCATTAGAAGATTATTGACAGGTAGTGGTGATGTTCATTGCAAGATGGTTGCAAATGGGTGGTGGACGGTTGTGTATACGGTAGTGCGCCAGGGCGTCTTTGCATGTGCACTATCATTGCAGCAAATGCTCTGCGACAAAACACAAAGCAACCAAAGCTTCTAAGGAACCCTCTCCCTGATGCAACTCCTTAATAATTGTCACTTACCTAGTGGTATACATATTGCATTGCAGTAATGTTACTGTGTCGACAACCCAACTCATCAGAATTGTCGATAGAGAACGCAGTGGATGTGATGTGTTATAGAAGGAGAATAGCGAATGGTGAGCGGCTGTTGTAGAAAGGGGTTGAAAATTTTAGCGAGATGAGTTTTAGCGAGAGATTTGTAAAAGCTGAACGGGTATGGAAAGACACCACCTTCTATGCTCTTACTATCATATAAAGCACCAACATAGCCACAGTCAGCCCTGGGCTAGCTAATTAAACTACTCCACCTAGCTGCATCCATTTGAGAAACAAGAACACTCCAAGCCAACAGCTCTACTAGAACGCATTTGACCAGTACTTCCGATCTAACACAGTCCTCGAGCGAACACCGAACATCACTCTCGAAGGCTTTGTTGTACTCTAAAGGCAAAGTCTTTCGCGAAATCTTCCATTGTCCTTTCTAGTTTCTGGCCATCTTCTGCGGGTATCTTCTGCACTTCGCCTCAGCCCCATTTTTTCTCAAAGGAAAGTCCAGTTTGGATGGTGAGCCAATAACAGCTGCATCAGAGTTTTTCAGCTTCACAAACACAGGTAATATCACAGATTCTTTATTAGATCTTGTGTGCAACTAAGCACTAACCAAATCTCAGTTGGGAGCTGCACTCTCCTGCAGATAATCAAAACAACGAGCTACAGATTCATCAATACCAACAACCACACCCAGATCACACAAAGCTTCGCAAAGCGGCCACAACGCTATGTCTGAATATGTCACAAAGACGTACCTTAAAGACTTTCTAATGTACATACTACCAATGTACAAGGAAAATCTCACTTCTTTCAGGCGCATTATGGAAGCAATGGAAGTATACCGAGCCAAAGGGGTAGAGGATCGTACCCTTCCAGATCACGAAGTCAAAGGAATTGTCGTCGAAGAGAGAAACAAGGCACATATGTTGATGGAAGTCGCAGTTGAGAACATTCTGCTTACCAAGATCTTCACCCGACTGCTCACAACCGCTCGCGGGTGCTCAGACGAAAACCTTGAGATTGCTATCAATTGGGTATCCAACACGATCTCCGACGATACGCTACACCCCGAAGACAAGTTCTACTACGACCGAGCTTTGGCTGCTTGGGAAGACAATACTGGACCTGAATACACTAGCAATGGTGGGGGAGATATGGTCACTTGAGTATACTCCGGAAAGAGGAGACTGTTGCGGAGGGCGAGAAAACATCTAAAGCTGCTGGGAAGGTCTTTGCGGAGAAAGGTTTAGATATCAAGTCTTCGGAAGCACAGATTTTCAGGTTCACTACTAGACCACCGAAGCCCCATCTTCTGTTTCTCCGGTTATATTGCTTAGAGCTATCTGAGCTGCATTTGACGGATGGATGCTTAATTGCGTGAATGGTTTTTTTCTTTCAAATGGATCTGAGCTCCTATTCTACATTCCACTCTGCCTTTCTATCCATGTCAGATTCTAGCCTCTTCTGTCATAACTGCAAATCCCCTTTATCTTCCTGAGCCTCACGACAATACTTCAGTTTCTGGCGAGTTTGAGCTATTGATTCTACTGGCGAATTGAATTCGGACTCCGTAGCTTTGAAGAAGTTTGTGTTGGATTTTGCGCCGGCTGGAAGTCTTTATTTGCAGAATCTTGACTCAGAGGCAGTTGATAGTCTTCGATTGCAGTTCAGAGATTTGACACACGGCTGCTTGTATCAAGCTACAGGGGTTAGAACGACTCCAAAGGTTGGCTAGTATTTCTGAATGTGTGTTTACTATGCACTATCGCCCGTGTTATATTCATAGATATCCATACGGTCGATTTGGAATTGTCTTCTATGGTGCGCTTGAGTTCCCGCCATTTGGTCAACGCCCTGTAAAATGAAACAGCTGTGGAGCATAGTTTCAACTGCTAAGTATAGTGAGTAATTGGTGATTGCATCAACCCCCCAAAAAGTCCTCGAGCTCAATCTTTTGCTTTCCCCACTGCTCTGTGACCGAGCGAAGCATATACTCCCGTAGTTCTGTATTCACAGTAATCACATCAATCGCACCCCAAAGAATATCTCTTTGCAAGCCAGGTTTCCTGCTCGTATCTGCGCGTCGCAAGTTGGCAGCACGCTAAAACGAAAAGCACTACATAGCTAGATTACGCTACAAAATAACTTTATACAATAGAGGGTTACAGTATTCCTAGAGTTAATGGACTTTTTTTTAGCTATAACTTATTTGTCGACAAATGCGCCTGTGCCGTGGCTTTTAAGAAAAGAATGTAGTAGACATCTGTCAAACTAGAGAAAATCTCTATATTGGGTTTTATTCATCTATCCTGGCGTTAAATTACAAAATAAGTTACAAGATAAACTCGCTGCCATCAACCCCGATTTCATTTATAGTTTCCTCCAGCTTCATGAGTCGGTGCCAGAGCTCAAGAGTTATGTCTTTCAGGCTGGCAATCTGGGAGAGAGTGTCAGGATTGCCAGGTCGAGACTGATGGTTGGGAAAGTTGGACGAAACGCCTGGTCGTATTGAGCTGCTTGGAACTTTGACGCTTGGTTTGAAAATGGATGGACTTTTCGAGGGAGTTGGGGGCATGTTGGCAGGTTTAACGACAGCATTGCGTTGATTAGGACGGGGTTGGTCATAATTGGACTGAGAAAGGTAATCGATGACTTCTGATTGCGATGGGGATATTTCGCTCACGTTCGACGCACTGAAAGCTTTCGCTAAAGCATCGAATGCAGTATCGTCGCGATCAGTATCCTGCTCAAAAACATGTGAGTTGGATCTGAAAACCATAGGGGATTGTACAAGCACAGATCAGAATCATACCTCGGAATCGGAATCAGAAATGAAGACCTTGCGAGTCGCAAGAGACCTAACACCCTTACTGCGCCGTCGCATAGCATCCGCGGTATTGTCCGCAACATGAGAGACCTTATTCGTGACCTTCTTCGTCTTTGCGACAACGTCGGGCTCGGTATCCTGGTCCAGGCAGAGATGTCAGAACCTATGTTGATACATTGAAGGGACAAGAGATCGACCGCACCTCTGAATCAGATTTGAAGACTTTTTGAGTAACAAGAGGCGCTTTAATATCCTTACTGTGCCTTCGTAATCCACCCATAATACCTCCCGCGCCAAAGGTAGGCTCATCTTTAACCTTTCTGTTTTGTGTGAACCCGGCGGCGACTTCGGGTTGGGTGTCCTGCTCCAGAGAGAGATGTCAGTACTCAAGTCAATACATGGAAATGGTAATAAATCGCACCGATTCCGGAATAATGCATGTCCCAGTAGGACGATCGAACGTGCTGGCTCTGATGTGCCCAGCAACACTGTCTTCCTCCTTGACCTGGACCGTTGCGACCTGTTCATCCTTGGCCTTCCAATGGCCCTCCTTCATAAGACGTGCCATCTTGTCAATAACTTTGGGACGTAAGACCTCTCTTGCTATATCTTGATTCAAATGGTTCCTCTCTCCATTCAAGTATGCAAGGCCGAGAGCATCAAAGAGCGGTTGAAGGTCTGCCGCTGCAATCTCGGCCTTCTTTTCGAAACCATGGAGTTGACCAAATTCGACAAACGCAGCAGTCTGTTTGCGGGTCCAGCGGAAGACGGTTCGACTTGTGAGCTGGTCAACTGTTGTGCCGAAAAGCTGATTAGAGAGGTTAGTACAGAGAACTGCTCAGTGAAGAGTAGGGAAGGAGGATGTACCTTTGGGGGTGCTGAAGCTGCCATTGCAGGTGGAGGTGGGTATGGTGATGGTGGGAATGGTGGCGGGAAAGGGGAGAATAAGAAGATCTGTGTTCTCTGTTCATTTTTCTCTTGCTGTGTTCATGTTATGCAGGTGATGTAGAATGTTTCGGGTGGCTGCGTTAATGGTGCCGTATTCGCGGAGATATTTTTGGAAGCCGAGGATTGAGACGAGTGAAGGAGCACAACGAGGAAGCTTGAGCTAAAGGTTGCAATCCTGTCGAAGTTGTGAATTCTGATACAGGTAATGCAAGACTGAGAGCCAACGAAAAATGAATCCAGAGTTTATGTATTGTACTCGCTTTTGCCTCCTTCAACATCTGTTCGACCTTGTCTATAATTTGTATGGCTTTCTTTTCTTTCCCTCCCTAATCATTAAGCAACTGTGCAATCTTTTCGAAGTCCCTCTCTGTGGTCTCGACTTTCTCAGATAAAACCTCGAACCGCTTCATGTCATTCCTAGCGATCTATATTACTTAGTCAGGTCCATGGGGGTATGCTAGTACTTGAAGTCAGACAGTGGAACCTCGAAAATCGTTCTAATGTCTCGCAGCTTTTCCAAAGCCTATCTATGTAGCTTGTGCTTGGGTTTCAGCTTCTGCAGCTCAATCCTGTGGTTCCTCCCAGGCCTCTTCCAGCTTGCAATACTACTTCCACAGGCATTTGATAGCCTCCTGGATATTTTCTTGAACAATGCAGGACTTCGTAATGTTGAAAGTCCGTAGACTTGGGTTGGGCATGGCGTTTCAGTGCCCAGAGAGGTCTTGTGATGAAGTACTTCATTCATGCGGTACAGCAAGATGAGGCTGATGGGAGCTGAAGGTGATAATGCGAGTGGCCGTCTTTGTATTCGAGCTATCTGAGCAGAACACGATCCAAGTCGTCTGGTGCTGATAGCAATGTGCGTTGAGAGCTTGTTTCTGCTGGGGAATACTGGTGGTAGGGGATGCTGCTTCCCTTCCGCCCAGAATTGTTTATTACCTTACTTACTAGTACTTTCGTACCTATAAAATGCTTATAGATTCCCATAAGATTTCCCGTCTATCTTATAGATTCGTCTATATTATTTGATCAAATATTCTTAGAGTCTGTATCTAGTATATTGTTAATCGTCGCATGGGGTGTATCGCGAACTCCCTGCCTCGAAGCGAGGAGAGCAGCATTCTGTGACAAGGACTCGAATTCTTAACTTTTAATTTGAAGATCAGGATTTTGTAATTCTTTATCAATTCTTATTTATTCGTAGATTTGTAGATTTGTAGATTTGTAGATTTAAATGCTTTTTGCTAGAATTATATTCGTTGTCGATGAGTAATAACATTAAACTATCCCTTATACCGTTTCCTTCCCCTTTGTTCAGGGATTCGGCACCCCCTTTAAAAAGCGAGTAATCTTCGAGCATAAACCACATAGGGTAAATTCACACCAAATTCAACGTTTCGGTTTGAGACGCGAGCCTCGCGTAGGGCACGTCCTATTGGACCGAGCTTATAGCAGGAAACATTGTAAGGGATAGTAAAATGGCTAAGTACTACTGTATTGGCGTAGCTTAACCTTCGCTGTAATAAGAATTATTGCCTTAGGCAAAGTTCACCCAAAGTAATTACTGCCTTGCCCGGAAAACTAATGTATAAGCATTTATAACACTTAGAGATCCGGAAGCGACGGGGAAACCTAAATGGAGATATACATATACAGATCTGCCCCACAAGCACTTACAGATCACGGAATCGAGCAACTTAGTTTTTGCCATTCGTCAAGCTCGTCCTCACTTCAATTCTTAGGGTTGGGGTTAAAATGCTTAAAGCATAAACTGTACAAGGTACCCATAGTCCCAAACCAGCTCAAGGACCATAAAATTTACCCCAATTCCCATCCAAATCAAAATGCAATCGGGCGAAAGGAATTGTAGCTGAAATACCAGTATGCGAAGTAAAGAAGGTCATAAGTTTTTGATGTTAAAGCTCATGCGGAGGACATGAAGTTTCTAGCGACTAGTGTAGGTGTGTAAGGTCGTAACAAGTTGCTTGCGGATGCGATTAGTGTATGGCTTCTCGAATATCTTATTGTGGACTTCGGCGAGAACTTTCGAAGGTGGCGAGAGGGCAGGATGAGGTCAGCATCACGCACGGGCCTGGGGTCATTGGAAGCCAGGATAATTATGCCACTACGACCTTAGAGAGATTGTAAAGAAGAAAGGGCCCATTAGCATTGTCATTGTCATGGGCAACACTCCTTTTGCATGGGATCTCGTACTGGCACTCTTGCTGGTGTTTTCGTCTGCGTTCTACATGGTAGTTGCATGGTAATGATTATAAAGGTCTCACAGATGGTCCTCCTCTCATAAAAGCAGCACCAAGTAGACCACGTATGTATTCTTACTTCCTATCCTATAGAACTTGCTAACATTACCCTACCTCCTCCTAATCTTTTAGGCGAGGGCCTTGATGAGAGTCTAAGTGCAGAGAAGAAAACATTAATATCGCAAAAGCAAGAATAAAATATTGGTAAAAGTGTTCTATAAGAACGCGAATGGATTCTGGTCAGCGTTGAAGAAGAGAGCGAAAGCATTGCAATGATACAAGGAGATATACATCGTTACAGAAACTGAATGCGATTTTGTCTCAGCATTATTATCACTCTTAGGTTATGCAATGGTAGAGTCGGTAGATATCGAGCGTGAGGTGGCATAACTATACGAAGGAAAGTGAGGCCTTGTTTGAGGTACGAAAGAGAGAATCAGAAGTACTTCGAGAACCCTTCACCAGACTTACGCTTACCACCCGAGCTGCGTAAATACTGGATCAGAGTTGCCAGGAGCAGTTGGTTGGATCACAGAAGGATATTGAGCGACTTGGAGTGAATAATTTAAACATAAAAACTTCAAAGAAAAGTAAGGTAGAAGTAAAGCAGGTTGTTTCTTAGACAGACAGGGGCCCCTTTGCGAGGAACAGACTTTGAGGAGTTCCTTTCAAGAGTAGAAGTTTTATACGGTACAAATTCAGAGAAATTAATCGCTGAACTGAATAGATACAATTACCGGTATACTTACACTGGTTCCTCTTGCATAAATTGTATTACTTGTCTCAGCACGTGCAGCGCGAAAAAAAAAGTTGGACGCGAATGAGACGCGAACGCGACACGATATTGTACGCGATATTGTACGCGACACAATGCGACGCAACAAGACGCGCCCAAGTCTTCTCTCACGCACTCCTCACTCCTCCCTCGCTCCAACTACCAAAACTCACCTTCACCTTTCAAACATGTCATCTACATCCACAACACCTCTCAAACGAGATAATGACTCTGTTCGTGATCCATACGAATTCGAAGTCTCCCCACCAAAAAGGATAGCCTCGTCAAGCTCCCGGCTTTTACCCCAAAGTAAGCAAGCGGCCTTACACCGACATACCCGTCCTACTCCCACCCCCTCCCCCGCCCCCTCCATTGCTTGGTACCACGCTAACAAGTGGTGGCTCTCTTCAAACAGCTTCGCAGCAACATACTCTTCCAAGACCAAGACCGACTCTGACGAGGACGCGTAGGAGGTTGCAATTATTATCCAACTCATCCCCGATTCGGCCAACGAGTTACCAACCTACTCCTCGCACTATTGCTTCCTCACCTCCTCCAAGAACCGCGACAGAGATCAATGATGCAAGTAGTGAACCCGGCGCAGATGATGAAAGCGCCGCCCATCAGCTCGAATCTTCGACTTCGACGGGCCTACACCAAGATAGCGCTAATCACGAGAGCCGCTGGAGGGCGGACACCGTAGAGGAAGGTCGGGATGCGGAAGCTATAGATCAGGCTATTGAGATAGACAAGATATACCCTGCCGAGCCTCCACATACGGCGCAGGATGAGACTGATGGCACGTCTTGTCTGAAAGCGACGGAGGATTTGGAGGAGGTTTACGTAGCCTGCAAGGAAGAGACAGATGATAAAACTGACGTGGAAATATCGAGTGATGAGCAAGAGGACTCAGCAGGTGGTGAGGATCCAAAAGGAAAAGATTGCTTGGATTACATTGATTTCATTGTTGGGCACTGGGTAAACACCAAGGTACTACCTGCTCCGAACTTGTTACATTGCTGTTATTCAAGTTGACCTGCTAATCTCATTATACAGGGCAAGATTTGGTTGCACGTAAAATGGGAAGGCAGCGATGAATTGACATGGGAATTAGAAGAAAACATAAGGTATTTGATCTGATCTCGCAAAACGAGGGACAGAGTAAGCATAGTCCGATAGCTGACAGAAAGACCTTACAGAGTAGACGCCCCAGAAGACCTCGAGATTTACTACAACCACATCGGCGGCCACAACACTCTCCTTCAAAAGGGCAAAAAGTCTACCATAAATCGGAAATCGGCAACCTTCGTCAAGGGCGACAATCGATCCGCTGTTTCATGGGAAATCGGCAGGTTGGTCGACAAGCGTGTGAAAGCTGGTGGTGTTGTTGAATATAAGGTGCGTTGGAAAGGCTTTGGTTCGAAGTACGATGAGTGGAAGTCGGTTTCAGAACTTGGTCATGCCAAGGACTTAGTTAGGGACTATAAGGATCGACATTGATTACTTGGCACTGGATTCTATGACTTTGGGCGAAGTCTTTGTTCCTGCAAAGGTATTGACCACTTTCACTAAAGGTAAAGTCAGCTTCCTTTGCGCTAGGTCATACAGGAGGAACCTCAAGCTCACAGATGCCCAAGGTGCAATGATCCAACCACACAACGCGTTTGGCGCAAACAATTGGAGTAGCCCAAACAAAAAGACTTCTCGAGAACAACGGTATACGGGCCTATATAAAACATGCCGTAAAAAAGTAGAAGCATAGGAACAAGCTCTTGAAGGCGAAGAATAAGAGAATTATAGGTAAAACTAGGGTGATAAGAATTAGTATAAACCAACCCAGAAAGACCAACACATTGAAAAAACCTCGAACAACATTAGCTATCAAGATCAACCATAGCAAATCAAACAGCAGCGTCTTATCTCCAAGACTAGTAAACCACATATATGTATTTTGAGGACCAAGCCCAACCCACTGACCCGACCCGATACCTAGGCCAATCATACCCGTAACCCCAAGTTTGGATATGTTGAGGGAGTAGTTCGAGTACACTATTGAGTGCGTCGATTTTCTTGGAAATATACTTTACTTTAGCAATGTATCGATTTGGGTTGGGGTAGGAAGTATAACCGGTAGTGCATGTTTATCTGGAGCTAGAGGTAATAAGTTATTAATAACCTTGTACGCTTCTTTTAATCGTGGGAGATGTAATTTAGTTGGTGGAGATGGGAAATGATTTGAATGAAGTGATTGTGAAGAGGAAGGAACCGAGTTCCTGTGCGGTGATAGCGATTTTGGTGATGGGTTTAGTGTTAGATGGTGATGGTGTTGGGTATTGGTGATTGGGTTGGTGGAAGATGGTGCTAGATATGATGGGGGGAGGGCTGCTGTTGGAGTATAATAACACTTCTATGTGCTATCTAGTCAATTATTAATCGAACTTTCTGAACCTGTATTAGGGATGTATTGTCATAGCTAGATGTGAGCTGAGACAGTAATAGTGTGGCTTCTAATCGCTCAGATGGTCCACATCAAGATTGGTGTACCTTGCGATACATTCGAGGGCGCTTCCGAAATATTCCCCTGTCTTCTCCCATGTCACTTTGGGAGGCAAGAACGCGTTCAGGATGGCAGTCAGAATATGAAGTGTACAAGACCATGCCGCGGATAGGTCTGGACCTTTTTGGAGACCTCATTGATGCTTCCAAGCAGAGCGATGTAGGTTCAAGTAAGCTGGAATTGGACGCTTGGAATGCCACAGTTGATAATCTCGGGATTTTGCTTAACTTAGGCGCGGCAATAATCTAGAATTAAATAAAATTTAATTTATGAACCCTCGAGCACAATAGTGGTAATAGCGAGAGAGTCTAAATTGTCTGATTCTAAAAAATGAGTGGGAGGCAGTAGGCCTTTATATACAGGAGCTAAGCATCAATTGGAGCCTCATTCCTATACAAAATAAGGCATTCCAGATGCGATGACACCACATGTAGAGCGCTACAATAGAAAACAAGGTTGCTAGAGGCCTGAGCCAAAGGCATGAAAAAGAAGAAGCAATTATGGCCAGAATGAGGATATACTCCGACACGTGACAAAATGGGCCACAATGGTTGACATAATTTCTAACCTTTCCTAGCCTTTATAGTAAATAACCTAATAAGGAATAATCTTATTCTTGTATATAGTTAAACGTAACTATGAGGCTATTATAAGGATAATTATACTAGTAGATAGTAATTAGATTCTACATTTATAATATAAGCTAAAGACTGAAGTCTTGCTTGCCATTTGCTGCTCAGTCAGCCCTGGGCTCTTTCTCATGTTTCTTGGAAGATCTGTGGGAAGTTTGACAACGCTTTCATCTTTGGAAGTGGAATTTTTTAGTCATTCACTATCTCAAATCTCTTGGTAAGCGAGTTATTTACGTTCGTCTCCAACAACTTTTTCCCAGCTCGATCTTATTCTCTGCGCAACAAACCACCATCAATCCAGCAAAGAATTTCTATGCGGTACTTGGCCGTGAGCACCAAAGAACACTCAAGGGATCATACGTAATCCCCAGAATGACAAGCTACCAGCGTTACAAGGCCGACACTACCGCCTTCACGACATGGCTTACCCAAACGGCCATCTCTTGCGGCTATGCTCCGGTCAATATTGAGTCCGTCAAACCATCTCAGTTATCAACTTCAGACAAGCCGCCAGCACCAACACCATCAACAGAGATACCAGCACCAGTAGTATCAGTTGGTAACCGAAAAGAGCGACGAGATGCAGCGAAGAGAAACGAGGCCGCCAGAAAGGCAGCTTTGAAAGAAGCCACGAGAAAAGAATCTAAGAGCGTTCCTGCAACCGCGTCACCACCAAGTCCACAGCCGAAGCATTTCATCGTCAAGACTCAAGAGCTCATCAACCAGGCAAAGGCTGTAGCAGCAACCAAGTTCATGGTCCCCGATACTATCATAAGTGTGGTAGAACAGGCTATTGTTGCACGAAAGCGTTGTTCAGCCTGGTTCCAAGAGACGGGTGATCACAATGGTCAGTCGACGGAGGGACACTTGCACTTCATCAGTGTCTTGGAAAAAGCTCTGCAGATACTAGTGCCAGATCGAGTGCCCATTGACAAACTATTGAAAACTACCTTTGCTGAAAATGCTAAGACTGGCGGAGGTCTTAGAGGTCTTGAAGATCTCAGTAACAGATTTTCTGCACTCGAGGTTGAAGATACGGAGGATATCTTAGACGATGATCCATTCTCTGAGGTATGCCTCATCTTTCTTACTTTTTAGTCTTTTCAAGACCAAGGGCCTTACTCGCACGCACTGAGCTTGCTTTCCTCCAACCAACTTGATGATTTGCTCCCCCTCTCATCAATCGTCTCGATCAAGTTGTTTTGAGTAATTCAGTTCAGTGGTACAACTGGTGTGCGAATAATGGGCGGGATTCCTCATGTTTTAGTTCAAATACTAATCTAAGTTTTAGGAGTCCGCAATGACTACCGATGTTCCTGTCAATTCCTCAGCCCTAACGCCGCCATTTAAGTCCACCGATATCTATGAGCTTGAGCATAACGACTCTGTGGAACGTCTTTTCATCATATTCTGCTTTTTTGAGGACTTGATGCACACCCGGAAATTCTTAAGAAATCTTTGGGAAGGCTACAAAAATGGAGACACTCACTTAGCTACTGCAGCTTTCATTACGAATAGTGCACTTGAGCTTGTGCGCAAAGCAGAGGACGATATAATGGCCATTCTGTACCCTAAGGACACAGAGGAACGTAAGAAAGCTTGCAGGGAATCGTACTTCAAGTTATCAGAATTGCTCGGCGGTCTGACCGGCTTTAGCCGCACTTGGGAAAAATTTGTATATTTCGATACTTGTGCATATTTATGCACTACATTGAAGGGGAAGAAGCAGCCCGGCACCCCAAGTGATGAAGCAGAAACTCCACTGCAACGGCTCTGGCTTGAAGAAGCCTGGGAGAGTAGAAACCTTTCAGCCCAGAATTTTGGATTCCGGGATCTATACAGTCGAGGGCGAAAACAAATTTACCTGAATGCTGGATTGACTAGCTGGATGGTCTTTGGTACGGTGGTCCTGCTTGATATCTATGCTTTGGACATCGACAACACCAGCATCACTAGCAAAATGGGTGACGAAATAAAATCTTCAATTATTAGACTTCAATCTAAATTGGGAGGCCCAAGCTCTAAAACACCATTTATCATACACGGCGAAAAATGGTGGGCTGAGGATTCAGAGCCATTGAGGAAAATGGAATTTACTCTTTTCGGTCTCAATTCACTGATAATGGGTCTCAACATGTCTAAGACGAGCGATCCAAGGAAGGCCCCCGCTGATATGGAATATTTTTTTGTTCGCATACTACACAACCCAATATTCTGTGGAATGAAAATACTAGAATTGTCGGTGGATAGGGAAGTCGCTGGTATAGCACTTGCCAACTACCACGTCTCGATTTTCACCATGGCGCATCTCTACAACGCAATTCGGGTTTGCTCGCCTGAAATAGCTTGTTGGGATGAGTTGGAGCATGTTATGAAACTACACAATCGAACTCTCTTTGGAGGGGAGCCGCCAACTAGTTTCAAGGACTGTGTCACAAGATTAATTCTGAAGCACGGTTATTCCCTTAACTCTTCAACATCTCAACTTAGGAGAGGTCAGATCGGTCCACACGAGATCGACACCCAGCTACGCAGAGGGAAGCACGGGAAGGAATATAGACCAGGCTTTAAATATGGAGCCCTACTCTCTTACAACAGAAATGCCGCAATATTGAAGGAATATTTCGCAGAAGAAAAGACATTTGAGCAGACTCTCTTTCAAGTCCAAAAAGCCATACAAGAGGATTCTACGAAATCTCGCAAACAGCACCACCCATTCCCACCAGCGAAACAACCCAGTTTTATGCAACAGCTCACCCATCTTCAAAATTGGGCCCCACAAGTAATCGAATATCTGGAAACAGATTATCTCACCTTAACCCGTGTAATAAATGAGTTCCTTCGTATTCTCGTCGTTTCACTCAACGAAGCATTTCCGAGTCACCAACCACCATATTCTTCAAAAAAGCAGACCAACTCTCTTGAGCCGGGACACCTGGAGATGGTGATGAGTCTTCTAGTGGACGCAGAACACGCCGAGAAAATGATGGAGAAGCAAAAGTCATCCGAACCTTTTCAAAGTGCAAAATTGGTTAGAGCAGGACAGGTTCTCCATCAATTCATTCAGGATTTAAAGGTTCGAAAAGAAAAATCGGAGGATGGAGAGATCTTGGAGAGATTCGATGGTTTGTGATTCTTTGAATGCTTCATCATCGAAGGAAGGGACTCATCGCTGGGCTGTGAAGATGTGGTAGGCACTTGGGGAATGAAATTAGATGAGTTGGATGGAGAGAGATACGTAGAGGATAGTAGCGAATAAGAACTCTCTTATTTCACTTTTGTCATGGCGTCTAATTTTCTGTCCGCAACGCAATCTGATATATATTAAATACCACAGTGTATAGTTTTGACTAACTTGTTAGGACCCTCTTGATCACAGGTACTGTTACGGCTTACGACCTAGCTCAGTAAGTGTCTCATGCTTTAAGGTTGGCCCCAGTGCCTTTTAGTATGATGGAAAACAGTAGGCATCACACCTAGGAAGCTCATTGAAGGAAATACCATCCAAACAGTAGTGGAATGAAATTCTATAAACTTTTTCTCTCTACGGAGGTTCCCGCCAAAAGTCGTGACAATACAGGCTACGAAGCCTGTAGCAGCCTGTAGCTATAGCGTCCTGTTATAGGCTGGTAGTTATACCCCCTACAGGGGCTTTTGGCGCTTAGACGCTAAAAGTAGGCTACTATAGGGCCTTTAAACGAAACTCTACTACTTAAAGGGTAGGGCAGCTGGCAGGGCAACTATAGTGCTTAATCACTAAACGAACAAGCCCTATAGGCTATTTAAGCGGTATTTACAGGGCATCGCCCGCTGTAAGCCCTATGCTACAGGCTTCGTAGCCTATATTATTACGACTTTTGGCGGGAACCTCCGTAGACACTTGTGTATTATTCAGAGACCTCGGTAATCTCCCGCTTCACTGTCGTACTACACTATGCCCCTAGAACAACTATTATCTACCCTACTAAAAAAAACAAATTATTCTACATTTCAGTCTCACTACGATGTAATAGTAAATAAAAACATAAAAACATTATATAATTAATACCTTAGGCAAACATCCCTTTAAATTAAATTCGCCTAAATCCGGCAGGCAAGGCAATTAGAAGCTCCGTGCGAGGGGGTCCCAGACAACACAACTTAAATCGTACCACATAAAACAAATAAAACACAAAAAATTAAAAAAGCCTATCTACAATTTTAAATTAACATTCCTTAACCTACTAAAAATACCTAATTAATCACTAGACCCATCTGTGATTTACTCCCAAGTTAAGCTCTTACAGTTTATCAGGGTTCGTTGCTTCGGAACCTCATTGCCCGGTGCTGTATTATTTATGCAAAACCAGGCAATCTCTTCTCGTAGCTTCTCGGCATTGTAAGATTCTCACAGGAGGTGAACTCGAAGGTCTAGAATGAAGCTTCCTCAAGCTGCTCTAGTGCAGGCCAGAACATATCAATAGAGTCTTCTTCTTTGTCATATACAACTTCGATCTCATGTCCGTTGGAAACTAGGGCATCTAGATATACGGAGAGAACGGGGTCCCCTCGTACTTTGGCAATGTCGCCAGGCGTCACAGAAAGTCCCTTGAGTTCGTCAGGCATGAAGAACTGGGTCTGAGTCGGAGACGCCCTGACAAGAGGATCTGCTCCGAGGCGCAAGAGAAGCTGCACTAGCTCGAGACGCTGGCAATCTACAGCCAGATGTAGCAGTGTCCAATTGCGCATATCGGTGGCAGTAAGGAAGTTTGGCTGATGTCTAGCAAGCTCTTTGAAAGCTAAAATGTTTGTATTGTATCGAACGGCGCAAAATATCGGAGTCCACAAGAGTTTGGTGGTCAGGATATCGGGCGAGGCGTTCCTGGACATTAGTGATCTGATTTGATCGACAGTACCATAAGCTGCGGCTCTATGCAGTGCAGTCCACCCCTCTCCATCCTGATCGTCGAAGTCAACGCAAGGCGTAGCTGAAAGAAATTGGAGATATTCCTCGCAAGGGGCTTGCTGAAAGGGATGTGGGCCAAAGAGACCGAAAGCTGGCATCATTCCTCCAGCCCTGATGTGATGGACATCGGCTCCTTCACTTATCAAGAATCGGGCAGCAGCAAGCTGTCGATGGGCAAATGCCCAGTACACTGAGCCTCTGTTAAAATTCAGCGATATCCCTGTACCAAGATGGTTGGTACACACGTTTGAAATCGGCCAAATGAACGCATAGGATCTGCACCATTGTGAATGAGAAACGACAGTAGTTCTACCGAGCCACTTTGGATCGCAAACTATATTCCCATTGGTCAATGTCTTCCCAAGTCAAGTAGGGTGACACTTACTGATAGCGGCGAGAAGTTTTCTGGTGTAATGTCATGGACGCTAGCTTTCTTCGCAAGGAAAAGACCACATACGGCGGTGGTATCGCCTGATTTACATGCCCTCATAATTTCAGAGCTCTCCGGGACAATGTTCTTGATCCTCACTCCGGGTATTGGCACCTCAACAGACAACAGCGACACATGTCTCAATGTGAAGTCCAAACAAAACACCTTGAGCCAGAAAATTGCGTGTAATCTCATTGAGATGCCGTAAATGACGTCTTTACCGTCTTTAATACAAGAAATGGACCCCTGGTAATTGACTACATGAGGAAGCAAGTATTGGCTTGCAAAGGTGTACTGGGCCCAAGCAAATCTCCGCAAAGTCATCGATTGTTGCTGAGCTTGAGGCAAAGTTGGGCTATCCTTGGTCTGTTTGATCTCAGATTGAAGGCTCAAGTAGCAACTGTAGCAAGGTTAGCCCGTGAATCCAAGGACTGAATTTCCTCACAATTGTAAAAGGTGCAGGTTATTTGATAACCCATCTGAGTACCCCCGGAGGCGTGATTCCCACGCCTTGACCTTTGATGAATCGTGTGCAGCCCACTTAAAACGCGCAATTTTGCCATGTCTCGTACTCCTTTTATCTAAGAATAAATAGATCTCTGAGAACGTAGAGCCGGTGTTTTGCAGAAATTGTTGGATATAAGTCAGTTCGGCTGAACTGAAGCCCAGTTCGTTACGGCTGAGAGCTTCTTGGACTCGCTGGAGTAAAAGGTGCTGTAAATGAATGCCACGAAGTTCATGCTTTAAGTCTTCAATCTCAATAGGTGCATTTCGATAGCTTTGTGTGAGGCCGTTGATGAGTTTAAAGGTCTTGACTGCTACATCGACCAGTGTGATTATCGATGCTGTGGCACTGACAGGGTCCATAATTTACGAATTTGTATCTGCACAACGTCTTAGTAATGGACATTCAATACGCATTGGAAGAGTTCATACCTCCGTAATTGATAAGAGCCTTACAATTCAACCACAGACCATTTTTATACTCCGGATATTGTGACTGTGATGAATAGGGAACGTGTTGTGACACCTAAAGTTGCATGTGATTTGTAACAATCCACGTTTGTGTGCCTCAATTAGTCCAAGGTACACATTTCGGACACCCTTCAGGGGTTTCTATGCAGCGAAGTACCCCCTTGCATCACGATATACACATACAAGCAGGGCGATGAGCAGGCATACAGAGTCAGCCTGGGCCAAGACGGAAGCCAAAGCTAGTTCAATATCATCACCCGAGCTGACGTGTACATGCATCCACGCGGATGGAGTTGTTCGCCTAATCATCTCCTGCGGCTTAACATAAGTTCCTTACATAAATCACGAACCTCTGCTAGTCAAGAGATAGCTCAATCTCATCACCTTAGTCTATATTGAACTTGTTTTCTCCGTTCACTCAATATGTCTTCCCGGACGCGAAGAGAAAGAACCGATAGACACAGGTCTATTAAGCATGAATTTAGTGTCTGGTCCGACTGGTCGCAGTGGGAATTGGATCCGAATAATGGCTCATGGTATCGTCATCGAATGAGGACGGACAAAACAGGTGAGTATAACTGGGACAGACGTCCAGGTTCTACGCCTACAAGAGAGCCAAACTTATGAGGACTCGGCGCTGAACTGTGTAGGAAAATCTGAGTACGACTATGAAAATGCGATGCCAAATGGAAAGGATTTAGCGGTAGAGAATGAGGTGCATATCTCGTCGCCGCAGAGACATGTAACGGTAATACCGGTAACGACACCGACAACGATTGAGGAGGCCTTATACGATTACAATGAGCACGCCCAGACACACGGAGGAACATATCAATCAACAATCGCGAGGATAACAGAAGAAGCACCCGAGTACGGCGATGAACAGTACGGCGATGAACAGTACGGCGATGAAAAGTACGGCCAGCCACACTACCGAGGAGCATATGAAACAACACCGGTAATCACAACACGTGAAGGACCCGATGATTGGATTGGTGGGGACGATCCTGAGCACCAGTGCCCTTGTGCAACGGGCGGAGTCTGCACGCAATCAGGTGGTTGCGCTGATTCTCTGATTGGAGGGAGATGAGTGATAGGCTCAAGGTTAAATAGAAGCAGAGAGCCTATGAAGCCTAAGGACGTAGCTGTGTATATGGCTGAGGCTATTCCTGACTCTGTTGGGAGCCTTCGTTAGGTTGACAGAGCCTTAGTTAGGTTGACAGAAACGCCTAAGAAAAGTGCTAGTGTGTATGCTCTATTTCAGCTTTACAATGGAAACCCCTTGGAAATTGCTGTTCTTAATCCTAGCACTTGGAGATTATTGAAATATTGAGGCGGAGCCTGGCTGGACGCCATTGATTTTGCGTTACTCGTCAACAATGTGCCACGTTTGGAAGCGGCACATGCGCTGTCTTTATCTTCAGGCCAGGATCTCTTGGAGCCCAATGATGCCCAATCCAGTACATAGTGGCTTTCCACTAGACATTTACCCCTGATCATGCATTGGCTGACATGTCGTGTAACGTAGACATCGAAACTCACTTGACGAGGCTGAGGCTTGAGGCTCCTTTTAATCAGGCACTGTCGTCGGATCGAAAGAAAGCAATTGCCCAC
>PDUO01000055.1:200032-272262 GCA_003008705.1 Pezicula radicicola | reverse complement strand
CCCCCCCCCAAAAAAACAGGTCTCGCTGGCCCTTCGGTGGAGGAGACTTTGGAACGAGGGGAAATCCGCTGCCATGTCCTCCAAGTACAGTTCGCCAAAAGCCTCCAAGAACTCTCGAAAAAGAATTACTTCAAGCACACCGTGGTCGGAATGGAACCTGTACTACAACACTAACGGCGAGCCATTTCATGGACGATGGCGGACAAATAAATATGGTAACTCTATCCAGAGAATTTCAATAAGATCCAACGTTCAATCTAACGATATATAGGAGACGAGGAATGGGACTACAGTTCCGAGCAGAGCCAAGTCGCCACAACAAACAGCTCTCCTAATGTCAAGTACCAGCATTGCGAAATAGAAGACGGAGAAAGCGCCCAATTTGGCTATAGTTCTGGAGGTAGCACCACTTATACGGTGCATTCCGGCCCCAATAACACCAAATATGGGCAATCGCCAAGATACAGCTCTGGAGCAGATAACAGTGCAGCACAATTGGACCGAACGAGCTCTACTTCTTACGATACAGAGACGCAAACAGCACTGGCTGCCTTTCAGGGAATTTCGATCAACAACAGTGTAGTGATCAATTACGAGCAAGGTGGGAATATGGCACCCTCGAAGGAATGTGTGGCTCAGAATGATAGTGGGCTAGCCGGGCAGAGCTACTTGGTGTCATCGCTCCCGCATGACCCAACGGAATTTGGAAGGGCATGCGACGACCTAGGATTGCTTAAACAAGATAGAGACTACTGGCAAGCACCAGATAAATACTCCACACCCGCATCGTATTGGAACGAAGAGAGACTGAGGAACAACTGCGTGTTCGTCACGCTAGGGGTTCTCCTCGGCCAAACTGCGGGAGAGCTTTCGGAACGTATCAATGTTCCAATGCCATCAGAGCAAGAAACAGGCATTGCTTTTGGAACAATGGAGCGGATCCTGGACACGCTTGCAATTACGACTCGCAGAGGGATCCATCTCGTCAGCTTTTCTCCACATTGGAATTGGGGTATGAGACCAGACGAGCAACAATCATCAGCAATGAAGGTGTTGTCGCCATTGATCAAGAAATACAAGTCCAACCAGTTTGGACTTGTCTATCGACGGAGAAATGGAAATGGCCATTGCATTGTCGTACAAATCGGGAAGGAGACCAAGGTGCTCAAATTGAGGAATTGCGCGTTCAAGTGCTTCCAGTACCAAACTAATGGAGAAGATAAATTCGAGGATGTAAAGGAAAGCTACTTTTGGGCCGCAATATTCTTGAAACCTCCATCCTCCTCGATGAGATTAGAGATAACACATCATGTATGTATTGCAGGGGCAGAATAGGGTGCGTTTTCGATGTTGGCCTAGGAAAAGTGTTCGTAGGCTGTAATTGATTTTTGTTCTACTTTGAGTTCAGTCGATTCACACGATGACCGTGATCATAATCGAGCTTTGCGTATTGATTCTAGAATGTGTCGAGAAATTTTCGTAAAACGAGAGTAATACATCTGGGGTCCTGGTGGTTTTACACGTATAGCAGCAAGCTTGAAGACGAAGATCTGTTAATCTCCACACTGGCAGAATGCAATGTGGACGTAGCGCTATGAGGAGCAATCGCGAGAGCTATGCTAGAGCTCATATTTTGGATGTCTAACGGGGAAGTAGAGCACATACATCATTGCACAAGCACGTGCCTTTTCCACTCATTCAACCATCTCTAGATCCGAAACCCTCGACCACAACAGCAGGCAATGAAGAACATACTACGCTTGTTGTTTCCGCCAGCAACTTCTCCCTAGCATCCTCGAAATTTCCACCGCAAGCGATAGCCTTCAAGTCTGGGCTTGTGGAGATTTCCTCACATGAAGATACGCTGTCCGGAATGAATTGTGCCTTAATATCCCGATCCTCGTCCCAGTATGAGACCCAACCACCCTTATTGTGCTTCTTTTCGAACTCCAGCGCTTATGCATCAACAGCATTTCGCCTGCTCGGATATAATCAATGCCTATAAGAATCTTGCTTATAAAGCCTACTTCCTACCATTCTACAAAAAGAAAAAAAAAGAAAAAAAACAGACTATTTCAGTTTCTTATTTATATGTCTATTTTCACTATAAATGAGAGTTCAGCAAATTTAAACTTGCAACTCAGCTATCTACTAAATTCATTACCTACCAGACTTTCTCAAACGGTTTGCCGGAGATCCGACAGCGCACGTATTCGCTTACTCTGTTTGGTCCAACCAGGTATATCACTTGGTTAAATATGGTGTAATTCTTGCTGGCGAAGCGTTTGATTTATAAGATTATGATTGGGTCCCGTTTGACGCCTGTGGCAAGTTGCCATATTGGACCATATTAGCTATATCACGCGAACTAGAAATATGATTCTTGAGCTTAGGTTCCAGGTAATTTCGTTCTACTGCAGTGGAGCAGCACTCTTTCGTTTGTATTTACCTATCAACTATCTCTGCCACTTTCGCTTACCTTACTTGAGACGTGCCTAAGGTAGACGATATGCAAGGACCAAGGTTCGTATAATTAGTAATGTAGCTCCGTTTGTCAATAGTTCTACAGTTTACAGTGGTGTTGTTCGCCTTGTTGCATCGCATTACATTGCATTAGGCTATGAAATGCTCTGCCCTGCTATACGTAAGGTAATAATGTCATCTCTTTCGTACATCTTTAAGAATTAACATAGAATAAGATTCCCAAGCATTTCGCCCACCACCTCCCTACCCAATATTTTGGCTGCTCCTACTTCCACAATTCATCTTTTCTCGGATTCAGATCGCTGACGCTGGAGGGCTGGGGTTTTTTTCTTCTTCTTCTTTGACTTTGCCTCTACTCGTTTGCTTTCTCCCTTTCTGCCCCTCTCGTCTTCTCCGATTTTGCGTTGCAATCTGCCATCATTGCCTATTATCAAACACAACCGTTCAACAGCAAATCAAATATTCCTGAATATTCAAAATATCTTCGACTCAGTATCTATTGCTACCAGGATGTCCAGACGAGACACTATCCATGGCATCATCAAAGAGCGAGACCACATCCTGTTTCGTGGTCAACCAGTGTTGGGCCTTCGGTCTTCCGATCCATTTCACCTTACCGTCCAAGAAGTAGGCAAACTGAAGTCCTTTATGGCGACAAGCAAATTTCAACGCTGGGCAGCAAGCACGCCCATCACGCCAACTACCCTTAGTACCTACAATCCCGATGCCTTGACTAAATTCTTGGGATGGGATGGTTTGGATTTGAAGACAGCGACAGGCCAGACGGTCCGCGAGGTCGTAATGCCCAAGTTATATAGGAGAATGGCCTCGCTTTGGCCTGTTGATACTGCTATGCTGGACAAAATTCAGGGCTCTGCTCTCCCTCAGCTTGTAGGACACACAAGAAGTCCAACTTCAAAACCAGCTGCTTTTCCAACACCACCTCCTGCCCTATCTTCAAATCCAATTCCCAAGTCGCGAACCCTATCACCTAGTCGACAAACTCTTCGTTCAAATTGCAAGCAAGACAGGGAAGAGAGGAATTGCAAGTGCCATCGTCGCAGTCCAAGTCCAGGTCCAACTCCCAAATCGCGAATCCCATCATCTAGTCAACACATTCTCGGGCAAAAACACATGCAAGACAAGAAGGACAAAAGAGACCATCGCCATAGTACAGTACAAGCAACAACTTCCCCAAGTACATCAACGTCTTCGAATACCCGGGGGAGCTTCTTCACCTTTGTAGTCCAAGCCCTCTTCATCTCCCTTGTCATAGGCATCATTGCTTTCTCTCGAGAATATCATCAACACATCCAAACCAACCTCTCCCCATACCTCTCACTAGCAGCTCGTACCAGCAAAGGTGTAGCAGTCAAGCTTTTGATATCGAAGATCTCCAATCTCAAAATCACCAGTCTCAAAACCTCCTTCTTCGCTATAGGAGACCTTGTGGAGAGCTGTAGCCCCGGCACACCAACCATGCTGCTCCTGAATTCTCGCATATTATGGATTGGTATAAAGGTGGTGCTTCATGTTCTTGTTTCCAATGTGGTCACACTTCTGGTCTCCAAATTCCAACTCTCGGATCTCTGGTCCTGGAAGAAATCTGCACCTGCACCGTCAACACGACTTGACAGGTGGGATCTCCGGAAGAAATCCGTATTATCAACATCCCTTGGCAAGCTCTTTTTCTGGCTTCGCAGGGTATCCTTGGCTGTGATGCTCTACTTCGGTATCATTTACTTGATTATGATGATAAGAGTTATAACCAATTACTACATCTGGCTTACCACGCCATCCCCCAAGCCAAATTTGTATTGGACCTCGTTCTTCTCTCTTTTGTCAACATGTATTTGGCTCTTACAGAGGACTTTCAAACTCGTACGCTACATATTATCGTGGTTTCTGATGGCTCTCGTTACTTTTATCAACACTTGTATAACCAGGCCGGTGGTCGCTATTTCGCTTGTGTGCATTCCAATTATTTTACAAGTTTATCGTTTCTGCCGTTGGATTGGAAAATATTTCGCGCAGTTGATAGAGGATCTTCAGGAGACAGAAATGCCTTTAGAGGTTGTTAAAGATGAGTAGACTCGAAGCTCTCTCTACAGGAACAGGTCGTGGCTGGTGATATCTCGTAAGTATTATTTTATCCTTTGTCCTGTTTTGGCCAACTAACAATTGAATCCAGAACTAAAGCACACAACCAATCCCTTCCAGGAGAACAATCACAGCAGTCACAATCTCATGTTATAAACATCCCCAATTCTCGCAGTATCAAAAGTCAAAGATAATTCGCTTTTAAATTCCATTCACCATTACCTGCTTCAGAATCCCAAAATACCAGGTCCTGCAATTACCTCATCTACACCATCTCCACCACCCAAGTCTAAACTACACAATATTGTCACACCTTGGTTCGGTTCCAGTTCCACACTTTCCAGCACAGCTCATGCTCAACGACCCGCTACACCTATGGTGCCTCAGCCAGCTCCAACTGCTGCCGATTCATCGACTTCTCATTTTACGTCCTTGTACCCTACCCAATCATCTCCTATTGCTGTAACGCCTTCTTATGATCAGTCTACATTTCACCCTGCCCAACCAGGTCTTATCACTGCGACAACTTCTCACCATCCATTCCCTTTCTACTCTTCTTCTTCACAGTCCCCACCTCAGACTTCTCAGTATAGCAAACAGCGACGACACTCTTCAACTGCCCACGCACTAACAACCATCCCGAGAAGGATTATTCTTCTCCCAATTCTCTGACAAAGATAGACAAAGCTCTAATTAATTTATGGAAGCATACATTTAAGTTCGGGGGGATGGCTTGGATGCATGCTGAGCTTGAAGATGATGTTAAGGAGTGACGAGAGTCACGAGGAAGTTTTAAGCAAGACAGGGAGTTAGAAAAGAGTGTTTGTTTTAATGTGTTGCTATTAATTTTAACGTCTTTTATTTCGGGAATTTTGGGGTTTGAAATAGGGGTTGGGATGCAATTTATTATTATTCATTATTTACTACAGAGATTGTGCGCTCATCGTGCGAGCTGCTAACATCTTTTTATCAATCTCCGATATTAACAACGAAAGCAAAATCTATCATCTTACAACATCCTCCCTCACACTTTCCTGCTCTGCTACTGCGGGCCAAATAATGCGTACCTGAGTCATGGCAAATTTTGATGGTGATTTCGTTGCAATTTAACCATACGAAGTATATAACTTAAGCAACTTGCTTGACTTAGGCAACCTATCTAAGAATCCGCTCAGACTAGCTCCCCCTCCTTCTGCATACCTTCCTTCTTACTTCACGAATATTGTTGCCATCTTATACATTTCTATTGCCCTTTAATTTAAATTCATGAGTGAGGCTTTAGTACAAGCTAGTTGTTAGTGCTTGCGGTGGAGGTATAGGAGATATATTGGGAACTTGGAGAGGGAGTCGCAAAATTAGGAGATTCGCTGAAGCTTCTTTCCCATGGAACTCTCTATAGCATTGCCAGATATGAACCCTCGATCACGATATGTGGGAAATGGAAGAACTGTCTGACTTGTCTGGTTCTGAATAAATGAGTGGGAGGCAGTAGGCCTTTATATATACAGGTTAGGCATCAATTAGTGCCCGAATCCCATACAAAATGACCGATTTCAGATGCAGGGCAATTGCGCGTAGAGCGCTACAATTGAAAATCAAATTGGTGGGCAAAAGGCCCGAAAAAGAAGAAGCAATTATGGTCCACAATGAAGATATACTAACACGTGACCAAAATGGGCTTCAATGGATGGCTGACGCTAGATTACTACATCGGAAGACTAGGGATATTCGAAGGAGGATTCTTCGCAGCAGAAACTGCTAGAAGAGGAGACTCCCAACATGTCCATTCGGTATCTACACCCACTACGGTGTTAGGGAATGGGCTGCAGCGAAAGACAACTAAGCTAAACACGATAACAGGTGTAAACGCAACATAAGGATATCAGCGCCTTAGCTACTGAAAGTTATCGTCCGATTTCAGAGAGAGCAAGAAGTGCTGGATCGAACATCGCATCAGCCCCGAAATATAATCTCGGATTAGAAAAGCCGGCTCAAATGTCAACTAACGTGGTAACAATAGCTCTCTCGCTTTTAACTCTCCTAAATTTGATGGCAGTGACTTTGAAATGATATCGAGGGAATAATCAGCGACGAGGGCCTCTAGGTCAGTAGTTGCATGACGCTGAAGACTTAGACACAGAGGATGCTGCACGTGGTAACAGCATAAAGTTCCCGTGGTTCATTAAAAATTAATATCGTACTACATGAGAGTTGAAAACTGTCTACATGCAGCACTTAGACGTTATTTCAAATGAAGCCTGCATCTCAGTTGATTGTTTTTATTCTTCTTTTAGAAACACAGTCCTACCTAACGATAAGTTCAAGGCTCTTCAAGAGCTTGAAGATGAGTACCTCGAATTACTCCCTCAGCAGTGCACATCGAAATTGACAGAGCTGATGTGCGTGAAAGTACTGAAAGTTAGACCCCACTGAAGAGCCATCGAAGCGTAGGCTTACTTGTCTTAGAGCATTGGGATTAAATCTGGCATTAGAGAATCTCTGGTACTCTATTTCATGAGCCTTGATGCTTGTAGTAGTCTTACTGGCAAATGCTCCGTTGATGGCAATCTTGTACTTGAAGCAGGTTCAGATTTCAAACCAATACCACGGCAGAAGCCCACACTCGGTCCTTGTCATATCCCTCGCCCTCATCATTGCCCGAAGCCACAAGGAGTGGGTGAGCAAGCACCCAGACCTTCTTGCCAGTGAGCTTTCCCAAGTCATCATCCCATTGTACGAGTGTGTGTAGGTCCATGAACGCTTTGTTAAAACCTTCACGATACTCATTAATATCCAGGCGGCACCTCATATTGTTTCTTCGAGTCCACAAGCTATATGCTATTTCTCCGGCTTGTTCAAAAATTGGCGTCAATTTCTGTTCGTATGTTTTTCGATCGAGACGATTATCTACGAGCAGCGTAGCCTGGCTATTGAGAAACCTCTTGGCATGCAAGTGTGAGGTCTGGATAACAAGCTTAAGCGTGGATTCCCGTTGTGCTTGTTCGGCCTCATTTGTGCTTAGCTTTGGTGGTTGCAAGAGCCGTAAAGTCTGTGCACGCCAAAGATGTGCCTCGCGCTCATTTGCTGAATTTGTTAGCTGTTAATCTGAGCTTCAATACAGAGCACTCTTACCGGCTTTCATCTTTCCATACATGCTGTTAAGCACCGAATTCTCCTTAGATGGCGAATCTACTGCGCGACCCTCTGAATAAAGAAAGAAAGGGTTGGCAATAATGTTTGCATAGATATCGTGCGCGAGGAGAGCATTAAGAAGCAATCCGGGAACCTTTGGATGCTTATAAAGAGCTTGCGGGAACTCGTCATTAGTTGTGAGGACTACCTTACAAAGAGCTTGGCATAAAGCCCTTCGTCCAGGCGTTTTAAAGGCGTCCTGATGCAGCCTTCCTTGACCTCCAAATTCTTTGGCCCAACTCTTCATCATCCTCTTCAGCCTATCGAGGTGCCCCTTGACTTTCGATTCTTCCTCTGGCAACCAACCACCAGGCCCTATCTTTTTGAAGGATCTTTCCTGTTCTTCCCGTAAACTTGTGGCGTATGCACCTCGCGTCTCAGCTAATTCGGTTCCCAGATCGTGAATCTTGGTTTTGAGCTTAGCCACCTCCTCTTCGCTGGCTCGAAGAGTTCGGTGCAAGCGCTGATTTTCAGTTTTTTTGTCGGTGATAAGAAGCTGCAATTCCTCCTGTACCCTCTCATGTACTTCTGCGCCGAGCATAATGGTTTGTAAATCGGCATCGTTTGCCTGTTGCCTTTGGTACATGTCTTTCAAATCCGCTTCATACGCTTGGATCGTCTGGTCCTTGGCCCGGATAATCTGGCTCAGGTTATAGGCCTCTTCCTGACTGCATTTCCTTTCAACTTTTCCACGGTCATTCTGACTTCGAAATTGACTAAAGTGTCCTGGCATACCCTTTGTGGGAGAATCGTCCATATTGTGTGGTTCCCCAGTCAATCCCAAGGCTGATCCCGTCATCATGGCGCTCACACGCTTAAAGATATCAAACCGACCATGCGACTTGTGTGTCTTATTCGTATTTGTTGAAGGGGGATCGAATGAGCTGTCCATAGACAAGTCAACAACGTTCCGAAGCTGGTGACTGTGGTGCTCCAGGCTTTGGGTTTCTGCACCTTGGCGCTGTTCGTGTTCAGCCATTTGTGGTGTTGACAGCATTTTCGAAGTGTAAGGAGCAAACTGGTTCGCGCCGAATTGAGTCTTTTGGAGAATAGGGTGGTCAGAAGTTGTCGTTGATGATTTCTGGGTAGCTGTTATGGGTCCCTCTTCAGCTTGGCTGAGGGCTATCTCAGTAGGATTCGCTTCCGCCAGTCGACCTGATGTGGAAGCACCACACTCCGTGGTGTCAAGCTTTCGTTTCTTGCTCTGCTGCGTCCCGTCTGACAGATGTTGATTTTGAAGCGCCTCCTGGCCAGATCTGCCTCCAGTGTTTTCTCCGAGCTTCCAAGTCGAGTCGTCCATCTTGAACGCGGGGGCACTCTCACCCGTGGGTATTTTCTAGATAGAAAATAATTGTAAGCAGAGATCAACCACTGGCAGAGATTTCTTTTGGTCTGGTAGATGTGGCCAACCTAAGATTGCAAAGGTCAGATCGAACTTGTCATGTCATGAGATCAAGCACAGTCGATGCGAGACGCGAAAGAAACAAGGATCTATGAATTGTTCTGTGGTGATAATATGTCTTTCCGTGAAGATGTCTTTACTTACCTTACGAGCGGTTTGATTTTGTAAGTTGGTTGGTTTCACCTTTCCCATTCAGTTCATTTGGGTGTAGTTGAGAATCTGGGAGAAAGAAAGTTAAGCTCGCTAAAGCCCGGCTGTTGTTGAAAAAGAAGTATGCGAGACCTTATTAGAGTCTGCTTTTAAAATCACAACAAACCCCTCTGTAGGTGCTCATATAGCCCATTCGAATCTACAAGAACTATCTAATCGTCGCTGTTCACTAAGTTTTACACTCGCTATTTGCACGCAACGATCTGTCTGGCGAACCCCTACGCCTCTTCTATCCATCTTTTTTCTTCGACCTTTCACTTTCCTTCAAACTCGTCGTCTACCTTCTTTGACAATCAACGCTCTCACAAAAATCTCTTCAAGCTCACTCTCCCTCCTCCAATACAAGTCTTTTGCTCATCGGATCTTATCTCAAAGGAGCACCATCCTCATCTTCTCTTTGCGAACAACCATCTGCTTCACTTTTGTTCGCGCAGCTCTACCCAACAACATGGCTTCTAATAAGCATCGAAAGAATCTTGAGCGCGAAATCCTAGGCGATGGCGCTGGCTATAAGCTGATTGTCGGCATTGACTACGGCACAACATTCTCAGGTCATTGCTCCACAGCTTATGTTTACTTCTTAGCTTACTTGACTGCAGGTATCGGTTATGCAACTACGTATAAGGGTACCGATATCAATCACAACACGGTGACTGTCTTCAGCAAGTGGCCGGGAACCATTGTTGATTCTTGGAAAGCTCCAACCCGATTGGCATATAGCAAGGAAAACCCAAGTCTCAGTAGCGACAAGTGGGGATACGAGGTTGAGTCGAGATACAAGTCTTATTCGTGGACTAAGCTGTTGCTTGATAAGGGTGCTGCCTCTAGTCGCTTCGATGACCCTGAACTCAACACTCTTTCTGGCTATGGCATGATGAAGCTACCTCCTTTCCGTGATGCGCAGGGTGTCTGCCAGGACTTCCTTGCAGGTCTGTACACCTATGCAATGGGAAAGCTGAAGCAGACATTGGGTGAAGATACATTCGATAAGACACCCATGGAATGCTGGATTACCTTGCCGGCCATATGGTCAGAGGAAGCAAAGGTCTCGACATTGAAGGCAGCCAAAGCAGCGGGCTTCGGTAGTCGGCCTTCTGACGAAGTTTTCACGATCTCTGAGCCCGAGGCTGCAGCGATTGCCACATTGAAGGTGTACTCTGAGCCTAACATGATAAATTCCGTCAAGGTACGTCGTCATTCTGACTCATTCATCCACCAGAACTGCCAACTGATCATTTACAGAAAGGGGAGCATATCCTAATCTGTGATTGTGGCGGTGGCACCATTGACATTACCACATACAAAATCTCAGCTGTAACCCCCAAATTGGAATTTGAGGAGCTCTGCGTTGGAGTGGGTAAGAAGTCGCTCAAGGTACTACCAATGCGTACACTGGCTAATCGTAAACCCATCGCAGGAGGAAAATGTGGTGGCACATTCATCGATCGCAAATTCCATCAGCTTCTTACAAGCCGTTTTGGAGATGCTTATAAGAGTGTTCCAGATGATAAAAAGGGACCAGGAAGTGCTTTTATGAACAATTTGAGAAAGTGAAATTGCAATTTGGATACGATAATGACCTTGGTCCGAGAGAGATCGAAGGTCTCAAACTTAATGTTCCCAACTCCAAGTACTATGATCGAGAGGAGAGAATTGTGGTTCTAACATAGTAAGTCATCCCAATTTACAGGCCGCCTTTTAGTTAACCTGATGGTGCAGTTCCGATATGAAGAACCTCTTCGATCCAGTTTTAGCTGAGATAACTCGGCTCATTGCTCAACAGGTTACAGAAGTTCAGGAGCTGAAGAGTAAAGGTATCGATGTATGTAAATTCTGCTCCTACTCAGTCAGATGCTAACAATTACTCAAAGCGCATCATTCTTGTCGGTGGATTTAGCGAGTCTCCTTACCTTAACACGGCGCTTAGAGCTTGGTGCCAAAAGAATGGGAATATTCGACTCATGTGCCCAGAAAACCCGTATGTATTCATTGCCATCCCTTTGTTTGAGCTTGCCTTCTGATGCTTGTGCTAGTCAAGCTGCTGTTGTTCGCGGCGCAACAATTCGTGGCTTAGAGGGCCTTGCTCCACGAATGAAGAAGTCACGGTTACATTATGGATTCCGCTGCTCAAAGCCTTTCAGACAAGGTATTGATCCAGGTGAAAAAGCTTTTATTGAAAATATCTCGAACAAGAGATATTGCGGTGAGAGGATGACATGGGTCACTAGTAAGGTGAGCAAGACTACGTGAATCGTATAAAATGGTTGGAGCTAATAGCACAAAGGGCGATGCAATTGTTCCAGGCACAAGCAGTTCCTATGAAATGTCTGGAGAGTACTCTCCTTGCATGGAAGTCTCTATTGATGTTAGTCTCTACTCATCAGCAGCGGTGGAGCAGGCCGAGTACAGCGATAGTGCTGGTAAGGTTCCCTCCCATTCATCCTTTCATATCTAGCTAATTCCGGTTGTTGCAGGAGTCCAAAGAGTTGGTATCATCACTGGCACACTTCCCTCAACATTCGACTTTAAAGACGTGGGAAAATCAGTTTACAACAGTAGTTTGAAGAAAAGAATCTTCTACTTCGAACTTAAAGTCCAGGTAACCTTTGGCAACAAGGGAGAAAACTTGCAATGTGCTATTCTCGTCAAGGACAAAGTCGTTGGCGAGGCTGAGATCACATTTCCACACAACTGAACTACTTCCGAGAATAAGTCTCTACAAGGAAGATGTGTTTATGAGACACGATGAAAATTCAGTCTATCAGTGATAGTAATAAGACATCTTGTCGTTTGGACCACCATTGCTGGGCGTCATCTCCTTGGCTTCATGTACCTTAGAGAAATAAAATACACGACATTTGAGGCGTAGCTAGAGATGAATTGAATTTCATTCACGTGAATCTTACCTACATAAATATACTTTTCTCTGTATCAAAGACAGCAGTTAAAGCCCACATATGATGACCTTGTATCAGCATGATAATCTTATCTAGGAATACACCTAAAAAAAATATTGCCTTACAGGATTCGATATTTCGTAATCATCATTTTTGGAATGAAACTAGAAGTAGGAAAAAGGAAGAGTATGGACCACACATATGGTCTATTCATTCCTGCACAGTCGTCACCAAGTACAACAATGCACCAGCTGCTCCAATTGAGTTTTCACCTCTACTCTGCTGACCAATCCCACAATTCAAACTTGGAACAGATAAGCCTCGCAAATTATTCTCAACTACGCCCGTCTCCATGCCAGATTAAGTTCTCGGAGCTTTCTGTTCACCAGCTTTGTCCTCTCCATGATTTCCGTATCGATGAGAGCTACCCAATTTAGATGGATTTGTTCTCGTTTGTTGCGCAGCATCTTGACTCAATTTCTCATCTGCCGAAGAGGAAATATTTCGTAAAAGAAGGGGAGGGTGCCTCGTCGTAGGATTGGATATTGTCGGCCTTTCGTTTTAAGTTCTGAGTCCATGTTCTCATTAGGGCACTCCACAACTGGACATATATATGTTGGGGCAGATAATCTGGTCATAACACAGTGTGCAAACTCAGGAGGTTGAGGTGAGCCCAACTTTCGAGGGAGGAATTATAGCTAGAGCATAAACAAACCTTTATTATTGGAAACTATAGGACGGCCTGTTTTCACTTATCAGCAACCACAGGCCTTGTGATCAGATTACCAGATCGACCTCAATGCCAATAAAGCCGGTACTCAACGCGTATCCGAGGATATAGCAGTGCAAGGTGATACTCTTTAAATCAGGATTAGAATTATAGTAGTCTTAGTCAACTAAAACATAACAGCAGGCCATCTCTTTGTGATTGCAAGAAGTCCTTTAAAAGTCGAAATTACGACCTCATAGCTTCAAGTACACAGCTCTAGCAACAGCTAAAGGTTTTTTGTTTTTTTGTTTTTTTGTTTTTGGCAGTGTCTCCTAGAACCTGAATCTGATCGAAATTGTATGATAATACAAAGAGATGGCCATGAATTGGTATTGCTTGTTTGCTAAGCTTTGCGGTGGAACTATGCGAATTCCGATTGATTGGTTATACGAGTGAGTAGAAGCAAAGCACCACATTAAAGAACGAACTAGTAAAGATGGTTAGACGTGTTCTATTTAATCACGTCATAGACTTCAGTTGGGCAGACTTAAATCGAAGTTTGAAGTCGACTCTTAGCGCACTACCTAATCTCAAGTTGGGGTTCACTATATTTGACTTGACGTATCTACCTACCTACCTACCTAACCTAACCAGAGACTTATAACCAGACAGAAGGACCAAAATAATCACTGCCATCACTTTCTAGATCCTCAAGCACGAATCAACAGATCAATTCCTCATCTGTACGCTCTCTAAGTCTCTGCAATTTGACCCCTACCAAACAACCACGAAACATGCGCGCTTTTACATCATGGCGGTGCTCCCTGACACCGATGGGCAGGATTTCATACGCAATGAACGTACCACTAGGTATCGCAGGGGCTTTGTTCTTGAAAGAGTATCTGGTATACAACTCGCAAAAGAATTAACATACACGAGTTATGGTATCTTCTAGCTTGGAATAATTGTCAATGGCTGCGTTCATGCACGTCTTGGAGAGGGCATAAACTTGTGCATTATTACTAATTAGGAGGGGGTTAAACTTGTGTTGTGGGAGGGGGGTTTTGGAGCCATCAATTTTTTTACAGGCATCCTTTGAGGCAGGCGGAGTGAGGAGTGGTTTCCGAGCACTAGACAAGTTCTAGTTACGCTCCTCTAAGGACTTTTGACCAAGTTTGTTAGGGAGCGAAGCCTCCACAGTAAGGTTCCTGAGTTTGGCTCCGGTTATTGGGAGAAGGTTAGCTATAGACTTGAATTCTACGAAGATCGTCATGGCTGTCTGTTATCTCTGGTATAGTTCGGCATTTAGTGACTGTATCTAGTAAACTCCCACAGATTGGTTGCAAAGATAAATGGAGGTCTATGTGATTTCATGGTTAGCAGTAAGTATACCGGTCTCGAATTGTGCACAGAGCTTGGGTCTTCCATGTGCCCTCAAACAGATCCTTCAAAGTTAGACGGACTACTATCACTCGTGAGATGGTCAAAATAGTAAAGGGATTGGCGTGCACGTAAGGATGTCTAATTTTAAGAGTGGGATACATTGTCGCTGCTGTTCAGATGTTAAATTTGAGTACAGAAACTCACGTTTAAAGATTTCGGGTGGCTCCTCCGACAACGGCAAAACCCAATCTCAGGTTTTAAATGCTGATTGATGCTGGGCTTTGGCGCGGCGACATTAAATGATTGATTTACTCAGGTTGTCCTTCTCTTTTCCAGTCGATAAGGCGATTGGTGTGGCGATGTCGCCCTTCCTTTCTCTAGTCAAGACAATCGATGTGCAGATCTCATCCTCTGTCTCTTCACGAGGCTTGTAACTCCCAATTGTTCGTACACAAGTTGCCTGTTACCACCACCAAACCATCTCCCGTGTTCTATTGACCCTCCTTCTCTAGTAGGTCGGCTTCAGCGACAGCCAGACCACAACCACAGCGTTCAACCGCGATTTGAAAGTTCCCAATGTAAGTTTCGGGGGTCCGCCTCAGACAGCAGCTATTCTGCTGAGTCTTCTTTATCAAAGCACCCGGAGCCTTGATGGTGGGTTCGATCCGCTGCACAAGGACATCCAACTTCGTCGACCTGGTAATCTTGCTCAGCAACTCCAGTAGGTTGTCTCCAACATCCGTCGGCCACCAAGCTCCAAGTTGTACAAAGCAATTCACCCTCCAAATGAACTGCAGCTTCTAGACGTCCACCCTTGACCTTTCATGTCACCTGGGGGAGAAGGGAATGACTCTGATGATAATGGTGGCCGAGGACGGCATCGAAAGCAGAGGGTAGATGCAAGGTTGTATGGATTTCCGTAAAAGAGGACGTCGTTTCAAAATCGTCATTCGTGGGTCTAAAGGGGCGCAGGTGGATGTATTCGGTGCCTCGAGGATGTCTAGGAACGACTGGTACTTTTCGGCAGGATTTCTCCACTATGCTGATCCAGATAGAG
Source organism: Pezicula radicicola (assembly GCA_003008705.1). Taxonomy (NCBI): domain Eukaryota; kingdom Fungi; phylum Ascomycota; class Leotiomycetes; order Helotiales; family Dermateaceae; genus Pezicula; species Pezicula radicicola. The sequence continues at coordinate 256,828 of PDUO01000055.1, read as the reverse complement.
AAATAATGAGGTTATGCGGTGGAGGTGTAGGAGGGGTACCTGACAGCCAGTATCCCGGGCACGTGCCAACCCTACTAAATCAGTTTTGATTGAAATCAACTGCCGACTATCCTCTCATGCGCGGTCGCAGAAGCCTTCTTGGTTACTCCACCACCTAGGAACAGCGATACCTCTATGCCTTTTTCAACGGATGTTCTCTACGGCCGATCCCCACTCAAGACCTGCGACGAACTTCATGAGCGTTTGGTTGGGCGTGGGGAGGCTAGGAGTCTAGGACGGGACGAACTTCTACGACATGCGAGATCGATATCCTACGACTAGGCATCATGTACCGATTTACACGACGAAATGCAGGGTATGTGTGAGGATATACAAGAGCTGAGATTAGGCGGATTTCCCGGATGATTGGCCGGGGAATATGGGGGACCGAACAGCAGCCGTCAAGGCGGATTTGGGAAACAAATTCGCTCATTTAGTAGCAACATTGGAAGACACGAACGTCGAACTATCGGAGCATATTACGGGACTCGGCAAGAGATTAGAAACTGTTGGGGAGGGACTCGATAATGCAATATCCTGGCAATCAGGCTCTATGGCGTCGTAACACCGCTGATTGCTTGCAAGTTGGAGGCGAATGGGGAATCCGAAGAGTGCATAGAGTTATGAAGGAGAGTTAGGTAGTGCTAGAACAGCGATTTCGCTGTCAGACAGAAGTATTGTAATCTAGAACAGATTTGGTGTCGGTGAAGAGGTGTTCAGAAGTGCTGTTGTTACAAATTTTGCACTGCTGCTGCAAATATAATATTGTTCAAGGTATGGTTTCTTTCTCTCCCATGCTATTTCATATGCTTCTAAGTTTGCAAGGCAAATATCACGTGCTGGCTGGTCTCTCGGCCCTCTCGGCCGTCCGTAAGTAGGCAAGAAGATCACATGGTGCTCAATATCAACAAAGCCAGCGACAGTCATTATATCAAAGAGCCGAAGTGATGCCCGGAGATTCTTTATGTCTTCCAGGCTCTCAATATATGCTGAGCGCCAGTGTCGAAGTGCATGACCATTGGTTAATGACCCGTTATCTGATTGCGCCATGAAATCTAGTTCGACCAATTGGCACCGTCCTTTGAGTCTTATAGCACGCCACATATCCCGAAGATACCCTGGCCACCTATTGTGGTGAATCCCGGAAGCCAGCATCTGAGAATGAATAAGACCGAAGTAGTTGGTTTCGCAGGTGAACCTCCTATTTAGGTTGTCGACTTGTAAATACAAGTTTTCAGGAGTCTCCTCTGGTTTCATTATGGGATTGATGTCGACCTCCATAACTTCGCACATCTATTGGCACATAATATACTTTGGTTTGTGATGACATGGTTCCAATATTCTCGATTGTTATAGACAACAATTCAGTAACCTGCTCGGGCCTAATATAACCTAGAGGATACAGTACGCTACAGCATCAGAAAAGCCACTAGAATTTAAAACGGGGAGGCCGTACGAAGATCTCGGCAAAAAGTAATGGTAATTCTTGTGTAGTGCCCCGTATTCGCTAATTCATACGTTGTAGCCAGGTAGCGAGCAGCCTATAGCGGTTGTTTTCTAAGGCTGTACTACAGGCTTCTGCTTCCGGAAATAATGGAGCACAGCCTACAACTCGCATTCCCCGTTATGTGGTGGAGTCCGAGGGTGTGGCCATTCGCCAATTCAATAATCTATCTACCTGAGTACCGACCTTCCAACTTAAGCCCGGAGGAAACTTTGGGGCTCCAATCGCATCGAATCGAATCGAATTAAATTCGACGTCTTGTTTTTATAAAATTCGCTCGAATTTGAAGCCATTTAAAATCCAATTTTAAAGTTTAATATATAAATATAAAACTTATAATTAAAGCTTAAATGAGTCAGATAATTACCCACTATTACATACTAAATAGTTACCTAATAAGAGATATAGATCTTATAAAGAGTTTCTAAGATTTACTCATAGTTATAAGTAAATCTTAACTCTCTACCTAGCTATATAGGATACCTACGTAAGTAATTATTTTTAAGGGGTAATTATATAACCTTCTCTCTAAATATACTAAGTTTTATAAGAATAAGAATAAAAGTACTAAACTAGGGCTAATTTAAGATTTATATTAATTTATATAAGTGTCCTAATATATTTATATCATATATCAAACGGCGAATTAACCCTTTAAAATTCGACCTTAAATTTAATTAAATCGAATTAGCTACACCTAATTTGAGGGCAAATTTTATACCCTTGTAATTCAACGACTCGATCGGAGCCCTAGAAAACTTCTGTGGACGAATGCGATTAATCATAATAATCTCGATCTGGAGTGGGAGCGGGAGTGGAGATATGCATGAAGCAATTGGTGTGTTGTAGAACAGGCTGCAGGAGAGGCTGCAGGATGCATGAGAGCCGGCAGCCCTTTATCTTACCGATCCACTCCTGTATTGTGTATTGCCGGATACCATCTCCGTAGCGTTCATAGCACCATACTAGCATATGACCCACATTTGGGCATCACTCGGTTATTGTCTGTTGTCTGCTAGTACGTTCCACCCAGACGACCAATTTTGAATAATAAAAGGGCAGACTCACGCCTTAAAAGTCAAATCTACCCAACTGGTTTCTGACTCTAAACTCATTGCTTAACTAAACACTCACTCACTTTTCATACCACAACACCAACTCTCACCCTTCACCGAAGTGATTATCAACATGTGCTTGGAATACACTTCCTGTAGTCCTGGGCGGAACTGCTGCTCCAAGGAAACTAAGGCACCGCCACGACCATTATTACCTTTACCGCCAACTGAAATATATACCGGTACTGGATTCTATACCTCACCCGGGGTACGAAACTTTCTAACAATCAACAAAAAAATGTTCTGAGAACTAACAAGGAAACAAACCAGATGTCAGGAGTCAGATGCCCTACGTGTGCTGCGAAAGGCCAGGAGGTTTGGGTGATTCCGGGAAAAGCCTGTGGTTATTGTGGGACCGGCTGCTAGCTAAATTGATGGAGGCAGAATGATGGGATGGGGTTTTTTAAGCTTGATTTTGTTAATTAATCCTCGGATTTGCATACCTATCTTAGGTACAGAGAGTTGCTGTATTTATGGATCTGTTTGTGTTTGGTTAGAAAACTAATCCACTCCAAGTACTATTCTGCTGCGTTTCGAATCCACTGTCATAGTTTTGCAGATACCTTACCAGCTTAAGTATTCAAATTTTTTTTTTTCATAGAATTCTGGTCTTGTTTTATTTTTATTTTTATTTTTTGGGGGTTTTTTCTGAAAAAGTCGATCGCTGCTTCAAGTGGTAAGGGCTCACTCAACAAAGCTCTGTAACCCAATATTCCATCCGTTATGACCTCGCCAAACCCAATGTTGACAGCCATAAGGTAATCCTCGTTGTTAAACATCGTTGGTATGTCAAGAAAGTTCTACTCGTACAACTATCTCGTAAGAATAACCAAGTAGCTCCTTTTCTCAGTCCTGTAGTCTCTACAATCTTTCAATTGGTTCTAACTTTTGAATTATCGGCAATTTCTTGCGGTGACTACCAAATATATGATTCAAAGTTTTCTGAGGTAATCTTTCTCAAAAGTTTTAAGCCTTTTAATAAATTGAACCGATTACTGATGACGTCCTTAAAGGCGATGGCCTTCTTTATTTATTGCCTCTTTTATTGCAGCAAGGCTTTTTCGGAGTCAGGTGAGATACCATGTAAGTGAAGTAGCGCTTGGAAATCTTTGTTGCTTTTTATAGTATGGAAACTTGCATATAAAGTACCTTGGTATGTTACCTTTCTCTGCCGGATTAGTCTGGTGGATGTAGGACTTTCTTTATGACACTGGTAGGTATTTCTCCTAAGTTTAGAGCAGTCTCCGTGATCATGAGATCAAGGCAACTCCTTCTTAGTGGCGGGATGGGAGTCCTTTCGGCCGGTGGTAATTGTCATTCGTGTCCTCTATTGTGTTATCTTCGTAGTCGAACATGTAGGAAACTCTTCTGAACGTGTTTTTAACTGATATATAACATTCCCAATAACCGTCCTCCACTTCTAAATTGTTTAACCTATCGGATTCTCCACCATCGTTCTCCTTTACTTCTTGGTAGTCTAATCTATTGTAACTTGTATTATCTTTCCTAGCCATTCTTGGGTTATCAGATGGTTCGTTTGAATAGAAAAAGTCCCCTCCTAAAATTTGAAGTAGGGCTAGAAGCTCACGAGAGCGGTAATGGATTATTTACAAAAGACATCTATAGTCTGGTCTTTTCCTTCATATCCCTGGTAGATAACATAAAGATACATAAAATAAAGTTCGGTTTTGCATCTAGGGTATACATAATAAAATCGCCTGTTAATCTCTTAGTTTAATAATCATCCTTAAATTCTTCTTGGTACTATTACAAATGATATAACTGATTCAGCTTATTAATATATTCTAACCACGCCTCGAACAGTGTCCGAGGTTTCTAACAATTATTAAAGTCTCTACGTGGTTAAGTACTCTAGGTCCACTATTAAAATTAGCTGATAATTTTTGATTTGCTCGCGTTCGAGAATTCGGAATATTTTCCCTTCTTATGTACGGCAGTTCTAATTTATATCTGAAATAGTAGCTTAATCCTAGCAACTGAAAAGATAAGTTGCAACCTAAGAACAATGTTTTACGCTATAGGACTATACGTCTGATCAATTTTCTCCGTGACTGGTAAGTCTAGTGAGGAAGAAGCTTCCTACTATACTGCTGTGAATTAGGTTTAGTCTTGCTGCATTTCAGCTACTCCTCGAAAAGTTTTCTGATTTGTAGTGTAAGACAATGTCCTACGTGCGTAGTTTCTTCGGCCCATTTGATACTATTCAGAGAAAGGGCTCGAGATCTTTAAGAAACTCCGGTACCTAGGGATATGGTTTCTAGATACCACAATCATAGCTGTTTGATTGGGCAGCAAAACACTTTACGTTTTTCTAAGATATATCTACTTTACTAATATCGACCTACAATTTGTCAACTATTTCCTTAACAAGGTATGTTCTTAATAGCAAGGAAATTGACTGCGCACATTTGATTCAGCATTAGCAAAGCTATTATTGATTATAATGATGAATGGTGTGTGCCTCGGCAAAGTAGCTATTAGAAGCACTACTTTTTTCTCGCGAGCCGTGGTAACTCTTACTTTCCTTACGACCCCCTTCTGAGACTACCGGCACTGAGACAACTCCATCTAGCTCCAACAGCAAGACCACATGCAGCTGTGCAAGAGACGCTAAGAACTACCCTCGCCAGACTAGAAAGTGTGCTTGTGTTAGCTGTGATAAATCATCTATAGAAGTTGTCTCTGATGGTAATTCGATAACCTTCAGTCCAGTCACCTCTAGAAGCTCAACTGGGAGTCTAAGTCCACTATTACTAGCACCCCAATGTAAGACGTCTTCGTCCTTATTCGAGATCGATCGCAAATAATTTAGTATACAATAGTGCTACTCTAAGAAGTATAACTATGCCTATGGGTTCAACTAAAATAACCTCTACCAAGAGTCCGAGATCAGTGCTTCTCCAAGTGCTACCTACTCCACCGGTGGTACTAGCAAGGAGCCTATGGTCGCAGCCCTGAGTACTAACACCACAGTCACACTAATTGTCCCTCTGCTGGGACTACTGCATAATGTATATACTCGTCAGTGCTATACAAAGGAAACTACCGGTTCCAAAAGCCATATGTAATTCAACGTATCTCCCTACTATTATCTAGAGGGACTTTGCTGTTATTCGAGTGCTACTATTGTAGAAACCAACTATGACATAACCCTGTACTGTACAAATTAATAGAGATTGTGATATTCTAGAGTGACTTCCGTATACTAAGTATAGCCTTGTATTGTGTAAATGAGTTAACACCGCGGAGGACAGGGCGTGGTACGATTCTTGAAGCCGTTTGAATATTCGCAGTGCTCGTAAACTCTTAGGGGAAAGTAGGTTGCTAAGCATAGTAAATGCTGAAAGTATCGGTTATATATCACAAAAGTATAAAAACCTAGGGAAATTATCTACAAAGAGTTAATATGGCTCTACTAGAATCTGAAGTTCATTAAGAATAATTATTCAGTCTGTTGTGCTGGAAGAATTTTTTAATTTTGGTGTTTGCATTATTTATTATACCTTCTTCGACTTCCTTTGTTTCGTGATATATACTTGGGACAGCAGACAAGCGGCGTGTCTTGAATCTTGAAACTCTAGGTAACGCTTTCTGTTACGACGCGCTCGCCAATATTGGTTAATAAGACGTCTTACTAACCAATAAGGAAACCCCGAATACGAATGCGGTACGTGTTGATCAATACGGTAAATCAATACGATTCATTAAGGGACATGTATACAACGGACTGGTGTATGTATACTTGGAGACAAGTCCGTCGGAAAAGGTTAAGGATTAGCCGGATCGTCTTTTTCAAGCAAAATTGGGATAGTCTCACAGGTAAGACTTCCAACCTTTTGTCAATGATGGTGCTAACATATTTAGAACGTAAAGTGGACATGGTGAAGGTTGGGGGACGCTTCTCCAAATTTAGTGAAATAATTAAGCTTCAGCAGGGCGTTTTCCATAATCGCGTGAAAGAAGTCATTGGCTATTTCTGGAGGAAAAGTCTTGAAGAGAACCCAGACAAATTCTCGCATCACCAAGAGGATGGCTTCATCAAAATCGTATGCGCTGAAAAAGGAGCAGTCAAGGCAGTAAGGGAACAGTCTACTCGCGCTGTCATGAAACAGCTCAAAGAAGACGGAGGCTCGAAGGACCACGTGGTGAGGTATCTCATACAATGTTTCGGATCCATGAACTCCGTCAACCATTACGTGCAGGGCTACCTGTATAAGCTTTTCGTACGTTCGATGAAGAAGGCCAGGAAGACCATTACCTTGAACGAGTTCGACACCTACTCCCGCCTTCCTCCATTCGACCTACCAGAAAATCACACTACGAACCCCACACTTGCAGATTTTCGAGCAGCCTTGCAACAGATCCAGATTGATGAACCCGAACAGTCATCTCCGCATAGGGGCAACCTGAAGGAAAATGAAACTCTCGATGAGTGGTCGCTTATCTTAGAACAAACCCCGGATCCATACGCGCTCTCGACCAATTCCTTCTTGAATGGCGTTCAAACCACTACCACTACTCCTTTGGATCCTGTTCAAACCCCAGAGAATCCTCGGGCGTCTGTAAAGCCAGAATTTCTCAATTTTATGGACCCCCTGGGAGAGGAAGCCAAGGAAGCTGGTCGACGAACCCTTGGACAAGGATGATGAAATAGCGAATCACGCAGCCATCTCGCCAGAACCGACTTTTGAAGTAGCACCAGCACCTCCAGAATTGCCTTCCGTCTTTGATCTAGACCGGGTCAAAGAGTATGCGACCTCATTAGAGAGGTTTTACTGGGCGACACAACAAAAGACTTGGTCTGTAGATGAACTTGCCCACCTTGTTCACCTTAAGCGTGTTAGTCCAAAGCACACGCAATATGTGATAAAAAAACCCCGCGATGTGGGAGGTGCACAGAACTGCAACTTAATTGTCGCGACAAAGACGAAGATGAGAGTGAGGAGGACGGACACGCCAAGAAGAGAGGTCCGTCATAGATCTTCTCCAGGAGTTCGGCTACATGGACAATACCGCAAGTCGATCGGTCACAACCTAGTACCAAGGGTGGTTGTGACGGACATATCTGGACAGACGGTCATTTCCGTCCAACTCTACCGGAAAGATTCGATGTTGCTAAGGATGCGCCCAGACCCAGACCAAAACAGGGTCACAAAATCATCGACTTCACGGTTTATTGTTTGCATCAACCTAATGGATATGGAAATAGGTCGCGATACTTAAGGCGTGTAAATATCTGTCTTGGGTCTAAAGTTCCACATTGGATACCATGGAAAAAAATGATCAGCGATATTGAGTCCCTTATTTCAGACGAAGGTCCCCCCACTAAACCGGCCGAAATTTGGGAACAACAAATGTGGGGCTCCTGGGTCTGTCGGTATACCTATGAAGCTATAGTCACGGGAGGAGAGAAGGAGAAACAGCAGTCTGGACGACCAACTTCCCCCACAAGACAACCAGCTACTATAAACCGCAAGCGCACTCGACAAGATTTCTTAGCAAGTCCCCCACGAGAGACGCGTTCCGCGGCCTCCAAGGGCAAAGAAAAACGTCCAGTTGAAAAGAGCAGCCAAGCGCAAAAGCAAGAGGGACAGGAACTAGAATCGAGGCAGCCGAAGAAGACAGAGAAGAGGAGCCCGAGTGATGAAGACATGCAGTCAAAGAGGCAGACCAGTCCAGCGAAGAAGCAAGAGCAAGATGACCCGGACTCGAGACAACAGAAGAAAATTGGGAAGAGGAAGCAAGCGGGATGATCCAGGAACTGATAAGGACCAAGCCTTCATTCCCACTTCGGTGCCCAAAAAGCGGATGACTTCGATAACAAACAGCAGCACCCCAACCGACACACATACCGTCAACGACCAAGACACTTTCGCCGTCCGTATAGTCCTATCTGAGAGAGGCGTCTCCGCAAAAGAGGACCTCCTCGACTGGGAATCTGATTCCAAGGGAGAGTTTTCACCAACTTGGGAACCAAACAGGAACGTCGCCAATCAGTTGATACAGGAATGGAATGAGAATTCGAAAAAATGGAAACAGCAAGTGCAACTGGAAAAGGCAAGGGGAATGACGGTAGAGTTTCAGCTGTTTGGTTTGGAGAAAATGGTCACAAATTTCCGGACGGAAGCGTGGCATTCGGGTATCTTGTTGACTAGGAAGGAGAATTTGCGCCGGAATGGCTGACAAAGGATGATGCTCGGATTTCCGGGAGGGGATTTAATGCAAAGAAGGAAGACTGGGCGAGGGCTGAGCAGAGAAGAAAGGTAAGCAGCTACACTACCGATGTCAAGTTTTGAAAGCCTTTAGATATGTATAGTATACCTATCCAATTCTCTTCTCTGATCAAATCTCCAACTCTCAAACGTCAACGCCAAGCTGTCGTAAAACTTGGCGGAAATACACTAAGTACTCAAATAAGCAAAAGTTCTTCCACATTCTCCAAACCACAGCCCAATCGGTAGAACGTCAACCCCCGCGTTAGGCTCAATTCTCAACACAGTCGATGTTAACATTGACGTCGCATTCTTTTTTGGGTTTTTGGGTGCGTTTTGGAGGGGTAGTTTTTTGCTTGGATGCCCCGCCGTAAGCGAGGTTTGGTTTTTGTGGTTGGCGTGCAGAGCAGGCTTGGTTTCTAGAAGCGCGGCTCTCAAAGGACCCAACCCCTTTTTATTGTTCGAATATTGGCGGCGACTCTCCTAAATTATGATAATTATCCATTTTACATTTACCAAATACTCTACTTTTTCTGGCCGAAAGTACCTCAAGGCTGAGTCACGAGAGCAATGCGATACGGACTGGATCCTAAAACGGCAAAGCGTAGCCTCGTTTGTATCTGGACCGTGACCTCGGACTCATCCATCCTTTTCTTTCATCTTCACCCTCATACCTCCATCTTCAGCATATCTACAATCTTGCATTATCTCATTTTGTGGATACAACAATATCAGCACTACTTCACGATGGGGCATCTCATTACTGTTGCAACATGCAACTTAAGTAAGTTGTTTCCTTCTTCACTATCATTCGGAGTTGGGTCGGGGTTGGCTGGGTAGGAAGGCATCGGCGCCCTGCGACTTTCCCAGACTTATACTGTACGTTGGAAGAGACATATGCTGACATACTACAGATCAATGGGCCTTAGATTTCGAGGGAAACACCGCCCGCATAATCGAGAGCATCCAGAAAGCCAAAGCTGCAGGCGCAAAGCTACGCGTTGGCCCAGAATTGGAGATATGTGGCTACGGATGTCTTGACCATTTCCTGGAACCAGATCTGTACTTCCACTGCTGGGATATGCTCGCCACAATTCTCCAAGACGAGTCATGTAAGTAGTTAGTCTAGATTTTTCTTTATTAATAGTATTAATTCTATTAAGGTTATGGGATCCTCCTCGATATCGGCATGCCCGTCACGCACCGCAACAACCGCTTCAACTGCCGCATTCTCGCTTTGGACGGAAAGATCTTGCTGATCAGACCAAAACTCTTCTTGGCTAATGATGGAAATTATCGAGAGATGAGGTTCTTCATCCCATGGACGCGCCCAAGATACGTTGAGGAATATTTTCTGCCCCGCATGATCCAGAAACTACAGGGAGAAGACACGGTTCCGTTTGGCGATGCTGTTATTTCATTGAAGGATACTTGCCTTGGGGCGGAAACTTGCGAAGAACTCTTCACACCTGATTCTCCGCATATCGGCATGGGTCTTGATGGGGTGGAGATCTTCACCAACAGCAGCGGAAGTCATCACAATCTGTAAGTCACGCCCCTTTCCATTATTCCAAGCCCACATATACCATGCGAAAGAACATATGGCTAACTCTCCCAGGCGAAAACTGAACCAACGGATATCCCTGATCTTAGAAGCAACTCAAAAATCCGGTGGTGTATATCTCTACGCCAACCAACAAGGATGCGATGGCGATCGCCTTTACTACGACGGAAGCGCCATGATAATTATTAATGGCGAAATAGTTGCCCAAGCCAGTCAATTCTCACTCAACGATGTCGAAGTCATTACGGCAGTCGTAGATCTAGAAGAAGTTCGAAGCCACCGTTTCGCGCCGGCAAGAGGCATGCAGAGCATCCAAGCGCCAAAGTATCAACGCGTCAAAACAAACTTCAGTCTTTCTGCTTGGGAAGACTTCGATCCGGAAATCAAGCCCTCGCGCAAGGTGGAACCGAGATATCACACCCCTGAGGAAGAGATCGCGCTGGGTCCTGCCTGCTGGATGTGGGACTATTTGAGGAGATCAAAAGCAGCCGGTTTGCTCGTTCCCCTTAGTGGTGGCATAGATAGCGCCTCAACCGCCACCTTAGTCTTCAGTATGTGCACGCTTGTCATCCAGGCAATCAAGGACGGCAACAAGCAAGTCATTGCAGACGTCAAGCGGATCGCAGGACCATACGAGAAAGACGGCTGGCTTCCCAGCAGCGCACAAGATCTCTGCAACAAGATCTTCCATACAATCTACATGGGAATGTCAACACAATCATCCCCAGAAACAAGACAAAGAGCCAAAGAACTGGCAGAAGCTATCGGCGCATACCATACCGAAGCCGATATTGATGATATGTATCATGGAGCCAAAGGCATTCTCGCAGGAGCTACGGGATTCGAGCCGAAGTTCAAGATGTATGGCGGAACCCCAGCGGAGAATCTCGCGCTCCAGAATATCCAGTCGAGATCGAGAATGGTGATCGCCTACACATTTGCGCAGATGTTGCCGACTACGAGGAAGAGACCAGGGGCGGGGAGTTTGTTAGTCCTTGGATCCGCGAACGTTGATGAGTGTTTACGAGGTAAGTCTTTTGAGCTAGGAAAGCATGATATCCCTGTCGGCATTGCTAACAAGCTTCCAGGATACATGACCAAATATGATTGCTCGAGGTCTCCTTCCCATCCTCACCTCCTTCTATCCCTCCCCTACTATCTCAGCCCCCTCATCGCTAGGATACATTACTGACACGCTTCAATAGTGCCGATATCAATCCAATTGGCGGAATCAGCAAGACAGATCTAAAGCGTTTTATTGCATATGCCGAAAAGAAGCTCAACCTCCCAATCCTCCAAGAATTCCTCGATGCGACCCCTACCGCTGAACTAGAGCCTATCACCAAAGACTACGTACAGTCCGACGAAATCGACATGGGCATGACCTACGACGAGCTCTCAACATTCGGCAGACTTCGCAAGACTGAGAAGTTAGGACCGGTAAGTTTACTATCATATAAAAAAGCCATTTTAGAAGCGGGAGCTCCGGAGCTTGAGAGCTCTCTTCCCAGCTTTTGACTATGCTAATAATGTGACAGTATGGAATGTTCCAGCACCTAGTACACGAGTGGACACCAGAGAAGATGGATGCGAGAGAAGTTGCTGTTAAGGTAAGCTTATTCTCATATAAGAAAGCCATTTTAGAAGCGGGAGCTCCAGAGCCTGAGAGCTGTCTTTAGAGCTAAGATAGTATTATATCTCAAACAGTACTACAAAGCGCTTCTGAAACAGCTCTCATGCTCCGGAGCTCCTCCACAACTTCCAGCTTTTTACCATACTAATAAGGTGATAGGTGAAGCGATTCTACCATTTCTATGCTATCAATCGACATAAGATGGTAAGTTCATTCGTCCCCAGCGCCTTTGCTTTTACAGTTTGCTAATTTTTGAGACAACTATCACCCCATCGTATCACGCGGAGAATTACTCGCCGGATGATAATCGGTAAGCTTAAAAAATATATTTTAGAAGTGAGGGCTTCGGAGCCTGAGAGCTGTCTTGGGAGCTAAGACAGCGTGATTTCTCAAACACTATCACAAAGAACTCCTGAAATGCTCCTAGCTCTAGAGCTTACTATTAAATCCTAGCTTTTCAGTACGCTAATAAGGTTGATAGGTTTGATCTCAGACCTTTTCTTTATCCTGGGATGTATGAGAATTACGCATTCAAGAAGATCGATGAGATGGTAGAGAAGATAGAAGCATTCAAGGTAAAGAAAGTAGAGTAGATTACTATTAAATTCATGTACCTTGGAAAATTTGGTAAGGTGCCATTTGCGCTTTGCACGAACCTTCGTTAAATAACACCATAATGCTCTAGGGGTCGTTGGCGGGTGGTTTCTGTTTCTGGGTTTTCGCCACCCAAACATTCTAGGGACAGAGTTCACCAGCGTTGGCGAAGATGAGGTCTTACAGAAACTTTTGATGGCTGCTTTGAACGTATCATGCTGCGCTGCACTTCATCTATTGCCGTGCATCGGAAGAGAAGGATGCTCCAATGAGAGAGAGATCATGATACGACGCACTCCAACCTCAATTCTTCGTCCTTCTCGTCATGCTTGGGCTGAATCAAAGGGACACGCATATTACTGACTCTGAAGACCCCATAATAATATGGGTAATTGATCACTACCCTGGGCTCAGCTGCAAGCCTGACTTTTTGGTATTGATAGACAGGAGTATGGTCGATAATGGCGAAAGAGCCTGGATAATATTCACACCTTTGTCGTCGACATAAACCTTGAGCGTAGTATAGTGGCTCGAATGCGCAACTAATGCTAGTAGAATAGTATTTGCGAAGGCGCATAAAAGCATACGCAATTAGCTCACTGGTTTTCACCTCATCTAACTCTCCAAGGGGGTCCTCACTAGCCTTGCCCTTAGATGCGTGGACAAGCTCGGCTGGGCGACAACCTGTGTAGGACAAGAATAGCAATATTGTGGCTATATCAAGTCGATCATCTTCTGTTGGAAAGACAGATTCGTCCCGAGCCCAGTGCTGGACGAGCAGTAGAAGTAGGTCGTCTGCTCCGACCACCGGCTTGGGCAGAGACGTCGTGTCGAGGCCAAAGTCAACCTTCAGTACATTATTAATGTACTATAAAACTATCGAGTAAGCAAATAAAAAAATGGTATTGTGGAAGGTAAGATTACCCTAACAATGTCTGATGCAATCTCTTGATCTACCCGACAATCGTTGTTCAGCCGTCGATAGAGCATCTTAAAGTCCCGCTAGTATTGATTGACAGACTTCCTCTTTCCCCTTTTTTCGCTTAGTTGCCACATACGTCTCGCAGATCCAATAGAGGAATGATTGTATCCTCCCTGTTGTGCTTTCGCAAGAGCTAGGCATTAAGGATCACGTGTGCAGAAGCGGAAGTCTAGGGCATATAATATATCTAAATTCTACGGTTTAGAGTACTAAGGCGTCTTATTAGTAAATAAGACGTCTTATTCGTATTCGCTGGCATATTGGTCAATAAGACGTCTTATCGATCAATTAGGTGCTTCGCATTGACCAATACGAATATTGGCGAGTGCGTCGTAACATTTCCCTATGAGCCTTCAATCACTGCGATAATGTGACTTGAATTAATGAGAAATGGTGCTTTCAAATGGGCCTTGGACACCGGAACATTCGGAAAGTCTATTTAGTCTTATATGTGGTGTGGCAACCCCACATCTGAATAGCTTCAATTTAGACAATTATTCATGATACCAAGGTAGAGATAGTAAGTATCGACGGCTGAGATTGGCAGACAAGAGTCCTCCCTCGTTGAGAATATCTCGCCAAGTATCTTGCTGCAAGTATATTGCACAAGGTCACTTAGATACAAGACGCCAAGACGGGACTCTTTCCACCACTCAATACCTGATCGGAGTCGACAGCAGAATATGAAAGTCAATTGAGGGTTGGTATAGGTACACTGTTAGGCCGGTTCTGATGGTGCGAAATGATAAGCTCTTTGCTGCACACAAACCTGCAGCCAAAGGTAGTCTGTCTGTTTGTTTCTGCTAGAGTCCTATCTGGCCACTCCTGCAGCTTGTCGTCCGAAAGCTCGGCGAGGCTGTGCGAGGCCGTTCTCGGGTAGGTCACGCGACTGCAAGTTTGGTCGGGACCACTTCGGCCAAACGACATGTTTCAATTGCTAGAAGGACGAGAAGGACGAGAAGGACTAGGAGGAAGCAAGAAAGGAACGAAATAAAGAGAAAAATCGAGAAAAAGTGAAAGAGATTCTTTGTTCAATGGTGCACTTCGGAATTCTTAGGTCTAGCGCAGTTCTGGGGTCTGTCTGTAGCCGTCCAGGTCACGGGCTTTCCTTGGTACATCGTAGAAACCTGCGCAAGCGTTCGGTAAGCGTAAGCGCCATTAGTGCATTAGGTATGCCCCTCGCATAGTTAAAGCTTGACAACTTCGCCCTTGTTTATTACCTTAGCTTCTTAGCACTTTGCTTCGTCTCCGCCACCCATCACCACCACCACCACCACCACAACCATCACGATGAGCCACAACCACAGCTTGATCAAGCTGTTACTTAATAGCTTGGTCGATGATCATATCGCATTGCAGCCTGGTGAGAAACTCGTGCTTTCGATAATCCCCCCTGATTCGGATGACCGAGGCACAGCTGAAAGCGAACGTGTAATCGTAAGTACGCGCCATCCCCATGTTACGCGAGTGCTAAAAGAGAGAATGCCAGGCTTCATACATCAACACAACAAAGGAGACGCTCTCAACCTCAAGGCATGAGCTGCTTGCAGAACAACCCGAATCGCGTCGACCACTCCCTACAACAAACCTACCTGAGACCCCTTCGGCGACCTCGGCAACAGAATCACTACGAGTTCGATCAACAAGGAAGGGCATCGAAGAACAAGACTCTCTGCGTGCCAATCAAACTTCTACAGCCAAACAACCTAAAGCGCCTTCGACCCCGGCAGAAGAAGCACAACAAGTTCGATCGACAAGGAAGGGCGTCGAAGAGCAAGACTCTGCGCGTAGCAATCAAACCTCTACAACCAAACAACCTAAAATTCCTTCGACCCCGGCAGAAGAATCACAACAAGTTCGATCAACAAGAAAGGTCATCGAAGAGCAAGACTCTCTGCGTGGCAATCAAACTTCTACAGCCAAACAACCTAAAACGCCTTCGACCCCGGCTGGAGAATCTCTACAAGTTCGACCAGCAAGAAAGGGCGTAGAAGAACGAGAATCTCTGCGTAGCAATCAAACTTCTACAACCAACCAACCTAAAACTCATGTGGCAACCCCGGCAGTAGAATCTCTACAAGTTCGACCATCAAGAAAGGCTGTAGAAGAACGAGACTCTCTGCGTGCCAATCGAAGTTCTACAACCAATCTACCTAAGACTGTTTCGGCGACTCTAGCAGCAGCAAACCAGCCACGAGTTCAACTGGCAAGGAAAGGGATTGAAGAACGAGACACCTCATCTAGCAAGCAAAGCTCTACAACTGACCTAGCTGAAACTGCTTCGACGGCCCCGGCAGCAGCAACCTCATCGCGGGTTCAATCAACAAGGAGGGCTGAAAAAGAATCGCGTCCCCAAGTTGGAGATGGAGTCCCAGACGTCGCTGGGATGCGACGAAAAAACGAGGCGAATGTACCAAGTTCAAGCGCAGTTACAGTGCCAAGCAGAACCAAATCTTCTGATAATGCGGTCAGCGTGGGAGAGAAAAGAAAGCGTGTGGATGCCAACACCCAGGACCAAGCCCCAACGATGAACACTGCTTTGAAACCCCCCAAGCCTACGCCCACTAATACAATAACGGCTTACGCTGAGCGGATCTCCAAGTTTCAGATAGCCTGTGGTCGGAAAATGATACATGTTTTCTATTACCAGGTACAGCCAGTGAATCCGGGAATGGTTGACTACGAGACTGCACGCGACATATTTGATTCTATGCTTGAGTTGCTGATGCAGAAGGATACATTTGGTTCCGATGGCGCCCCCCTCCCTCGCCCAGATGTGGAACTAACGGAGAAGAGTCTTGAAGGGTGGTCCGAAGACATACAGACAGTCGCTCGGAAATTCGATGAAGGTTGTCGGACCTTTTTGAGTATGGATAGAAAGCGGCGTGGAATGACTCTGCGAGAAAAGCTCTTTATGCTTGAGTTACACCGACTAGGTGAGAAGTTAGATCGATGTAGAGCGGCAAATGAGCAGGCACCGAAACGCAGAAAGTCAATGAAGCCACCAAACGCTGCCGGAGACACGCCTAATAGTCTATTATCCTGGAGAGTCGTTGAGAACTTTAAAACGAAACGTGACAAAGAGTCAATTGATACGGCTAGGTACGTATAGACTTCATGGGGGTCTTATATACCCATTTGGCATCATACTGGATATCAAATCAAGGGAAGCCTATACTAACCTTTAATTAGGAGGAAGGGCTCGAAGCTGGAGCTATTTCTTGAAAACGCTGGTCCATCAGCACTTTTTCTGTTATGTCTTCATTCGTCAACTGACAAATTCGTACGGAGTACCAACCATCAAGCCTTAGCCATTTTAATGGCGATGATGCAACAGAAAAGCAAGCTCCTAGAACTCCTCCTCGATTTTAAAAAGGATGGTTGGAGGCAGGTGCTGACACGATATGTAACTGGTATGGATTTGAAGCCTGGACTCGAGGTGAACGAGAAGTATCCCGACAATATCATTTTACAGGCGAAAGGGGGACTCAAGGACGGGCTTCAGTACTCTGGAGTACAGATGTGGGCCACAGAAGACTCTCCACGATCATATACAGACCATGTCATTTTTTCCAACAATATCGAAGACTACGAGAGCAAGAAAGATATGACCATGACTCAGAAGCTCGTTGAGGCACTGCGAGAGGAGTGTGGTCACACGCCCGACATAAAGTGTTACTCAACAAAAAAATGTGCCTGTGCTCATTGTGAGAAGGAAAACTTAGTAGCGCTCGTCTTGGTGAAAGAAGAAAATCCAATGCTTGGGATAGGGGCATATTGTGGACAGGTAAGTCACGCTGGAGCGAAACAAGATCTAACTTTCGGCTTACAACCAAGTGTAGAAGCGTAAAAAGGGCGACTTAGTTGCTGAATTTGGGGGCATATTATCATCTATCTCGAGAAGTCGCATGGATGATGTAGAGATTTACCCTGGGTTGTTTTTGCAAACGGACAAATATGGTACGAGTCACAGCGGTCACCCTTATTTGCTTCTAACTAACAAAGGACAGCTAACGAAAGCATATATATTAATTACGCCACGGATGGGGACTTGACCAGTGCGTACACAGCAAATGTTCAAATGGAGGTAAAACTGTACGAACGAGGAGGTAGACTTCTACCACGAGTGCTGCTGTACGCCAAGCGGAACATCGATATTTTTGAACGGGTGCTTCTAGACTATGGGAAGCATTACAGGACGGATTCATCGAAAAGTTGGAGTATTCCTTTGCACTGTCGAAACGATGCCTTCTAGGACAATCCTAATAAACTTAGGGATAGCTCTAGCTATAGCCTTGGAATTGACAAGTATAGTTTTTTTTCCTAATTCTGCGCTGCGTAGCCTTGATAGCTCTGAGGTTGCTGACTCTGATATTATTGATTCTGGGGGGGGAGGTATCCTTAGTATTGATTTCCTTGATGGCTTTGGGCTTTGGGAATAGCTTTGATGTTAAGTCTGTACGTTAGTTGAAAGTATTAGAATAGATTATTCTGCTTCCGTTTATTCTGCAATCTCAAGTGCGCCGAATTGATTAGAGGATACTTTTTGCTTCTAAACCTACTCGCGTTCTAGCTCCTAAGCTGCTCTGTATTATTAGCCTGCTTTGTATTATTAACACTGAGAAATTGAGTTCTAAGTGTGTACTGTTGCATTAGCTCGAACCCGGGGATAGACAGTGTTTACATAAATGGTAAAGGAAAGAAACGTCTTAACATTATAAATCCTAACCTATATGCCACAAAATTACTCGTAAATATAGGGAGCTTTTTAAAATAAAAAATAAGCTTTCCGTCGCTGATACTGGTTAAAGCCTTCTTAACTGTATTAGCTATGCCAGTCTAGTTTGGTTTAACTCTATCTACTCCGTACCATCGCACATCTACTAAATTAAGGGAAATTTTATAGCTTTTGTATTCGCTACGTTAAACGGTTAGAAAGCCTCGAAATTTCACCGCCGCACATAAAATCATCAAGTCTTAAATCTTTAAACACATGTCAAATCCTCCACGTCAATCAGCCATGCCAAGTTTGATAGTAATCCTCCTTCTTAAGAGAAAACCACCGGAATCAGACTTCTTCCAAATTATATACAAAGCAACGCATATGAAGCGTTCTTAGGTGATTTGACTACTGATATCGAGGCTTCTCATACTTCACTAGGCGAAGATACAGAATCTTGGTAAGTCTTTCTAGCAAACATTTAAGTCTAGTATGCAACATCTAGAATCTGACGACGGTCTAGAAAAGGTTAGCTACATTGATGATTGAATTCGTGGTGGTTTTCGGAGGTCTAAGAAAGGTCAGCCATAACATTCATGTAGAGCTGGAGAACTCACGAGAGTAAGCTGACGTAGTTAATCGGTGATATTTGTATTTTGGCTGGAAATACTGCATTTGACTACATGACCGTTGTAATCGTCTACACAATTCCAGGTAAAGAAACGTGGATTATGGTGATAAATTTGGTACTAGGAATGGTGATGATTTTAAGCCAGATCTTGAGGGTGTTATAATATACACAGTTCCTAACCTTAACCATTATAAATACAACCCAGACTTTCAGGTTCCATCTATCTATAACCTTCCCAATTTATATTTTCTCTACTCTATACATCCTTAATAACAGCCTCCTCAACAACTTCCTCCTTTACCTTCTCCTTCGCCTTAACACTCTTCCACCCCAACCCCCAAGTAAAACACCAAGCCAAGACCATAGACCCCATAGCCAGATACAAAGTAGTAGTAATAGCCTTATCATAAGCCAAAAGAACACCAGACAAATTCTCCTTCGGAACAAAGTCACGAAAGCCCGTAGCACCCCAGACAAGAATATCCGCAGCGCTAATCTCGGGTGCGTATATACGCATCTTATTTTCAAGGGCTTGTGTAAAGATAAGCTCAGCGAAGGAAAGCATTAAGGTTCCACCGAAATTCTGCATGAATACTAGCATGGAGTTTCCTACTGCTACGTTTTCTTTGGGGAGGTGGTTTTGAACGGCTACAATTGGCTGTTGGAGGATAATAATAATAATTCTAGTTAGCGAGAGTTTTTGGGAATGGTTGGTTGGGATTAAAGCAGGTGAGGGATCTGGGCTAGTGAAAAGATGGGATAGCGGATTGGGGGAGACTTACGATTTGAAGAGCCATACCCCGAATTCCGGCGAGAAATTCGAAACCGACCCAGTCACCTGTTGAGCTATTGGGTAGCAAAATCGTAAGGAGCCCTGTTCCAATTGCGCCTATACCTAGACCTAACACTCCGAATGGGATATAGTAACCAATTTTCGATACTGCGAGCGGCTATCCATCAGTACCAATTCCTCTGGAACCTTTCGAAGGATGAAAGATCACTTACTTAGAATCCCACCACCGACCGCAGTAATGATCTGAGCTCCCACCATGGGCACTAAATAAGCGCCTGCGATAGTTGGACTCTTGCCCCGAACGGCTTGGAACCATACAGGCATATAATAGATCGTGATCATCACTGCACCCATTGTGAAGAATTGTACAAGCGTCGCAGCAGCAACTACTCTCTGACGGAACATAGCTAGTGGTAACATAGCCGTAGCACCACGATGGTGTTCCCAGGCAAGGAAGATAGCGAATACAGGTGCGGATCCCACAAAAAGTCCGATGATAGTAGCCGAGTCCCAGGGATGGCCTGCTGTTCCACCCCAGCTCAGCGCAAGCAAAAACATGATAATTGCTGGAGCAAAGATTGCGAAACCGATCACATCAAGCGTATTGAAGATTTGACTAAAAGTCGCGAGACGGGCTTCTGGTTTCACACCTTGGGGGATATGAATGATGAAGAGGATGCCGGAGACGAAGGCGCCGCATGGTAGATTGATAAAGAAACACCAGCGCCAGCTTGTATATTGGGTCAAGGAGCCGCCGATAAAGGGTCCTAACACATTTGCAATATTTGCACAACCCACTTTAATGCGGAATCTGCAGTTAGCTTTACTTCTGAAAGAAAATCTGAGGGTTCTTGATGACACTTGAGTAGTAAGACATGTTCTTAAAGACAGATCATATCTGACGACTTCAAAAACGTCGAAGACAGAAGATATTGTTCTGAAGTGATATACTGACTCAGAATTCCAAGCACGACTAGAATAGAAAAATCAGCAAGAGCGGAAATCACTACCGTATACTCGGTCTTGTTAGGCATATGACGCACTACGCCTTGCTAAAGACGGACGCGACCGAGTTGAGATGAGGTTTCTTACAGGCTCTTCTCACGAGAGGAACAGCATTGGCAAGGATGGTAAGTGCACCATTTACCAAACCCGCGCCTCCCATGCCTGCAACTGCTCGTCCGACGATCAACATTTTGGAACTGACTGAGACGCCACAGATAAGAGAGCCGAGTTCGAAGAGTCCGAGGAAGGCCAAGAAGACTATCTAAGGATTTATGTTAGCTTCGGATTATTTTTTATTTGCAATCATGTGGGGGGCTTATTCGGATACCTTGCTGTCGAAATGCGTATATATTTTCCCTGAAAGAGGTTGCACTGAGCAACTAAGGATAGTTAATATATGTTCTCCTCGATGTGTAGTCGTTAAAAAGGAGGATGCTCACTTGGCTAGGAGATACGCCGATCCATACCAGCCAATATCTGCCGTTGAGTGAAAATGTGTAGTGATCTTCGGGATAGCCTACAAATTCATCCATCAACCCATTGGTCCGCATCAAAAAACAGCGTGGAGGTCAAAGGAGCTCCAAAGCCGAACCCATAACCTACAGTAACAACAACAGAAAGATCCAGAATCATGAGGAACGCAGCCATTGTGACGGCAGCCAACACAGCCGCGAGCTTCAATCCAGTGAGATAGTCATCTGCTGGAGCAGCCTTTGTCGTGTTGGTATCTGATGCTGCGGTGCTTGGGCCTACGATCTCAGGTGTGATATCTGTTGTGTGTGGGATATTCTCATCCATTGCTTGGTGAGCGGCTTGTTTAGGTTGGCCATTGAAAGGTCCTTTCTGTTCTCTCTCCATTGCTGAGACAGAGTGTTCAATGGCGGACTGTCTATCTAAAGTGGATGCCTGTTTGTTTTCTTTTTCCATTTAAGTTTGAATTGGTGAATGTAAGCTGGTAGAACGAATGGCGCAGTGTGAATGAGTTTGAAGAAGTCGAGAGGCGAAACGTTGGAGACTTTTGAAGGAGTGCTAACAGGATGGTTCAAAAATAATCTTTTGTAAAGCAATAGGACTCCATCTATTTAAAGACGACCTTCGTAAATTATAAGAACTTAACTCCTGTTGTGCTCCATTATATCTTGGGGGGAAGGGAGGCGGGCCGCGAACAGCATCCCTAGCGGGCAGGACGGAATGCCGTTCGTGCATACACCACCCGCACCCTAAAATCAATCATACGTTGTACACCAATGTACCTAGGTACCTTCCCTGCCTACGGGAACCTACGGAGCACCTCCTCGTGTTACAATTCCCCCCAGTTGCCGCTCATAATATCGAACCCGTCTTGCTCCCAGAAGCCTACCATGTTCTCTAAATTCATTATATCTCCTGTAGCCAAATTGCCCATCTGGTCTGGTGCTGATTGTGCAGAAGCCATCTGAGCTTCAAAAATCGCGTTCAACTTTCTCAGCTTCGCTGGTGTTCGCGCGAAAATGCTGTTACTTTCCGAAGTTTTCGATAGCTCCGTTCCTCCATGTCTCAGGGCCTCCTCCATACGATTGCATATCTGATCCACGATATATACAAAGTTCACTTTCTCTGCGACGTAGTGCAGATCCCATGTCGGATCTTCAAAAGTCGAGAGTCGCTGGAGCATACTGAGGGCATATGCAAGATGAGAGAAGTGAACAATAGAGAGGTTCCAGTAAGATGCAGGCGGTATCTCCAGAAAATTCTCAAAAAAATTTCCTACGGATTCGAGACATGCATAGAGTATCTCGAGTCGCTTAAAATCGCTGGGGTGAGCTGTGTTTGGAAGACGGGCTTTCGAGAGCCCGATTTCGTAAAGAGTCATCTCGACACTATAGTAGTGCAAAAGGAGTCTCGCTGCAGTATGTTAGAACGGCGCGAACGCGGTTGGCGTCGTAAAACTTACAATTCTGTGGAAATTCCGTTTGCAAGTCATTTTTAAGTGCTTGCAGTTCCCCTTGGATGGCTCTGATATAAAGAGTCGGGGGATACAACTTCCATCCTGAAAATTGATCGGTACCATCGAACCAAGGACTTGAATTGATCTTTTCCACCATGTACTGCATCCTCACATACTTGATCAATGAAGGATCTGTGCTATATTCGTTAAATTTCTGGAGTTCTCCAAGACACTCCTCCAGATATGGGTTCCACCTCATAGGTTCAATATTTTGAAAGTAAAATGCAACCCTGTCATAAATTAGCATCGTAATATACCAAAGATGAACATATGCAGAGTGAAGGAAGGCGGGAGAGTTCTACCCAGAGACCAGAAAAAAGCACGCCAAAGCAGCTCTTCGCTCTTCTAAGGTTCGACCTGTAGTCGAATGCATGGTGCTGCATCTCCCAGCGAATCGCTCTTCAAGAACAAGGTGCCTTGGATTTCTCGAAGGGGCCTTATTCAGTCCCAGGTCAAAAAGCAATGCCAATGCTTCATGAAGAAGATTCGTAAGTCTCGGCATAAAGTGAAAGTGAAAGTGAGACCTGTGGATTGAGTTAATTCTCTTTGTACATCTTGACGTGAAGTAACAACTAGAAACATAGTTTACGTACCACGCAATGTGTACCAAAACTCCAAGGAGCAGATCCAAGTTCTTCTCTCCTAGTTGCAGCATGTGCAGAGCCAAATACTGCATAATATCTCTTACTTGATCTCTCTGATCGATGGGATTCTGCTCAGCCGCAGCCATAACTGTTCTGTAAAGAAACGGCCTCTCCCTCGATAAGGTCCTCGCATCGACTGTCGGGGGAATAACAACGAAAGGAAAGTAAACTGTCATCGTCCGAAATCTATCGAGAAGAATATTCGCTCTCTCGAATTTCTGTTCATTGATTTCTTGGAAGACAGTTCGGGCAACGAGAGGGACCGAGACGCGCCCTTGTTCTGACAATTGAACTGGAGTTCCATACCTCATTTCGAGGCTACTTACGTCACCAACGGGGCCAGAATTCTGCGATGCCAAATTCTGAACAGCACCCATCGTCAAGGACGGGGAAGAGCTAGACTGCGGCGTCAGCATCGCAGAGAGTTGTTCCACAGGCTCCGAAACTGGTACTCGATTAGAGGCATTGTTAAGAAGCATGGCCAAACTGTCAAGCCTTCCCTCAAGCTTTGCGACACGACCACTTCAGAAGCATCAGCGAATTGATTGGTCCAAGGAATATATATGTATGTATATATATATATCAGTCCTACTCACGTCTTCTTGTCCGATTTACGTCGTTGAGCCGGTGCTGATTGCTCACATGACTTACCTAGTCGTTGACATCTTTGGTTACTTGTTAGCCTGTTATCGAATCAATGATGATTGGATGATGTCCACGCGCAGGCAAAAACAAAATAGAACAACCTTTGGCATTTGGGGCCTGCATCAGTACTCGGCACACATCTCGCCTTTGCTATTGCGCACGCCTTACACGCCCGCCCATAAAGGCCTGGAGAGGCTACAGCGCCGGCTGGTGAAGCAGCTGCAGACGTGTTGTCTGCCATACATACGCCAATTCCGGAGATACGGTGAATTGCAACGGGATATGAGGTTCAAAGGCTCCGATCAAAGATGCTAATGATGCCAAAGAGGCAATAATTTGGAACCAGAGGACAGAGGACTGTGAATGAGACTGGGAAACGGAAAGCCGCTGTGTTTTGAAGATGAGGTGTGCGCATGTCAGACGGGAGGCGCCTCAACGATCGGGATTCCGGTCTCTGTCCGATGCCTACTTCAATGGCGCAGACTGATTGGCCCTTTGCTACGGAGGCCACGCAAAAAGTCATGAGACTATAGGGCTTCATACGCTGTATTCGCTAATACGCACCCTATGGCCAGGCAACGACAATACCCTAGAAATAATAGCCTCTCAAATGGTTACAGGTTCTCGCTTATTCGCTAGAGCCTGTAGTTAATCTTATAGGGTACGTGCCCTGTAGTCTTATAACTTTTTGCCGTGACGACCTCCCTCCGTACGCTCTACCGGGATAATCGATACAGCCTAAAATACAGGCTATATAGAGCTTGTATTTAGGCTATATAAAGTAACCCTCATATGCACGAACGTCAGCTCAGCTGCAGATCAACTAATTTTTTGATGTCGAGGTTCTCGCTGCAATCAATAACTAGGACAAGATCTACTCTGCTGGCGTACCATACATCCGTGTGATCAAGAACCGTTGGGCGATGAAGGACCAGCTTGTGCCGGAAGTTGTAGACTGGATTGGCGATGTAGAATCAGAAGCAGAATCAGGAATCAGGGATCGGGAAGGGTACGGGGACGATAAGGCAAATAAGGAATCCCAGAATCCCCCAGTCCCTGGTATGGAATGTATTCTTTGCCTGTACCTCATGCCCAGAATCAGCAAAGGCAGACACTACAACGGTTGAGGACGATGTTTTTGCAGGCTCTTTGAACGCTTTTAGGATGAAGCAAAGATATGCATAGACGTGATGAGCTGTTCGAAACATCTTTATCAACCAAGGAAACGCTGCCAAATGAGTCACAATCAAGGAGGCTATCTCAGGGTCAAGAGACTCCTACTAGCAAAGAGTTAGTAGCAAGCGACAAAAGCAGGGAAGTTGGGACTAGCTTAAAGATGCAAGCTGAAGAACCTTTGGGGGAGAGTGACGCAGATTTTCAGAGAGTTCAGAGGGATTTTAACATGCAGCAGAGGGCTCAAAGAGTATCAGAGCTGTTTAAGGGCTACGATTGAAGTAGGCTTCGGGAGATCTCTCAACCCTATCACCTTGTCTTTTACCTGCTGTACACAACTAGCAGCCTTGTTTAGTTTACTGCGCATATTTACATTTCAACTCTTAATACTCTTTCCAAACTACGTCAAACTCGCCCTTGTTCTTATTTTAAAGTTGACCTCTTTGTACTTGAGAAGACGGAGATGTAGATAAGCTTTTCTGCAGCTCGAGCATGGATGTCACGGCCGATTGATCTAGGCAATCCCGCCCGAGTACGCTCAACGTGTCTCCCGAGCCGTCCGAAGCCAGCGTACCAGTCGTGCGACTGAATACGCTTGAAGGCTGCGTCCCGGCGATTCTTGAAGATAGTCTCCCAGTGATGCGTCTAGGAATTTGGTCAAGTCGGGGATTGTTGAACACGCTTGAATCCAATCTCTCTCAAGCTAACTCTGAAATCATACCTTGCAGTCGCCTTCGGTGGTATGTTCAAATGATTTTCATTTTTTCTTCGTGTTTGCTTCTTACTCCGATGTGCTCCATACAAGTAGCCCGTGGCATGTTGGAAGAACCAAGGAGAACTTGAGAAGTCGAGGTCGTCGGGTTGTCGTTCAGAGACTAACGTGAAATAGGCACACGTGAAGGGAGTCACTGATACTCTAGCAGCACCGCGGGCGTACCTACTTTCGAGGCTGCAGGCAGCTGTATAGTTGAAGATTGGCAACATTTCACGACAAGATCTACACGTCCTTATTCTTCGTGAACCCAAGTACAGCACAAGCTGCAATCCTCAGACTACACATCGCCTCTAATCACTTCATGCACTTCCAGACCATTCTCCAAGATATCATCAGCATTAAGAAAATCCGTCGTCCGAATGCGATGACGCGCCGCCTCCTCATCCACAACAATCCCACTAGCGACATGCCTTTTGATCAACCTCTTGCGTGCGACCTCCCTGTCAACCTCGACAAACCACAACTCGTCCATCAGCCGCGCTGCACTACTCCATGGCTCGCGTTTAAGAGATAGGTAACAGCCTTCGAGGAATACTATGCGCGTGGATGGCAGAATGGCGATACTATCTGCGACGGGGTCCTTGAGCGCGTGGTCGAAACTTGGTGCTAGAATGGCTGCTCCGTCTTTATTTACAGGTTCGTGGAGTTTCTGCACCAAGGAGTAGAATCCTTCTGCGTCAAATGTGAACGCTGCGCCACGCCTGTGGATAGCTGTGGCGGGGTCTGGCATGGTTGCTAGATGGGCCCGAGAGTAGTGATATCCGTCCATTGGAACATCAACAGCGAAGGCATCATCGCTGACTCCCTTCTTCTTTTCATGAAGCTCATTAAGGGCACCCGCAGCCGCGTGGGCCAGGGTACTTTTCCCTATTCCGATATATGTTAATGGCGAACGTGAAGATCGGCTTGCGGTTGCAGAAGACTGTAATTACCTGAGCCTGGGATACCTGATATGGCTATCAAGATTCTCTTTGAGGGTGGTGCTTGCTCATATTTCTCTAATTTTGTCGTTAAACAAATTCAAATCAAGGACTGCTGCCAGTCCTCCCGGCACACATACCCCAGAGTTTGTTCGCAAGTCTTTTCACCTCATTCTCCATTGTGTTTGTTGTGCGGTCCTTTATCAGAATGTCGAGAAATATTGCTCCTTAATAAGGACTTGATAACGGAAAATGAGGCTGCACTCATTCTCAAGAGTCCTACTTTTTGCAACTGTATCATGCGCTGTATCATGCGGCGGACCTGACACGGCCCGCAAGCGCGGGAGAAACCAAAGGGTCCACTTTCGGACAGCGGGTCTCACAACATGACTGGCCCCCTCCTTTTGTGCTCTTGCTCTCCTCACCCCACAAGATTGTCGGTTTTCATCCAGTTCCATCCCCAGAGGTCAAGTCCCCACAGAAATGCAAGCGTGCCACGAGACGATATCGGCTCACTTCTGGGGTTGGCTGGAAAACTGACAAACTATAAGAAGGCTCCTTGATCTCTTGTAGAGTCAGTTACAAGACTTATTCCCTCACCTCTCCAATTTAAGCTCAGTATTTTGGGTTTTATTCGACAAATCACACACAAAAGTAGTACTTAGCTGCCTCGCACAATGAAGCCGTACTTTGGGTGTAGAGGAGGTTGGCTCAGCTTCTGGGTGACGGTGAGCTGTACAACTTCCATGACCCTGTTTGGATATGACCAAGGTGTCTTCAGTCAGTGCCGCCAACCTCCACTACAAACCTTCCTCACTTGCTAATGTTGATGGCATAAAGGTGGTATCGTCATCACCAAGGACTTCCTCACCACGATGGGAAATCCAAATTCAGACATGGTCGGCACCATAACCTCCCTGTACGATGTCGGGTGCTTTTTCGGCGCCGTCGCAGCTTCTTCATTTGGTTCACGGCTGGGAAGAAAACGTTCGGTTTTCTGGGGCACCGTTGTGATGATGATTGGAGCCATTCTCCAAATCACCGCTTATAGCGCTGCCCACATGATCGTGGGCCGTCTTGTCGCTGGACTGGGTAATGGCATGAACACAGCTGCTGCACCAGTGTGGCAGAGCGAGACCGCAAAAGCTAGCTGGAGAGGTAAGCTGGTTGTTCTTGGTTTGGTGTTGAATGTTGCTGGCTTCTGCATGTCAAACTGGGTCACCTTTGGGTTTTCGTATTTGTCTGGCAGTATCGCATGGCGATTTCCACTGGCGCTCCAACTTGTTTTTGGTGTGATCATTCTTTCCACTGTGCCTTGGCTACCGGAATCTCCTCGGTGAATTCTTCAGCTCCTAACTTACTGTAGTTCGCTAATATTCCTAGATGGCTCGTATCCAAGGACCGTGTCGACGAGGCTGTTCAGATCATTGCTGACTTAGAGGGGGGTGATGTGACACCCGAATCACCAACCGTGATAGCAGAGAAGAACGAGATTCTCAAGATCTACCGTGCTGAGAGAGAGCTGGGTCTGACATGGTGGGATCTACTAACCGGCAAAACTGGGAAGTCTGGACCAGGAACTCTGCGGCGATTTGTACTCGGGCTTGGAACTCAAATCATTGTTCAACTCTCTGGTGTAAACGCCACATCGTACTATCTTCCGATCGTTTTGACCACTTCTCTTGGCATGGAAGAGAAGCTGGCTCGTCTGCTCACAGCTGTAAACGGCATTCATTATACCATCTTTTCTTTCATCGGTATGATGATGATCGATCGATGGGGAAGAAGAGGTGCTATGCTTATTGGTACGTGATTTCATCTGCTATAAACTCCATATCTGACAGCTTCAGGCACAACCGGCTGTGCAATCTGCTATCTTGCAATCGCCGTCCTGGTCCGCGAAAACCAATACGCCGTTCCCAACTCAGCAGTCGCATCACGGTACGGCGCAGCCTCCGTCTCCCTAATCTTCATCTACTACGCCATCTTCGGCCTCGGCTGGCAAGGCACCGCATGGCTCTACAACACCGAAATCAACTCCCTGCACATGCGCATGAAAGGAGCATCAGCCAGCGTAGCAGCACAATGGGCCGTCATCTACATGGTAGTCCAGATCACGCCCGTCGGCATTGAGAACCTGAAATGGAAGTTCTATTTGATCTGGGTATTCTTTAACTGGTTCTCCATCCCCGTTATCTATCTATTCTACCCTGAAACTGCGAATCGTAAATTGGAGGATATTGATCGCCTGTTCCAGGGAGGGCTAGAGACTTTTGCTTTTAGGAATAAGGAGGCGGTCATGGCGAGGCGACCCGAGAGGTTTGTGCTCATGGATCAGGAGAAGTTGGCTGAGGCTTATGTGGAGGCTAAAGGGGAGAGTGATGGGCAGCATGTCGAGGTTCAGGTTGTGGAGCACGTCTAAGTCGATCACAAAGCCACTCACCTACAGCAACATCTACCTTTGTCGTTACAGGGCCTCAGGTACCGCATAGACAATCGCGGCAAAGAATCCTGTGGTGAGTGAACCTGTGAGGTCAATAGTGCTGAATTTCTCAACTTTTCTATTGCGGAGCAACACTACATATCAAATCTTCCGCTCAACATGTCGCTTGACATTAGAACAGTTAGCCAAAAAATGATATTGGAAATTTAAAATTGGCCAAATAGACCCTTTACATGTTTCCTGTTGCGGAGATAGCTCCATAATACTTGTATTTCCGATCCTCTCTCGCCGTCCCCATGTATGGCAAGGAGCCGATGGGTGGAGAGGAATATGATCACGTGAAATATCTCTCTTAAGCGAGGTCATTCGGCCATAGACGGCCCGTCGGCCTTCGCGGTGTCTCGCCCGCCGTGACCTGACAACTTCTGAATTCCAAATTCCTCCGCACATAGCTAGGTAGCCTGCGGAGTATAGAGAGAAAATGTCTAGCCCGGGATCCACAAACAGCAGAAGTACAACTGTGTGCGTATGGGTCTTTCCCCTGGCCTCGAGTCCGACGTAGCTAATCACCTGATACAGCTGTCTCGTGTGTCGGCAGCGAAAAGTAGCCTGCGATCGTCGACGGCCGAAATGTGGACTTTGCGCCAAGAACAACTTTGAGTGCGAGTATGTTTCCAGGCAACGACCTCCTGGTGTCCGTGCTGGCTTTGTGTCTTCGTTGGAACAGCGTTTAGGTTTGTGTCCTTGTCTTGCTCTAGAGCTTCCGATCTTTTGGCTGACTGTAATAGTTGATCTCGAGGCGAGAGTAAGGAATATTGAGCTGGGTAGTGAGGGTAATAACAACAGACCGACGCCTACATCTCAAATATCTTTACAGAATGTCCATGAGACTTTCTCAGGAGACGGCCAAGCAATGGAGAGCACCTCTCCTGCTCTCAGCCAGCATGGTACTGGGTTGTCTCCACGTAATTATCCTGGCAATAGGCCCTACCAGGAAGAAGATATGGAACAGGAAAACGCCAACTCCACCACCTCCAGCGGCATAATCCCCTCACCATCAGGCCCCATTATATTCAGCCCCTTCAACCCCACCATCATCTCCACGCTCTACACAATCTAGTTCGAAAAATGCCATCCCTAGTTCCCAATCCTCCACCAACCATCACTACTCGAAGCAGTCCAAACTTCTCAGAACATCGAATTCTCTAGTCGCTACCTGGTTATCAAGGCTATTGTTGCTGTTACCATTCATCATTGCGAGTCCTGCCCTGGTGCCGAGCAGAGGCAGCAGTGGTCGGATACGTTGAGAGATGCGGTTGTTATTGAGACGATGAATCAGGTTTCGTTACAGAGTATTCAAGCGTTGTTGATTTTGTCGAATTTGGATTATGGGGAAGGGAAGACGAGTCGGTTTTGGAATTTGCTGGCGCTTTGTAAAAGGTATGAAAGATTTCATTCCCCGATCCATCGCCCCAACTTCTTTTGTCCCATCACTAGCTTGGTAAAAGGTTCCAGGATCACACATCAGGGAAATTCTGGTCTGAATCATTGAGTTGAAGCGAGGGGCTTAAGTTATCTGACTATCCGATTACTAATGTCACATCGATATTTCAAGGTAAAAGGCTCGTACGCAATGGCTTGAACTCTTAGAGGACCTTGGCTTCATAGGTGTGGCTATGATATTTTACTGACAACCTACAGGATGAGTACAAACTTAGGGTTACGGGAGCTCGTTACTAATCAAGGAGATAACGTCAGCAACACCTCCACCGTTCCACCACGGATGCTCCCATTACCTAACACTATCATCGATCGTGAAGAAAGGATTCGTGCTTACTGGATGGCAGAGATGCTGGATAGTATGTCCACGATAGGCGCTGGTTGGAACCTGGGCATATTGTCACCAATACCCAATTCAGCATTGCCATGCAGCGACTCTCTCTGGGCTTTTCCAGAACATATCATCAGCGTCTGGTCATTTGGCCATTTTAAATACTCCTCAGCTTTCTCGCTGTGTGTTATATTGATAGCAAGCGAGTTTTGGTCGGTGCATCACTTTCTTCAGAGATCCTTCGATATGAGCATCCTCGAAGAAAGACTTCAATGGCAGACTGAAGCACAGCGAATTGATGAAAGGTTGACTGATTGGCGTGAAGAATTCGTCGCTGCCGTATTCCGTTTGATCAATGCCGAGTTTGCTCAGGAGGAGAGGGCGGAGATGGACCCCAATATTGTACTTTGCAATTGTGTGTTGAATACGTAAGTGCACGATTCTGAACTCCCTGGTGCTCAGCTGACTTTTGGACAGCGCAATAATAGTACTTTTTCAACGACGAGCACCGTATCCAGAAGGGGTGGGTAATAACGTTGAACCTGTAAGCCTACTGCTTAATTTCCAGTCCCATGCTGATCATATACAGTGGGCCTATGCCACAAACCGATGTGTATATGCATGCGAGAATATGGCCGCAAAAGTCCGGCGCCTCAATGACGACGAGCTCCTCGTGAGCAATCCACAGCTCATATTCTCAATTTTCATCGCCGCACGATTTTATATTGGTATATTCTCTATTCACTCAGTTTCTCATCGATTTCTGCCTCTCGCTAACCTCGTCAATAGTATATTCCAAAGCTCTTGATGCCGATGTACCAAGTAATCTGCACTCGTTAGCTTACGCTCTGCATATCTGTGGGAAACGCTGGCCATTAGCAAAACGATATGAGACCGTCATCCGTAGAGCAGTAGCGGAGCATAGAACATCGGTACTGATGTCGTCCTTCCCGTTACAATTCTATGATCTGAGATATTCTACACTGGATATTGATGATGCATTACGCATTTGGGTTGAAAACCTCTTGCCAGATTTAGCGATGGAAAATAACTCTACGATTCAGGCTACATAACAATGTTATAAGCTCAGATTAAATAGCGACTGTTATATAAAGCTCCTGCTCTAGAAGCATACTTGGATTTCGATTTGGAATAAGAGGCATATCATTACTACCGGCTATCTCGGAGCAAAGGTGTGTGGATCTGGATAGTGGGGTAAACCCGATGCGGCTTTCCCCACATCTGAATCTTGAATATATCATCTTTTAGTTCACCTCTAATGATATTATAGACTCCATAATACTGTCTCAAGACTAGTGAATTAACAGAAAAGAAATTCTGTTGTTGCATCAAGAATAAAAACCGGTTCAAACCCCGGAGTTCAAGACGATCCAGATCACCAAATTGCATCCAACGTTGGATTTTGGTGCAGAGACCTCTGGCATCAATTTCTCTCGAGATATCCCTGACCATATTTTTCGAGAGATCCTCGGGGCCATGGCCAAGGTAATAAAGCTCGCGTCTTTATATGAGCAATGTTAACCCAAATCTTATAATAGTATAGTGTATGCGTCTTTTGCAAGACGGGTCTCAACGACAATGCACATGTAGCATTCTCTCGTCAATTTGGGGAGTTTGATTTGAGGTGTCCAAGCTGGCATACTTCAAGCGAACATGCTTGGGGTGGAACTCAAGGACAGGCAGTCGAAATATGCTTCCAGGCCCCCCAGATCCTATATGAAATGGTACTGCACTACGGCGCTGCGGATCGTCACAGATGCTAGTAGACAGCTAGCAGCAATAAGATCTTGGAAGCTTTCTGTGCATTGGGATCAAGTGCCGGCATATGTACCAAGTAGGATTACACAGTTGTATACAAACCACAGACTCCTCTGAGAACCTCTGCGTGTGAAAGCCTTCGATTTTAAGTATTTTCTAAATCTGCGGTTGACTTTCATCCACATGGTGCCATTGCATCCTCTTAATTGTTTCCCC
Organism: Pezicula radicicola; assembly: GCA_003008705.1. Lineage (NCBI taxonomy): Eukaryota > Fungi > Ascomycota > Leotiomycetes > Helotiales > Dermateaceae > Pezicula > Pezicula radicicola. The sequence goes on along the minus strand of PDUO01000055.1, from coordinate 223,602 downwards.
CTTAAGACGGGACGTAGTACCTCTAGCCCTTTCCCTTATTATCTGTTAACATTTTTTAACTGACAACAGCCTACCTATAAATTATAAAGTCTTCCCTAGTAGCAGTTAAGACTATGAACGAGGTTCTTGAGATGACAACAAGCTCTCAAGCAAGCCAGCTCTTTGTGGGGACGATCGAAGATCTCGAACCCGATATTACCAATATCCTCCTTGTCTGTCGCTGACAGCATGGTCGATTCTGCAGATGAATGTCAATACTCCATCGAATCTGGCTTTCAAAAACCACCTTAGGGACACATAGCGTCAACAAGACGAGGAAGCCAAGGAACAGCAGCAGATCAGGAAGCTTCATCCGCTATTTACCCTACCCACAGGCCATGTCCTCTATTTCAACGTATCTGCGAAGAAACCCGAGCTCAACCCCAAAGAGATCCATGACCACATCATCCCAACCCTTCCGAAATTCTGGAACAATGCCTGCTGGCTCCCTAATTATTAAAGTCCCCTTTTGAATACTGCATCAACAGAGCATGCACCTCAAGCTCCAACATCACATCATAGACAGTCAGTCGCAAGGTCTGCCAACCATCTTCTCAGTACTAGCGTCTAACTAACCTTTAAACAGACTACTCTCAACTGCCGGTTCTCACCCACCCAAACGAAATAATAGCTCCCGATACTAAGAAAAGTGTTTCTCGTCGTATTGTGGCACCCGCAACCCACTTCTCGCCCACCAAGAAGCTATCACTTCCATCCGCGAGTCGGGGAGTTGATAGCAGATTCTTCCTCCCTTCCTTCTCTCGCAACCCTACGAGTTCCTTCTTCTCTATAGCAATTCGCAGCACAATTGCTAAAGCCAACTTTACATACACACAGCAAAATATGATGCCTGCCCTCAAGGAAGGAAAAAAGGGTGACAGCAAGTTCGTCACGCCAACCACTTCGCCCAATAGGAAAATGAATTCCTAGTGACGTCTTAGGATGATGGAATTGTCTACTCTAATCACTACCTAACTATAGATACTAAGTATCTATAAAGAATGATAGGTGTCCTAAGGCATCACTCTTCAATAGTATTATATGTCACAGTAGTCGGCACGACAAATTGTGTTGAGTAGGGTGTGGTGTAGCACCAATCATAGAATCCATTCAGTTGGTTGAATCTGTAGAATTGAAATCTAAGCGGGCAACTAGGGAATCGGCTACATACTCGTATAGTAATTGCTTTATACAACAGCATGTTTTCAACAAATCTTCAATAGGGAAATCAAGTATTTATAGCTATACTTTGGTCTGGTATAACACTGTAGCCACTTATGTTTTCATTGGTAGAACGAAGGATACTTCAACTAAAAACACTCTGAAACTTCCACAGCATCAAACAGATGTAGCTACTAGTCGAGTTCACATCACCAACTAAATTATATCTCGCTTTTTGCGGGTATGGGCAGAGTTTGCGTTGGCCCCGGACGCCAGCTGCATTCTCCGGAAGGTAAGCAACCAATGAATCTGGAACTGTGCCGTTCTCAACCCAAGCCACCATGGCATCGAAAGTGCCAGAGGGATAAGCTCCATTACCCCCATAACAATGGCCCAACCCTGGCGCTTCGAACACGCGGTAGAAATCATGCACGTTTGCGTCTAAGGCGGCAACTTGGCTGTAGTAGTTTCTTGTGCCCCATGGCTGAATGAGCGGATCAGCCTGTTAAACTTATTAGTATTAAAAGGTTTGAAAAGTTGAATAGGAAGGCATACCAAACCATGGTAGCCAACTAACTTGCCGCCACGAGCTTTGAACTCGGACAAATCTGGGTTGTTTGTTTCAATGATTGGCCCATACTCAGTCAACCCTTGCTTGAAATAGTTTGCATATTGATCGAGGGTCAAAGTACTCGTATCGAAGTTCGGATTCTTCTCGAGCCAGTCAGCTATCCAATTCACTGCGAGGTAGTTGGGAGTCGCAGTGCAGTTTCCGTCAGCAGTGCATGTGGTGGTTGCAATGGTCTCGCTTCCAAGGCCGCCACCTGCTATAGCTGCACCATGGAGTGGGCCGTACCACAAGAAGTTTCCTTTTGCGTCATGTGGACCAGCCCAGGTCTGATTAACGATAATTGCTGCGCCTTTCGAGATCTGCATAACAAGACCAGTGTCTGAGCAATTGAAGGATTTGCCCACCACGGTAAAAGGATTGAAGAAGCAAATGTCTTCATCAGAGATAATACCGTCAATTACTCCATCAAGAGGATCACAGGCCGCGATGGCTTGATTGACGATCTCAGTCATCTCACAATTGCGCGGATATATGCCAAGGAGTTCCATCTGCAAATGTGGCCATTGATCGCCGAGGATGAACTCGTTCCAGTTAATGGCTGGTGCTGAAGCGGCGATTCCATCGTAAGCGTCAGGATAACGTTGAGCGAGCGCATACCCTTGGCGGCCTCCTTGCGAACAGCCACTCCAATACGAATACTTCGGCAGTGAGCCGTACAAGCTTTTAATGACAGCTTTGCCTATGTATGCCGAGTCGTTGAGAGACACGTATGCAAGGTCCTCAAGAGCGTATAGGTTGATTTCGCCAGGACTCGAAAATGCCCAAGGTTCCGTTATAGCTGTCCGCAAGCGCGATAGCCATGAACTCGTACGATAAGAAGAATCTTCCAGCAACATATCCACCACCTCCAACACCTTGCATGCGTCCGTTCCAGTTGTTCAAAGGCGCCCAAATCTCAGTATTGATTGTATCGTTCTCGCCCGGGTGCGTGTAGGTAACGGTTATATTGCAGTAACTCACATTGTCTAATGTGACAGACGGATGATTGTAAGCGAACATTTCTGGTACTACTGTGGAATAATTGGCGACGAGTTGGGCGGAGAGGTTTAGAATTTGGGCGCCACTGATGACAGGGTAGGCTATCGAAGCTGCTGAGCAAGCAGAGGCCGGGATAGTAAAGAGAGTCATGATGGGCTGGTTGATGAATTTGCTGGCTGCTATCGAAGCACATCATCTTATGGTCGGATTCGAAGGCTTAATATATACTTCCAAGACGAAATATGAACAACAGAGTATTGTAAGATTTGACCTCACCGTTGAAATCAATATTAGATGCATTTAGCCACCTTCAACAGCAATATCAGAATGGCACCCTATACCCCTCACCTGCTCGGTCCGGAGAGAGCAGAGAAAACATGGACATATGACCACCTATGAATTACCTGGATACATAGTAGCTTACTTCGTATAGGAACGTTGATTGAATACGCGTATAGGAACGTTGATGAATACGCGTATTACATACAAGAATACTTTCCTCGTACGCACAGGCCACGTTCGCGCGGGGATGCGGGGATTACTGGGATGTTTGACGACAATCTCCGGATTTTGACCGGCGATCACCCGTGCCTGCTTCTTCTCCATCTTTGGTTCCTCCATTACCGCCGCGGGCTCTTTCGTTGTTCTTACTTCTGTTCTTCTATGGCCCTCAAAAAAAGATCAGTGATCCCAGTAGTTGAACGCGTTGAGTTTGGACCCCTTAACGTACTCAACTCACAGTTCAACTCAATGAATTGAGTTGGGTTAAGCTTAAATATAAGGCTTAATATCCTCAAAGATATGTGGTCTCGCTCTCTATAAATCGAAGTCTCCGCTCTTATTCTTATCCTGATCGTTGTTCCTGGATTCCTCTCTGGTCTTCCTAGCGCCCCAGACTCTTTGCAACATTGTAAAAGACTTACCCATCGAAAATCCTCGTAACTTAAGTAGCACATTTAAGAAAACACACGAGGAAAAGGGAAGGCTAGATTAGGGGATAAACTGTGGACTATAGAGCTGTTATATAACAATTAAAGTGATTGAGGATGACTTATATATACTTTGCAACTCTATTACAGGCAATTCTATATTGTTTAGAGTTCGTAGGGCGGAGTTGGGAGGTGGTGGTCATCGTTAGTTTTCACGATTTTTTACGAATCTACCAGCCTTGCCAACCTACCCGCGTCCACAGGACAGTTTAAACTGCTAAGAACCAACTACGAACTATACGGCGTAATATTCAAACAAACTTCCAAGAACTGCGTAATTCAAAACCCAACTATTTAACTATATAATAAACTGACTAACTAACTAGCTACTAGAAACACTGAATAGGCTCTCCATAATAGTTCACCGAACAGGCCTTAAGCACGTTTATAAGAAACGTTCCATTTCAAGCAGAACCAAATGAATTCGTGCACTCGTATGATGTTGCCAAACTCGAGTTGTGAACGCCATCCCACCTGGCAACGAGCGGATACGAACACAGCGGCTGCGTTCTACCGTTGGTCGCGCTCGTACCGGACAATGTACTTGGTGCAACACCATGTTCGACCCAATTCACTAGCGCGTCCATACTATCTGAAGGATAGAACCCAACCCCCCCTGTACAATGTCCGACGCCGGGAGCAATGAACAAGCGGTAGAAGTCCTCGATCTGCGAATCCAATGCTATGGCATTCTCGTAATACTGAATGGTGTCGTCGGTAGGGATTAACGGATCCGAGCCTCCATGCCAAGTTATCATCTTCCCTCCAGCAGCTTTGAAAGCAAAAAGGTCAGGATCAGAATTGCTCATAATGCTGTAGTATTCCTGGACTGATTTGTGAGAGTACGCGAAGAACTCATCGTAAGTGGTATTAGATATGTCTACCGTTGGATCCTTATTAACAAAATAAGTGATCCAACTGGTGCCGAGACCGAGGGCTGAACTTGGAACTTCTATACCGTAGACAATCGTGGTTTTACTAACGAGTGCGCTCAGATCTGCGTCTTTGCGATAACCATTCCACACAAAAGCACCATTGGCCTTCCTTGGACCCTGCCATATGTTTTGTGCTACAGTCGCGCCCTGGGATGAGAAGGTCCTTGTCGTACCAGAGCAGTTGAAAGATTTTCCAACAAGACGGTGCGGATCAAAGTTACAAAGTGTAGGGGCTGAGATTACGCCATCAATAACCCCGTCAAGGCCATCGCAAGCCACAACTGCTGCAGCGGTGATTGCTGTAAACTCGCACAGTGGGGGCGGTTGACCTCCTTCTTCAAACATGACAACCTGCCCCCATAGCAACGATGGGATAAAACGTTCTCCGTAGATCGCAGGGGCATTGGCGAGGATGCCATCGTAATGGGTCGGATATCTTTGCGCCGTCGCCAGTGCTTGCCTCCCCCCATTTGAGCAGCCAGTGAAGTACGAGTATTCTGGCGGCGAGCCGTAGAAACTCGTCGTGACTGCCTTCCCGATAACCGGAAGCTCGTCCAAACTGATGTAACCGTAATTAGTGAGCAAGTTATAGTTGACATTACCATGGCTAGTCAGGACCCAACCCGCAGGACTCAGTGCGTTGTTGTCAAGACCGGCGTTGGTGGATGCGGTAGCGTAGCCTTGCTTTGTGGGGGGCCAGATTAATATCACCACCGAATGCCGAGTAGCCGCCTCCGCCTACAGCTTGAAAGCGCAAGTTGTAGCCAGTCAGAGGAAGCCATACCTGGACCTGAACAGTGTCATTGTGGCCCGGATGTGTATATGTGACATTAACTTGGCAGAAGTTAAGGTTAGTGATGCTGAATGCGTTGAGTGTATAGTTAAGGACTTCGGCTGCCGAGATAGAAATAATCTGAGTACCAAATACTTGCGGTTGCTTGAACGAGGCCCCTGAACAGGCGTGTACGGGAACAGCGCGGACACTCAGCGAAGCGGTGCTCGATGGCATCGCCGAGATTGTTTGCCATAGCGCAAAAAGAAACAGATAAGTGCCTATAAAGGAAGTCATTGTAGCAAATAACTTTGAGTATTGTACATCAAGATGGGAAACACGGAGAACCCTAGAGGCGGCGAGGCTTGTTATAGTAGGATCTCAATCTCCTCCTGGTATTATATAGGCAGGTAAAATATCTAACCGTGCCGAGGACCTGCTCGGAAGCCTGCTCGGAAGAACAGCAAACTCTGGAATACCAAAATAGCTGCTAATTTCTTCACGAATATCTTTCTGGCGAGACCTTTTCTTTAACAGCTAAAGCACAGGCTTCCCAATGATATGTTCAGCGAGCAAAGCTGCAATAGAGCCCTTAGAAGTTTTAACACTGGTTCAATGAAACTGGAGGTGGAGAAAGAAGACTTCCATGAAGTCTACATACATGTTACCACCAAACTCTCAGGTAGACCGTGGCTGCCCATGGCGGCTACCGTCAGATGAATATGGAGCCCCCAGATTTACCCTTTAAAAAGCAGACCACGATGGGGAAAAGTGGTAAGCGGGGTGCATACTTTACTTGCTACGCAAGGCATCAAATTTTGGGCGCATGCACAGAGACCGAAACAAACAACTACACAAGCTAAAGCGGCTTATTAAACTGTAAGAATTTTTCCATATTACTGTGACAAGCAATGTAACCTTTCAAAATACCGAATGTGTACCCTAGCAACTGCAACACGACATCTAGAGTCACTAACTACATTGCCTCTAGTCAGCTCGCTTAACGGCTCTTTCGGCTACGTTGCGCTGTAGCCCGAGGCTTCCCTTCGGTCTCCAAAGAAATCTTTTTATTAGATCTCATGCGGAGAAACAACGCGCAATCATTGCAATGGCTCATTTGTCACCACGATCAGATGTGCGAGCTGACCAGCTTGCCAACGCGAAACTAAGTAGGGCATTGCTCAGAACAAGAGCTTCCATTGCCTGCCTCTCCTGCAGAGCTAGGAAGAGTCGATGTGACGTTGAGGAGCGCGGTCCATGCACCAATTGTAGCGCGGATAACCTCGATTGTATCATTGCGCATAATGGAAGTCGAAGGTAGAGCATGCTAGACGTCCATTGACGTGGCTCTCAGACGGTCCCAGCTAACAAGGCACAAGAGTATCACGTTCTCTACGACGAATTGAGGCGATGAAGCAAAGGAATAGACAAATTCCGTCGGATGGAGCTGTATCCTCAAGCTACCCAAGTCAAATTGAGCAATATAGGTCTATAAATGAGGACATAGCTCCAGGAATTTCCCTAACTACTTCAATGAATATGTCGAAACTGGTTGATTCGCACGACAGAAGACCTACCTCACCTGTTGGTAAGCGCTCCCACCAGACATCTCTGGCAACACTATTAAAGCCTTCTCTAATCGCAGCAGATGTATCATGGCAAGGGCAATCCTTCAACGTGGAGAACTATTCCCAATTTGGCATTCTCCCGACGTCACTGAGCTTAGCAGAATTGTTGATACCAGAAGTTGATGTTCTTAGCAGTGAAAATTTCAAGAGACATCTTCCAGATTATATTAAACCGCTGCCAGCTCATCTTTCACGAGACTCCATAGAATATTTGACTGTTAAAGGGGCGCTGAGAACACCACCATATGAGGTTCGAGACGCATTGTTCCATGCATATATTGACTATGTGCATCCTTTTCTTCCTATTCTGGATCTTTCAAGGCTTTCATGTCTCATTCAAACGCCAGAGGCCAATGCGAGTAAACTTAGTCTTCTGCTTTTCCAAGCTGTTATGTTTGCTGGATCCAGTTTTGTTGATCTGAAGCTCTTGAACATTGCTGGGTTTCAAACTCGAAGAGCAGCTCGAGATGTGTTTTATCATAGAGCGAAGGTTAGCTTGCCCAGTAAACGTTTATACATACATGGCTTGACTGATGGAAGCGATAGCTGTTGTATGAGTTTGACATCGAGCATGATGCGATAACTTCGACTCAAGCTCTTCTATTGATGACTTACTGGTACGAGACGCCGGACGATCAAAAAGATATGTGTCATTGGTTGGGAGCAGCCGTCTCAACGTTGACCAAGCTTGGATTGCATCGAACCGTAACATATATCAACATGCCTGTGGAACAACGCCGACTGTGTCGACGCTTATGGTGGTCTTGTGTCATGCGTGACGTAATAATGGCGCTTGGCATGAAGAGAGATATCAAAATCGCCCACAAAGACTACGATCTGCCGATGCTTGCTTTAGAGGACTTTGAACTCGCGGATCTTCCCGTTGCATCGACAAGCATCACACCTGAATGTAAGATCGCCACAGATATCAGGATGCAACTCCGACTAGCCGTTATATGTTTACAGAAACTTAAGCTCTGCTTAGTTCTCAGAGACGTCCTTTCTGTTTGGTATGCTGTAGACAAGGGGAATCAGCTCAACTCAAGAAATGGGGAAGCTACAAAAACGGCCTTGGTATTGATTCCTATTATGGACGAAGTCGATAAGGCTCGAGATGCTTCCTGTGAGCTGAAACTTAGGAGATGGGCCGAAGAGCTACCTACCGAGGCTGCCTATAATCCTATACACGGGAGAGAACCACAGCACTTGGAATCTGTTCTAGATTTTCATCGCACTGTTCTCTGTATGTTCTATCTCACAACAGTCATAACATTTCATCGCCCTCGATTGAACCCCTCGATCTCATTCAGAGGGATCAGAACCCTGGATGAAGTTGCGGGGGTTCAGAGTATTGCAAAACAGGCGATTCGCAATGCAGCAACTGAGATTTTGAAAATCTCGAGCCGCCTTGATAGCTTGAATATGCTGCGCTTCCTGCCACTCACTGGAGTCACCATACTTCTCACTGCCATGGTTGGTCATATGCTTGACTCCTGTTCTCCTGATGGAGATGTCCGTAGAGCATCTCTCACGTATTTCCGGTCTGGCTATCGCATGATCCAACTTCTGCGCAGTATCTACTCAGGTGCTGATTATGTGACACATTTTATTCATTGTGTGGCTTTCAGTCGTTTCGATTACAATCAAGGAAACCAATTCGCGAGAGGCCTGGCTCAGGTGATCGAGCCTGAGTGGCCTTTGAATGGAAAAGATCGTGAAGCTACTACAATTCACGTGGGTCAACAGGAGACGCATTTTTATTCTGCAGGCGAGGATGAGCCGGCCATTGACGCCATGCTGTGCAATTCTTCGAGGTCGGATACGAGTCAGACCAGTCCCTCCCATCAAATTGCAAACTTTGAAGTTGCCGGACAAGGTGATGGCATAGGTCAAGAGCAACCCCGAGCATACAGAGAAATCGATGCGGATTTACCACCTGTGCCAGAAATCTTATCATCCAGCGACACATGCTCTTCTCACCCCAATCGTGATATCAGCCCTTCGTCACTCTTGGAATGGATGCAAGATTATCTTCCTCAGGTCTGATATCCTCGGCTACGATGTCTAGTGCTGCTTTTTAGTATTCAAGGCGTGGAGCTTACACCATATTGTCACTATTTTTTAGTGTTCAAGTTGCCAATGTTATAGTTTCTGTGTCGATAAATAGTCCACGCATCGCCACATCTACTACGTTAATCAGTTGTGACTCTTTCTTTCTCCGGCCATTATGTAAGCGTCATGAAATGCTAAAATGCCGAACCGCGCAATAGAGGGCGTTGCACCTGCGTGATCCGACTAGAGATAAAATCCAAACTGGAGAAGCAGTTATATAGATTGAAAATGCAGTATTATTAGACTGAGGTCGAGTTCTATAGTACTTGCTATCAACTCTGGCCTAAGTAGAATCAAAGAGAAAGGTTCCATCTATTAACTACCTTCACATGAACTACGTAAAGTACTGAACGGGATCCAAGCATGCCAAAATATCCTAAGCGAGAGCCCCATATCAGCCGAGGGCCGGAGCGGCAACACCTCACCCCCCAAGTATAAGCTGCTTAAATACAGAAACTCACCATTCCGATCAAATTATCAATTGTTTTCATTCTATCTATTCTGGTTGGTGAAGCACCACCAACTGCAGTCAGTCATGGTTTTCAGCTCGCCATCGGATATTGCAATCCCAAATAAGGACCTGTTATCATGGATCTTTGATGATCAAAAGTATGATCAAGACAAACCTGTACGCGAATTCTAAGTGTAGAATCAGATCGGCTGCTGACTGGATACTACCTTTCCAAGATTTACATTGATGTTGTGAACCCGAACCGGTTCATTACTTCTCGAAGGGCACGAATAATGATAAGGAGGCTGGCCAAAGGGTTTCGCGATGCGGGGTTGCAGGCTGGAGATTGTATCGGCCTACACTCTTTCAACGATGTGCGACTTCGACTTCTGCTCCCTGGCTTTCCATATGCTGAAAATGATAGATAAACTATTCGATGGTCTTCCTTGGCGCTATAGCTGCTGGAGGTGTCTTCTCCGGGACAAATCCTTCGTCCACTTCCGCCGAGCTCAGTCACCAAATTCAAACATGCAACACGAAATTCTTAATCACTGAACCCGAGCTACTAGATAACGTCGTTCGTGCAGCAAATGAATGTGGCCTTCCAAAATCACGCATCTGGATCTTTAATGTGTTGAATCAGGAGACGCCACCTGGCTTTCAATCGTGGGAACATTTGCTTCGATGTGGAGAAGCAGATTGGATTCGATTCGATGACGCAACTCGTGCGAAAACACCTGCGGCTTTATTTCACAGCAGCGGCACTACAGGACTCCCAAAGTCTGCTATGCTATCTCATCTCAACATGGTTGCTCAGCACACTTTGGTCCATGAAGTTGTCGAGAAGCCGTTTGAGGTATGCCAATAAATTCTCTGAAAAGCAATATGTTGCTGACTATGCTCTTGAGATTCGACGACTGATTGCTGTTCCTTCATTTCATGTAGGTGCCGCTTTGGTCACTCACACATCAGCATTAAGATCGGGCCATCAGACCTACATCATGCGGCGATATGAATTGCAAGGTTTCTTAACGGCGATTGATAAACATCAAATTACAGATCTTCCCATAGTTCCACCAATGGTGGTCGCTATTCTCAAGTCACCTATGACGCGGGGGTATTCTCTGGCTTCCAACAAGTACGCTTGGACTGGGGCTGCTCCTATAGCAAAAGAAACGCAAAACAGTTTCCAAAAACTCCTTGCCCCCGGTTCCACGATTACTCAGATCTGGGGAATGACAGAGCTATCCTGTATCGCAAGTATGTTTTATTGGCCGGAAAGTGACGATACTGGCAGCGTTGGGCGACTTCTTCCTTATCTAGACGCTAAGTGAGTAACTACGCTACTATATAATCTCACCGATTCTCACGTCCATGCTGACTCCTATTTAGAATCGTGGACGACCTTGGAGAGGAAATTAGTGAATATGATGTCCGTGGCGAGATTTATGTCCGCGGCCCAACCGTTTTCACTGGGTATTTGAATAATCTGGAAGCTAACAAATTGGCCTTCGATGCCGACGGTTGGTTCAAAACGGGGGACATCGGCTACTGTGATGGAAAGACAAAACTTTGGTACATTGTCGATAGAAAAAAGGTAATGTCCCCTATTAAAATCCTTGTTAACCTCTAAAGTAAGTGCTGATCTAGCCTCTTAAGGAATTAATTAAGGTTCGCAGGTTCCAGGTCGCGCCTGCTGAGCTGGAATCAGTGCTTCTCAGTCATCCCGAGATTGAGGAAGCTGCAGTCGTCGGAGTTGAGATCGACAAGGAGAAAACAGAGCTACCACGTGCATTTGTAGTTCGCAGAGGAACCAACTTAACTGCAGAGGATATTTATCAATATTCTGCAGTGAGGCTAGCGAAGTACAAAAGACTTGATGGTGGAGTGATCCTCGTCGATTCGATCCCTAAGACTGCAAGCGGCAAGATACTGAAGAGGCTTCTTAGAAGTCGACCAGAAGAGAAGCTCTAGGTATTGCAATGCGCAATATGAAACGAATGTCAACTGCGGAATCAGCAGGTGACTTACTCTTATATGCTTGCTTGTTCAATCTAATTTATCTTCCCAACGGTTTATAATATAAGAACCTGTTTACTATCTTTGTACATAGTCTGAAAAATATAAGTGCTTATTAACGGATATTGAGCAATTGTCCCTATCCCCTACACAGTATTTTGCTTAAACGCGCAAGGTAGCTAATTAGGCTTCTAATTAAGCGTAGAGCTCAGACAGCATGCAACCACTTTACAAGCCTAGTGCACTTTCAGGCTTTCCCAAGCACCAAAACCCACACATCAATTAACTCAGTTTATCCCACTATGCTAACCACTCCTCCTATGCCAGTACTCCAGCCAGGCTTTGAAATCCCTACCAAGCACAAAGAGGCAATACGCCAGCTCTATGCAAAGATACCAATTGATAGGCTTATGGTCCGATATTCAATGACTAGGAGGACAATTACTCATATTATCGAGTACGAAAAGCCTGAACGAGCACGAATTACACGAACAGGACGCCCTAAAACCCCCACCGATAGACAAGTAGACGATATAATTGAGTACTTAAGTGAGAAATGGGAGAATAGGGTTCTAGACTACAGTCATTTGCACGCTGAGTTGCATTTAATATGTAGTGTGTCAACTCTGAGGCATAGGCTTCACCAACGAGGATATTATCGCTGTACAGCATGCCAGAAACCCTACCTCACGATGGCCCAGGTGACTGCGCGACTACTCTGGGCGATAACACATATCTTTTGGCAGATAGAATGGCTGAAGATCCTTTGGTCTAATGAGGTTACATTCGTAGTAGGGGGTCGCACAGCTAAGGAGAAGGTTACTAGGAAGAAGGGAGAGCGCAACCACCCTACCTGTATTCAGCACTAGTTTCACCGGGGGCATACGACACCTGTAAATTCTTGGGGTGCAATTGGTCACGGATATAAGAGTCCACTACTATTCATAAATGGTACAGGGAAGGCTGGAGCATTCAAGCAGGCGGATTATCTTGCACAAGTCTTAGAGCCACATATCCAAACCATTTTGGATGCCTTTGCCCTAAAATCACACCAACTTCACCCTACATCCGAGCCGTTATTTATGGAAGATGGGAACCTGTACATGGCCATAAGAGTAGTACGAACTGCTGCGCAAGATGGCGTACAAAGCATGGGATTATATTAATGCCGAACCCTTCTACGAGCACTGATATGAACCCAATTGAGAAGTTCTGGAGGAGAATAAAGCTGGCATTGCACAGACGCAAACACCAGCCAATTACAGAGGAGGAGATGCGTATCGCTGTGACAGAGGAATGGGAGGCAATTCTACAAGAATGGATTAATGAGATAATTAGCAAGCAGGAATATTGGTTTCATGTTCTTGGAGCGTCATGGGTGGTCTACTCCTAATTAAATACTGTAATTGTCCATAATCGCGATGTTCTTTTTCGCGTAAATGCCCTGAAAGTGTAGACTTATGGCACCAGGCTCGTTACAGGGGACGGCGAGCTTCCACCTGTACGTGGTGTCCCCTACGAACCTTCAGCTTTCTATTAAGAGTCTAGAGAGCAAATAGAAGCTCAATTCAATTCAATTCAACTAATTCGAGCGACAAAATCACCTTTCCTACAATTGCACAGACGCGATTTATCAAACTTTTGAAGGATGACTCGATTGCAGAATTAAGTAAGGTCTAAAGGAGTATATATACAATAAAAAGTGGGCTGAAAACGTGTCCAAAAGTCACCTTGTTTCCGGCTGACACGATTTTGCCCCTATTTCGGCTTCCTAAAGATACAACAATATAGAACAGAAGGATCGGTTTACCTTCGCCTACCTCCCCTCAACGTCACGTCCCGGCTCTCCCCTAGGAGTAGTAACCTAGTACAAGAGTAGACAATATCTTTAACCCTTAGAATTCAATCGATCTTTATATTCTATAAGTCCTACAAAAGTCAATTTTTAACCTTAATAAATAAACAATAACACCTTACACTTAGTAGAATATATAATTAACCCTTCCTAAGGCTAGGGGTACACTTATTTTAAACATAAAGGGGGATATACTTATTACAACTGATAGTTATATATATCTCTCTCTATAGGACAAAGGCTATATTTATATATTTGGCTATATACTCTCCCTAGGGGGAGAGGGGCTAGTATTTAGAATATAAAGCTTTTCGTAGAGGATTTTAGTATATAATAGACTTATCGAAATCTAAAGGGAATAACAAAGGAATATAAAGGAAAGAACACTTTGTATAGTTTGGGAGGGCTCCTATAGTAGTATATACTCTCTGTCCTTATTTTTAAGGACACCTGTACTAGAATAAGTCTATAGAAGGCCTTCGGCCTTAGGTCGAACTATAAATTAACTCTATTATCATTATTATCAGGCTCGTTACATGGTGGCACAGGCCAACTTAAGGCTCTACTTGTCTAGAGTCGATAAATTCACATAAAAAATCGGCAAATAACTTTTATACCACCGTAAAAACGGGTTCCTACCTTTGGTGCCACCCTTAGGGTGGTACAAGATCCGGCATTTGACTTTACCTAATAGGGCTTCTCTTGGCTATTACTGCCCTACTAAATTTGTTAGCAAACTAGATAGAGTTTGAAATTCCAACTAGGGCGCGTCGCGTCTAGTAAATAACCTTATTTTCTATTTTTCTAACTCTACTACTATTACTACTACTCTAAATTGCTTTATTTCTATTAACTAACTAACTAATCTACTAATTAATTTACTTATTATTTAAATATATTATTATTATTATTCTCTTTAATTCTTATATTTCTTTTTTCTTTTACTAAGTCTTATATTCTAAAGATACTAAAGAAGACCTTTTAGATTAGAAATATCTTTAGTAATATAATAATAGGATATATATATATTATAATTCTTAATATTAACTAATTATAAAAATAAATAAATTTAGTTTATTATAGGTACTTTAAGATTATATCTATTAACTAATTAGGTATCAGATAGCAAGGATATACAACTAGTATATAGATATACCTTAATAGATACTAGCGGGTGAGTTTTACTAGAAGATGAATTTTAGAGAAATTGTGCCTTTTGTACATTAGTGTGTGTATTTATGCCTCTTAACCTACAATCCAACCTAATTGCTCAATAGGCCACTGTAGCCACGTCCGATGCTCCGGGTCTAGCGCATAATAAATAAACGAAATAAGATGCAAGCTCCAACCATTCATCCACCAAGCCCATTCAATATCCTTAATAAGCACACAGTAGTGCCCAAAGATAACCAAAGCTTCTTGGCTCCTCCGACTCAATAGGTCCAAGTATTCATCGGACACAATAAACAACCAGATGAATACATCAGATACCTGACAATTATCTAATCTAGTTGATATCTCTAGTGCCACAGCATACGACTTCGCTAGTTCTTCAATAGCCAGGGTATATATACCTAGTATTCCCTCGTCCTTAACGGTGCCTGTGATCAACAGCTGCAAAGAATCTAGACACTCTATTGTTCCACGGGGTCTAGCATTACGGGTGCTATGCCGTCGACTACCAATAACAAACAGTGGGCCTACATTGCTCTCCCTTAGATTCTTCCACTCCTTAGTAGACTCTAGAATAGTGCGTATTCCACGAAAGATAATTATGAAATCCGGCTCCACCCCGTCGCTAAAGAGGAAAATATTCTCTGGTTTTTGAGGCTTCGCGAAGGTGATGAAGCAACTGAGCGCCGCAAACGTGTAGAGAGATGCGCAATTGTCGTCAGTTACATTAGGCAGGATTGATGTTGCTATGCGAAGAGCGGCCTCGAGGAATTGCATTGCGTAGGCGATGTAGCGTTCCTTCTGCAATGGGCGGGAATAGGCTAAGTGTAGTGATGCGAGTGAAAGGATTGTGTACATCACGTAATCTGTGAAGAAGCCGATTTGGGGGACTTGGACTCGCCATATTGTCTGGGCTACTGGGTTGCGGGTGAGTGTGTAGCAAGTGGATGTCGAGTAGGTATGTAACAATTCCATCTGGATCCGGTTCACTTCTAGATTCATTGTTGGCAATTGGATTAAGATAGCATCCGGAGTCGAAGGCATAGAAACAATCTGGGAAACGCTAGGGTATGGAGATGCTGCTGCTATGGGAGGAGCTGAAACCTCTGGCGGCTGCGATGGAGACCTAGTGGATGCTACTGGTACCGTCCTATATATACATCGGACCCCAAGAATTGCGTTCCTGGTGCAATTACTGCACGATGGTTTATTCTCATCGCACTAAGATAAGTCAGCTACTCGCACACGTGTCGTGTTTTGGAAACCTCTAATTAAGATAAACTAAGGACGACCCACCCACCTTAATCTTTCGCGCTTTGCACTGGCAACAGCCATTTCTGGATTTCCTATGTCCACGTCTTTTGAACATCCTCTTGTATAATCAGATCCGGTTTGGAGGCTTGACTCTTTTCTTCTAAGAATGTGGTTGGAATTTTGCCGTCGAAATAAACTTCTCTATTCTGGTGAGTAAGCGATATGCCAAGACCCTTACGAGTAATTCGCGAAATGAAATACGAGCTAAGTTTTCAAAGCTTCCATGCGAGATGAAAGTCGAGCTAGTTGCAATATTGGTAAAAGTTTTATCCTGCATGATATCCGTCGAACTGAGTAGATATATTCGACTCAGTTGCCTTCCAACCCCTGGAAATTAGGCTAAGTGCCTTTGCATTCGGAATTGAACCAAAAATAAGTGTGGCGCAGTACAAAATGGTGAGTGGCCGTGACGAAAGCAAGGCTCGTACTCGCACAAAATGCGCAGAGATGCTTAATGTCAAGGCATCTATGCATGATTGCGAGTTGAAGAGTTTTTAAATTGGAAATGCGCTCGCTGTATCAGGGCAGAGCGGAAAACTATATATATATACTTGAAATGAATAGTTCAAACAGATACGGAGCGATGTCTAAGCGTCTTCCACCCACATTATTCATTGATACCCAGCTCCCGTCCAGGACGTTAAAGTTGACAAAAGGAGCCACCCTGATCAAATAATGGAATCATCTGGTCCATCTACGCAGCTTTCACAATCTTGAATCCACCAGGCACCAAATCGGTATACACCCTGTCAGGATCGTACTTGGTTCTAATATCCTTCGTACGTTGAACGTTCTCCGCAGGATACCCAGCAAAGACATTCTGATCGCCTTCTGCATTATTCAAATATAAGAATGTAGCTATAGCGTTGATAGCCGTTAGTTGCGCCGTCAAATTAGCATTAACAGAAGTCAGAAAGCTCTCAATCGCTGCATCATCCTCAGCGTTTGCCCAGATCAAGCTTTGCTCGGTCCAGAACGTAGATGCTTCGCTAGGCGCTTGCAGACAACCCGTTCTATTGTTCGAAGCATCGATGAACTGTATTGCGATAGGCTTCCATGCTAGACCGGTGTAGATGCTGGTCAAGTCTACGAGTTCTGCGGCGGCAGCGAAGTATCGTGCACAATTGTCATGGCTTCCTTTGTCGCCTTCATTGGGGGTACATGGAAACGCTGTCGAAGTCCTTGGGAAGCTCCACCTAGTTCAAAAGCTGGAAGCATCAATGCGCTGTAGTCAGCTAAACATCAGGAGTCAGAGACATCAACAGACGAGCTTGCGATAGATGTCAATCCACCGGCAAGCGCTCTTCAAGATCGCGCCAGTCCCGCCACCAAAAACGTAAGACAGGTGAATCCAGCGCTCGGCGAAGCAGTACAGCGGCGGGAACCCAGCAAAGTGAGCAGGTGGTTGTAGGCCAATGGCGCATTCCGCTGCTTCCGAGGGTAGACACAGGTAGAGTCGCAGAGCGAATGTCCAGCCGATGTGTGGGTATATTGCGAAGGTTGGCTAGGTGATCAGCGACGAGGATAAGCGGATTTCCGAGGTGGATCTGTATGGAACACGCCTTCTACCCGTTGAGTCCAACCCCTAAAAAATCGCGAAAGAAAACGTCAAGAAGAGCTAGATCAAGCAAGGTATGGAACAACAAATGGATAATGTGGCTGCTGGGCGGTTGAAGCCTGAAGACCCGCTGGAGCTTGAGGAAAGAGGATCAGGCAATTGCATAGGCGAGGCCTCGTTAAGCCATCAGCATTGTGAGGCGTTTTGGGGCGGGGAAGGGGTTTTGGTGCTACAAACGTTCTGGAAGAAAACTATACGATACAATGATGAACGCGCGACTTAATTGCATAATACACCAAAAAAAAATTAATAGGGATGTTACGCCTCAAGTCTGCTCTGGTGTCAACCTCTTCATTTCTGTTGTGACGTCGCTTTTCCTCGACCTTCCCTACTCCAGCGTTGGGACTGATTAACGTAGCTCACGAATCCAGTCACAATTTTGTCCCCGCTATATTTCGCAACAACTGCAAGACATCACTGTATTTCTGAGCCCAAGGTGTTAAGCAGTTCAATGGGAGGTCGCCAGGAGATTGGCGTATCACTCTCTCCGTGCCTACCTTTGGCACCGACAGCGATCAGCACCAGTACCAAAATCACAACCTCAGGATCCTACCACCAGTTCAATGGTTAAATACGGCACTGCTTTACTTCCCTATTCATTACTATGCTATTACAACGGGTTTTATTGTGCTCTTCTACCTGCTAGCTGCCCGCCTACTTTCCCTAGTAGACCGGCAACTTGAATGCATCAAAGTCGTAAAACCAGGTGTCAATTGACGACTGATCGTACTGGCATTCCATCTCCGTCCCATTGTTCGTCCAGTACGGCCTAAGAGGCCATGAGCAAATCTGCCGATTCTCACCAATATACTGGCCCTGGAGGACTGTCGCATTGAGGGTAATGGGCTCGATAGCTTTCTCGACCCAGTCGATGAGAACAGCGAGGTTTGTCTGCGGGAATGGCCCGTTAGGTTGTAGGGGGTTAGTCGCGCAGTGCTCGGCTCCTGGGACGAGGAAGAGTCGGTACCAACTGCTGAGCGCCGCAGTGCTCTCATTATATGTCATGTTTGGGTACATTACTTGACGGACAGACTCGTGGTAACGCACAGACGAGGCTGTAGGAATGCTATTATCAGACTCCCCGTGGAAGTGAATGACCTTG
Source organism: Pezicula radicicola (assembly GCA_003008705.1). Taxonomy (NCBI): domain Eukaryota; kingdom Fungi; phylum Ascomycota; class Leotiomycetes; order Helotiales; family Dermateaceae; genus Pezicula; species Pezicula radicicola. The sequence continues at coordinate 204,825 of PDUO01000055.1, read as the reverse complement.
CCCCCTGTAGTATAGAATGGCGTTAGGTCTGGCCAGGTAGTCTGCAAAGTGTCCTCGTAGGTCTGCCAGCCTTGGATGACCCATTCTTTGAGTGTGTCGTAGGTGACGTTGTCGAGATTGGGGAGGGTAGAGCTGTCAAGCAGTTCGATGTAGCGCGATACAAACTCAGCCCCGGACGCGCTGATGTACAGCTCCCATGAGTCGGTCGCGGTATTGTATTGTGTCTCGGCGTCTACGAACGTAGCTGCGGGTTGGTAGGACAAGTAGACTCTTTTGCCTTCCAGGTCATGCATGCCATTGATGATCTCCGCAGCGACCGCAATACCATTGGCCGATACGGTACCGTTCTGGGCTGGCGTCGCGGGTGTGGTGGCTGTGGCCGCTGCAGCTTCGCAGAAGTATGGTGCGCCGAGAGTTGAGTTGATGTCAAAATGCAACTTACACAGATCCGTCCGGGCCACCACGCCGTCGATCTTGCCATCTAGTGGGTCGCAAGCTGCAATCGTCTCATTAACGATCTGTGATAACTCACACGGAGGAGGATAGTAATCAAGGGTCTGTTCGACGGTGTTGGACCAGAGATATTGGACTTGCTGATGAGCAAACCGGAGAGCGGGTGCGCCAGTGATGACACCATCCCATTCCTCTCCAAACCGCTGGACTTGACTCCATCCTTCACGGCCGCCTTCAGAGCAGCCCTGATAGTACGAGTACAGCTTTGTATCAGAAGACATGTTGAAGAATTGTTTAGTAAATTGCTTTCCAAGTACACTAAGCTCGTGGATCCCTTGATATCCGAACATAAACAGCGACTGCCAGTTAACGGTATAGTTCTGAATAAGGAAGACGGCGTCAAAGGGGGTTTCTAGGCCTCCAAATCCTCCATTGGTGAGACCTGCTACGGCACCGTAAATGATGCCTCCAGGGAGCGAAAGGTTTGCTTCATTAATATAATAACCACCACCGCCTGTGGAGAGGTAACGGTTCTGGAAGTTATCCGGAGTGGGAAGCCAGTACGTTACGAGCACCGTGTCATTTCGTCCAGTATGAGAGTAGCCGAAGGTTACATTGCAATAATCAAATACAGCATTAGGATAGAAATCCTCGTCGCTAACCTCGACGTTGGTGAAAGCAGTGGCCACTACCGATGATGGATCAATAGTGATGCCGGGGTAGAAGTTGTCTGACGGCAGAGTGGATTGGACATAGGATAATGTGCAGACATCAGCGAGGCTGGCTGCCTGTACGATAACAGCAGATGCCGTAGCGGTGAGGACCCATAACACAGAGAGCATATTGCCTTCGAGAAGATCGCTCACAAGCGGAGGTGGAGGTAGAGGTGTTGTTCGACGGTAAGGATCAGGTTAAGGGGAAAGTATTATCCTATATATGCCTTTTTTTCTCTTCATCCAATTTTCTCCCATGATGTAGGCCGTGATATCCCACATCTTGGTTGACGTACCCGCTGGACCTTTTGTAAGCTCTGAAGATCTCGGTGATCCTTTAACTACCGTGGAGATGCTATTTTGAGCATAATAAGTCTACAGTATACGGTAGGCTACCTCGGGTTCGGCTTCGTATTTCGTATTTCGTGTTCTCACATTTTCGTATTTCGGGACCAGAAGCAGATTATTTTTAAGAAGGGGGTCTTTAGAAATCGAATTTTCAGTCCATCTCACATCACCTACGTATTTCGCATTCGCAGTCAACTCAGAAGCCCACCACGCCTTGCAGTATAGTTGACAGTTTCACTTGCAGAATCTACCGTACTGCGCTGCAGACTGGAATAGCAACCAGACAGCGCTATAAATTTTAGAACTTCTAGGGCCTTTAGGCTATGACTCCAGCGCTGTAAGCTTGTAAATATTGCTATAAGTCTGTTTCCGCTTCAGGCTCTTCAGGCTTCGTGCTCGTTGCTAGGCGACAGCACAGCAACTACTACCTTTTGGCTGTGAACTCCGTACGTGAAACTTCCTACCCGTATCTCTGCTGCTGAGCCCTATCGTATACACTTGGCGGCTTAGTTGCTAATCCAATACTCCGTACTTCGATCTCCTTCAAGGGACGTTCAGGGATACTAACTACTGCTCCATCCGATTTGGATAGATTTGCATAGTCAGGAACACAAAGTAGTGGATCCATGCTACAGAAATCCACGCGTCTCTATCAGAAAATAGCATCAACGATGTTTTGTTCTCGATGCGGCGCCACTTTTGCATATCAAATCCTCTACTTATATACTCATCTTTCTCTTTCTCCATTACTACTCAGCAGCTTTCTCACTCACTCGCAATCGGCAATAGAAAAGCATCAAGCTTTCACTATTGTTTGTCGCTATCACTCCTTAACCATCTCTCTTCGCAATACAAGACAACAAGAGGCCCATTTCACCTTACCCCGCGCATCTTTAGCCGCTCAACGATAGCAATTCCATCTTGTCTGTCAGCAGACCGAATTTGTACAAATATCTACAATGGCGGATTCCAGTGATGTTGTGCTCTATCAGTATAGTCCCAGCCATATAGCAGCCATTGGTGCAGGTGCTCTGTTCGGCATCAGCGCAACCTTACATTTGGTGATGATGATCCGCAAGAAAGCCTGGTTCTATACTGCAATGACCGTTGGTGCCTTCAGTGTGTCGCCAACCATTTCCCCATAACGTATCTTCTTAGCGGCTAACCAAGACCAGTGATGACATTCGGCTACGTCTTCCGATACCTCTCTAGCAAAAGCCCCCACAGCGTCGCCCTCTATGCCGGACAAAGCCTGTTGCTCATCCTCCCCCCATCCCTATACGCGGCAACAATCTACATGATCTATGGCCGCATCGTTCTCTTCGTCCAGACACCAGAGGCCTCTGTCATCCATCCCATGCGCGTAACCAAGATCTTCGTCTGCGGAGACGTTCTTGCATTTTGCCTCCAAGCCGGCGGTGGGGGCATGATGACCAGCAACGAAAACCTAGGCCAGAAAGTCATTCTAGTGGGACTCTTCGCACAGCTTCTATTCTTTGGGTTCTTCCTTGTCATCGCATGTATCTTTAGGGCACGAATGGCGAAATCGCAAAGTCACATCTCTAGTTATGGCAAACACTCCTGGAATAAATTGTTAACGCTGTTGTTGGTTGCAGCTGTTCTCATTATTTTAAGATGCCTCTACCGTGTTGCGGAGTTTGCGCTGGGATCAGATGGGTTCTTAATGGACCACGAGGTATTCGTGTATGTCGCGGACGCGGGGCCGATGTTCATCGTCCAGGCCATGTTCAACGTCATTCATGCAGGCGACGTCTTCCCGGAAGATTTTGTAGCAGGCAAGCTCAAGGACATCGCGGACAGTGAGAGTTATATTAACCTGCAAGAGCGATGTTGAGTCGCGGACCCTTGGAAGTCCGGACGGCTGGCGAAGGCCTTGCGCTCGTTAGGTCTCACCAGAATTCCGAGATTATGGGGACTCTAGAGCTGGTATGGGTTCTTTTGGGAGTTTGGCGTTGGACGATAGTACCTGTCTGATGGTTCACGGGCATGTATGTTTAAGTAACGTATAGAAAGGGCATGTTCAATAAAAAAGAAAACACTAAATAGATCTAGTATGGTTTTGGCGTAAGCATTGCCCTGGTGGCTATGGGAAAATAAAATAGATATCCAAATTATTGTTCAATATCAAGGAACTGCTATAATCCATGTGATATAAGCTGTGTTAGCTACCGTCTCAAGTAGTGTATTACTTAGGTGCCTTTCTAGTAGAGGTTAACTTAGGTTAACTAGGGTTAGACTTAAATATAATCTAAGCTAAGCTAGGCTCAAGCCGGCGATAACTCTTAATTAGACCAAAGGGTTAACCTAGTTCGAACCTAGATTAGAAGAAGAAAACCTCTAAGTCCTTCCTTACCTATATATACTAGCTTATTAATTACACTATAGGTAATTTTTAATAAAACCATATTAGTATTACTATTTATATAGCTATAGGCTAAGGGAGTTTAGTTATATATATTATATTATATAATAAATAGAGAGTAAAGTACTAAAGTTAACCTAGGTTAATCTAAGTTAACTCTCTTTACTTAGTTATAAGAGATTTATAACTTAAAAATTAATAAACCTTATAATAAATAGGTTTACTAATATAGTTATAAATATTAAAGGTAAGTATAAATAAAGTAAAATAAATAAAGTAGAGGATAAATAAAACCTAAGGTATACTATAAGTATAAGTAATAAAAAGTATTAAATAAAGTAATAGATAGATTAAAGATACTAGTAGTATAAGGAGCCTAAAGATATAAATTTAAAGTTACTAAGTTAAGAAAATTTTACTTATAAAAACTAATAAAATAAGATAAGATAAGATAATATAATATATAAAATAAAATAAAATAATATATAAGATAAAATATATATTATAAGTATATAATTATATAAATTACTTTATTTAGTTTACTTTAATATTAGATTTTTATTAGATTATAAGCTATAAATATAGAGTAAAATAGATAGGGTAGGTAGGGTAGATATAGTCTAAAGTATACTATAAATATAGGGTATAAGGAGGAGTATTGAATAGAGTAATAGATAGATTAAAGATAATAAATAGTATAGGGAACTTAAAGACTTAAATTCGAAGTTATCTATCTACTAAGAGAGAGAGAGAGTCTATATAAGAGTTCGTACCACTGGGAATAGCCCACCCTATGAAAATACACTAAAAATAATAAAATTATACCTTTTTAAATTATTTATAAATTAGTAACTATTAATTTATTTCTTATAAAATTAAAAAGTCTAATAGATAAC
>PDUO01000055.1:2526-183034 GCA_003008705.1 Pezicula radicicola | reverse complement strand
AACTAGAAACTAGTTTATAACTAGAAAACTACTAGTTTAGTTTTCTCCTTCCTTATCTATTCGATTTAGCTAGTTTAGTTTCTAATATATACTATTCCTAATAAGGAAATATATAATATAGAAACTAAGGTTATATAACTAATATAGCTAGAGTTATACACGAAAGTAGTAAATATAACTATAGGGGTTTAGTAACTACTAAAGGTTACTAAAGCTATAGGGTATTATAGTATATAATTATATTATAAAATATAATAAGATTATATTAGAATATAAAGAATAAATAAAACTTACTAAGTATTAAAATAAAAATATTTTAAGTTAGAATTATAAGAATATTATTTTACTATATAAGGATTTTTCTTTATAAAGATACTTATCTCTTACTCTAAAGAGTTTATATTTTATATTCTTAACTAGGTTATAGTAGTTATAGTTACTTAGGTGCCTTTCTATAGGCGCTTAAACTAGGTTCAAACTATGATTAAATAAGGTTTAAACTAGGCTTAATCAGGTTTAAAGGATCCTAGTAGGTTAGAGTAGTTCAGACCGGTTCGGACCGGTTCGGACCGTAGTTCGGAGCGGTTTAGAGCGGTTTAAAGCGGTTCGGAACTAACCCCTAAAGCCCCCTATAGCTATAGGGCCTTATAGGTCCTAACTCTAAATATTAATATCTTAGGAACTACTAAGCCTATTTAAGTAATTCTTAGTATTATATAATATTTATATAGTATATAAATATAAATATATCTTAGTTTTATTATATAGCTTAAATAGAGCTTATAATAAATAATTAAAGATAAGAAGTTTATAATCTTTTCTAAACCTACTATTGTAGTATAGTTTATAAAAATTATTAAATAATTTAATATTTAAAAAAGCTATTAACCTATTTAAGTAATTTTAATTATTATAAGACTACTATACTGTAATATATTATATTCTTTATAATTTATAGTTATACCTATTTTAGTAAACTAGTTATAAGACTTATTAATTTATTAAAATAAACTAATATACTCACTCATCTAAACTACTAGTATTTATTTTAGTTCTTTTTTATTAATAAAAAGTCACGTGACTAAACTCACTTAGCTTATAGCTCTATAAATAACAACGCTAAAAAATATCTAATAGAAGATTTAGAAGTCTTACTAAAAACTACCCCTAGGGGACTATTATAATTATAAGACTAGTACTTTATAGATAAAAGTCTTTAAGTAAATAATTAATCCTTACTAACCCTTAAACCGATTAGAGCGTCTAAAGGTGTTATAGACGCTACGTAGAGGGTGGAACTAGCTCCGATCGGATTAGAGCTAGGCTCGAAACAGCTTAGATCGGATCGAAGCCTATACTAAACTAGGTTAGAGCGGGCTTGGAGCCGCTCGGAGCCTTATTAAAGCCTGGTTCAAGCCTAGTTTAAGTACCCTACCTATAGGTAGTATAGTACTTTCTATTAATAGAGTAGAAGTTTATAGTTACTATATATTATATTCTATAAAGTATCTTAATTAACTAAATTAAGAATAACTCTTATAGTATATTAGTAATTATATTTAAGAGTAAATTATAGTTAAATTTATAAGGGGGGTTATACTAGTATAGGTAGTTAGTACTAGACCAGGGGATAGATATAGTAGGATCTACTTCTACCCTCTTAAGAATTAGTTATTGTTTTTGTATTATTTATATATAAATTTTACTACTTATCTTTAACTTATTAAGATAGTTAGTAGAGGAACTCGTTTTTACTCCCTTATTAGATGTAAGGTATAAAGGATTATTATAACTACTTAGACTAAAATTTATTCTATACTAAAAATATAATTTAATTCTTATTACTACTTTTAAGGTAATACGTAATAGCAGAGCCCTAATAGTACTCCTTATATTTTTAGGATACTACGGCCTGTATTTTTTAGGGTACGATAGTATTTTTCGGGGTACTACAGCCTGTATTTTTAGGGTACTATATAGCCTATCTAATTTTGCCGGCAGAAAATGTGGGAAGAGTTACGGCCCAAGTGGCCGTAATAATCCTCTATATAAGGATCCCTGCCGGGGACCGATTTTGTCCAGTAAGAGTACTCGAGTACAGTCGCACAGACCAAATCCAACATATTAGAAGAAGCGAATTTCGATCATCTCAAGATCACCAACATCTTCCCGCTCCCTCCTTACTCTATTCTCTTTACACTTGCAGGCAGTGTTCTGTGAAATCTACTGCCAATCTAGCACGATCTATCAACACGCCACCATGGGTAATGCTCAGTCCGCAGTACCAGCATCTCCATCTCCATGCTTCCAAGAAGAGCATACAACCACCATACGCGAAAGCCTTAGATCATTCAAGTTATTCACGAGACTACCGCTAGAACTGCAAGGAAAGATTTGGACGCACGCATTAGAACCCCCTCGTATCACGCCTCATGTAGTTCGAGTCAGGCATGACGCGAATACAAACTCCTTCTCGTATTCTTTCACTATACCACATATGATGGAAGTATGTCGATTTTCGCGGCAGATAGCACAGAAGTCCTACCCGTCTCTGCTTCCGGGTTTGCCGTCCCCCGTCTACATCAACCCCGCCGTCGACTTCCTCTATTGCACCTCGACACTGGATCCATCAAACACCCCAAGCCGAGTCGAAGACATGCCCGTTCTCTCATTCCTCAGCGCCGCTTCCAACGCAGAAGCCATACGATTTCTCGTTCTCGACCTTTCATTCTGGTCCCATAGAATGGAGACGACTACGGCCGGTACTTGTCCCATACCCGAGCTACGCTCATTCAGCACCATCGAGGAGCTTTTCCTTGTTGTTCCTTCTCTGGAGCAGTGGCTAGAAAATCAGAGGAGAATATCGGCGGCTTTTCCCCACAGGCCGGACGATCCACGATTCGACGTCGATGCAAAGTACGCCGCCGAGGTGGCAAGACTTGAAGCTGCTCCGGATGCGATTGTGCCTGACTTTCGTGTGTATCGAGAAGGATTTGATTGCCTCAGAAACCTGGAGCTCAAACGCTGCTTCGGAATACAGGATCAGCCACCACTTAATCCTAATATGGATCCTGGAGTAGGGAATAATAACTCTGGCAATGTAGAGCCTATGGATCAGAGTTATCGGAGAAGAGTGCCGAAATGGACCGAGATCAGAGCTACAACGAAGTAGATACGATTATCTTTCACGACTGCGTTGCGAATCAAGCATGTGGTGATTTGTCATCATTTGTGATGGGAACGATCTGGATCACGGCTACACTTAGTGACATGTTTTCCAGGATCATTGTAGCAAAAGTATACTGGCATTCGGGTCCGACACGACTCATCCCAGGACGTGCGCATTACCAATGATGCACGGGGAGGAATGAGACTTAGGGAGGGTCTCTAACATGTTCTCTATTACAAAATATCTCGTGACTGCCCGCTGTGGAGAAGTCTCATGCTTACAAAAGACTTTCGTTTTGGCGTTAAGTGGCTTAGATCACAGGGGGCTTTCTTTCCAGTTCCTCTTTGCTTCCTTTTAGCTCTTAGGCAGATGCAATGGTGTCGGGGTCTGTAACGTCAAGATTGCATCAGCATGTTGTTAGCAAAGCGATCAAGTACTCTGACCATATCGATTTTTATGAAAGGTCTCTTGATTTCTGCCATTCAGATGTTCGACTATGATTTACAGGATCAACAATTCGTTTCTTGCAACGTAGATCGGTGTTTCGAAGATACAGACGAAATATTGAAATGAAATGCAGAGCAAACCCCAAGTGGAGCAGAAAGCAATAAACGGCGGTAGAGACTATGCTATCAGAACCTTGGTGCTACCTCCTTCCTAATCTCCTTCTCCTCTCGCGCTGCGAACAAAACGATAGAGGACATGCTTTATATATAGGAACAAGAAGAACATCAGTCAGTGAGGAAGGGAAAGAAACAACATGATTTCCCACGCCTCCCACAGCCCTCGGGTGAGATATTACTCACTTCAGCAGTGAGTCTTCACAGGCTGTTGCATGCTCCAATTAGGAATGCGCGCTTCAATGATCGACCGCAGGTCTACTGGTTTAGCGAAGACTTGCGTTAAGAGATCTCTCTTACTCAACAGATTTAGTATATTAGCGATCACGCCACCAATCTAGCTAATTTAATCCTAAGTTATCGCGTTATATATAGTGCCTAACTAAAAGTAATATTATATTAGTTAGATACTAAGTAAGTCGGCTAATAATTATTATATTATATAAATATTCTTATTCCTTAATAATTATAATAATAATTTATATAATAGGATTTTTATTTTATAGGAATAACCTTATTGTAAAAAAAAAAACCTTAATAAAGGATTTTAGTATTAGTCTTTATATATAAGATATAGTTTATATTAGTCTTATTATATTTTATAATTATATACTATAATACCTTATAGTTATAATAACTCTTAGTAGTCTTTCATCTCTTATAACTATTAGTATTACTTTTATATACTACTCTACTATACTACCTATAGGTAGGGTACTTAAACAAGGCTTAAACAAGGCTCTAAGTAGCTCTAAGTAGCTCTAAGCCTACTCTAACCTAGGCTTTAATCTAATCTAAGCTATTTCGAGCCTAGCTCCGATCCGATTAGAGCTAGTTCTACCCTATATATAGTATCTATAAAACCTTTAGACGCTCTAATTAGCTTAAGGTTTAGTAAGGATTAATTATTTACTTAGAGACTTTTATCTATAAGGTACTAGTCCTAAAATTATAATAGTCCCCTAGGGGTAGTTTTTAGTAAAACATCTAAATCTTCTATTATATCTTTTTTAGTGTTGCTATTTATAGAGCTATAAGCTAAGCGAGTTTAGTTATATAAAAAATATATATATTATTAGTTTATAGTAGTACATTAGTGTATATTAGTATATTAGTAATAATAACTAAATAGTTTTAGATTAGTCTTTTAGTTAAGTTATAAGAGGTTTATAACTTAAAAATTAATAAGTCTTATAACTAGCTTACTAAAATATATATAATTATAATATTAGGATATATACTATAAGGATAGGATAGGTTATAGTAGGTAGGGTAGGTATAGCCTAAAGAACACTATAAATATAGGGTAGTAGGAGGAGTATTGAACAGAGTTTATAATAGGTAGATAGGAAGTAATAATATATAGAACTAAAGACTTAAATTCAAAGATATCTATCTACTAAGAAAGAGGGCCTATCTATATATAAAAGGCTAGTTATAAAGACTACTATATTTAGTATAGACTAAGTTATATAAACTACTAAGTTAGGAAAGCTTTACTTTACTTATAAAATTCTAGTAAAATAATATAATATAAATAAAATACTATATAAAATAAAATATATATTATAAGTATATAGTTATATAAATTACCTTATTTAGCCTACTTAATTAGGCCTTACTATTTCTATTTAATTTTCCTAAACTAGAAACTAGTTTATAATTAGAAAATTACTAGTTTAGTTTTCTCCTTCCCTATTTATTTAATTTAGCTAGTTTAATATCTTATATATACTATTCCTAATAAAGAAATATATAATATAGAAGCTAAAGTTATATAACTAGTATAACTAGAGTTATATATAAAAGTAATAATTATAATTATAAGGGTTTTTTAATTACTAAAGCCTACTATAGCTATAGGGTATTATAGTATATAATTATAAAATATAATATACCCCCTTAATAAGTACTATAATAAACTAAGAGATAAAGAGCTTTAGTATTATATATATATATAATAATTAATAATACTTATTAAAAACTTATTATAGTTAGGAAGTATATAAACTTAACTCTATTTAATAACTTAATTAAGTTATCTACCTTTTATTCTTTAGAAGGAATATATAATAGGTTTATAATTCCTTTTTTTACTAGGTCTCTACTAGAGTAGTATTTAATTATATACTATATATTTAGTTCTTTTATAAAGAGTAGGGTTATTAACTAATAATAAGATACTATTATTATTTATATATAAAGGTAATTTAATCTATTTAAAATAATCTAATTCTATTAGAATTTACTTTATATAAATTACCTTTTTAATAGTACTAGTAATAACTATATATTTAGCTTCTATAATATTTTATACTATTATAGATTATAATTTAGATTTTTAAGAAATTAGGGTACTAGCTAGGAAGAATATATAGCTACTAGTAGATTTTCTAGTAATTATATTACCTATATAGTTAGAGTTATAATAGTCTATTAAAGAGTTATTTTCTTTACTATTAGAATAAGTAATTCCTAAGTCTATAGTACCTTTTAGGTATCTAAAGACTCTATTTATATATTTTATATATATTTTACTAGGATTAGATAAGAATCTAGATAATTTACTAATACTTACTACTATATCTATTCTAGTAGTTAAAGTTAAATATAATAAAGAGTCTATAATACTTTAATAGTATTTAATCTCTATTTTAAAGGCTTATCCTTTATTAGGTTTTAATATAACCTTAGGATCTAAAATAGTACTAACTATACTACTTTCTAGTAGATTAAATTTAACTAGTACCTTTTATATATATTTAGTTAATTTTAGTTTTAGTATTACTAGTACTAGTTCTCTCTATTTCTATTCCTAAGTAGTTTACTATAGGCCCTAGTCTTTTTATTTTAGAGTATTTCTTTATAGTATTATAGAATATATTAATAGAGTCTATACTAGGGTTAATAATAGCTATATTATCTATAAAGATATAGAGTATTATATTATCTTTTATAAATATATAGTTTTTAGTTAATAGGGATTTAAAGTCTAATTTATTAACTAGTATATCTATAAGAATTAAAAACTATAGTCTAGTTAATTACTTTAAGTTATATAGTACCTTATTTAGTCTAAGTATTATATTAGGATCTTTAATAAATCCTAAGGCTTATTTTAAGTATCTAGGTAAGTCTATATTACTTTATATAAAAGTAGAAATTATATTTATTTTATATATATACTAATTATATAATATAACTAGTATAAAGACTATTTTCTAAGTTATTTATTTAATAATATTAATAAACGTATTTATATAGTCTAGATTATATAACTATTTAAATCCTTTAATTATAAATCTAGATTTAAATTCTATATAGTTATTAGGTAGTTCCCTAGTTTTAAAACCCTATCTAGTTTTTAGTAGTATATAATAAAGTATTTTATTATTATCTACCTTTTCCTAAGTATATTATATATTTAGGGAATTATATTTATTATATATAGCTTTAGTCTAAAATTTACTATAAGAACTATTAATAACTTTATTATATATCTTAGGATCTTTAAATATAAAATTCTATAGYTTTTTAATTATAACTTTTTATATAGAGTTATAATCTTATATAACTTATTAATTAGAATCTAGATTATAATTTAAATCTTCCTTTTTAGACTCTAATATAGTATTATAAGCTAGTATATTATAAAAATTATAAAAATTATTATTCCCCCTATTTAAAGATACTAAATAGGCTATAGAGGCTAGTCTATAAGGGAAGTTTCTAACTTTACTAAGGCCTTATATAGCTTTAGGGCTCTTTAGTATATTTAGGCCCTATAAATCGATATTTAATTTCTTAGGTATAGAGATGTTTTTAGGATCTAGTTTACCTAGACTATAGTCGTCATCTATAATAGATCTATTTATAGGTCTATTTAGCCTTATAGGGTTAGCCGCTAGTATTAGAAAAGGTAGTAAACTATAGACTAATTTATTTTTACTTAGTTCTTAATATTTTTCTTCTTCTTCTTCTTTTATATTACTAGTATTACTAGTATTACTAATATTAGAAGAATTAATAGAATTATCTATATTATCTATAATAGAAGGAATAGAATAGTTATCTTAATCTATATTAAAATCGTCCTTATAAATTAAGTCATCTTTTATTACTATATCTCTAGAGCTAATAACTCTATTTAATATAGGAATATAAACTAAATAATTATTAGAAGACTTAAAGCTTACTAAAATACTTTTATTAGCTTTATTAACTAATTTACCTCCTTTAGACCTAAGAGGGGCCTACTTATATTATAGTATATAAGTAAGAGATTCTAATATTCTTATATAATTTATATTAGGTTTAGTATTTATAATAGCTTTATAAGGAGTTTTATTTATAATAGAATTATAAGTATAATTTTTTATATATACTATAGACTATACTATATAGGGCTATAGCTTTAGAGGGATAGATTTATATTTATAGAAAGCTATAATCCTTTCTATAATAAATAGATTTAGTCTTTTACTTATACTATTCTATATAGATATATAAGGACTAGTATATTTAACTATAATAATACCTTGATTATTAAAGGATTACTTAGTCTTTAATAATTTAAATTTAATTATATTATCTAGTCTAAAGCCTTTTATATTAATTTTAAATTATATAGTAATTAGTATATAAAAGTCTATAATATTATCTATAGCTTTTAATTTAAATTATATAAGATAAATCTATATAACTCTAGTTTTTCAATAAATAAAGGGTTATATATACTGTATCTTTCTTTATTTAGGCCTTTAATTTTAATGGGGCTTAATATATCTAAATTAAAAAAAAGTAAGTTTATCCTTAGAGGCCTTTAGAGGCTTTCTATTAATTATCTCTTTAAAATTTCTATAGTAATAAGGATTATAATTAATTAATTACTTATTCTTATATAAATCTAAATTAAGACTATTTATATAGTCTATTGTTTTATATAGATAATCCTTATTTAAATACCCTAAGTATCTATATAATATATCTAGACTATTTCCTATAATAGTACTTTCTATACTAAATATACTATTAACCCTATAGATAATATATTCTAATTTATTAAAATTAATTTAAATATTTAGATAGTAAGTATTACTTTATTATATTACTTCTATCTTAGTTTTAGACTTATATCTTAATATAGTATTATTTCCTTTAAATAAAATAAACTAACTTTTATTAGTTAGGTCCTTAGAGCTTATTATAGTTTATATTAATTATTATTAGTTTATTATTTACTATAATAGGTATTTTACCTATAGCTTATTAGGTATTCTAATACTATTAACTATAGTAATAGACTTATTATTTACTTCTACTAAGTCTATAAGTTAATCCTTATTAGAAGTATAGTATTCTATAGCTCTAGAGTCTAAAATAATCTTATTATCTAAGTAAGTACTTGTATTTTTTATTAATATTAGTCTCTATAATAGTAGTATAACTACTAGGGTTTATAGGATTTAGATTATTAATACTAGGATTATTATTAAAAGGCTCCTTAAAAGCTTCTTTATTCTTATCTTTATCTTTACTATCTTTATTTTCTTTAGATTTAGATTTATTCTTAGACTTAGACTTACTTAGAGGCCTTATTATAATATCCTAAACCTAACTTAAGATAACTTAAACTATCTTAGACTAGTTTGAAGTTAATTTTAAGTTAGTTTTAAGTTATCTTAAGATAGTTTCTTAATCTTAGATTTATTTTAAGATAGATTTAAAATAAGTTTTAAACTAAGTTTTAAGATAAACTTAAGCTTAATATAAGCTAATTTAATAATTATATACTTAGGTACCCTCCTATAGGTACTTAAGTAAGGGTTAAATAAGGCTTAAGCTAGGGTAGAGGTTTTAAAGAAATTTTAGTAGCTTATATATATATACTAAAGCCCCTTATAGCCATAGGCTATTATAGGGCTTAACTTTAAGCCTTAATATCTAAGGAACTACTAGTCCTATTTAGGTAATTCTTAGTATTATATAGTCTTTATATCTGATATAAGTATATATAGGTCTTAGTTTAATTTTATAGCTTAAATAGAGCTTATAATAAATAGATTTATAATAAGAAGTTTATAAACTTCTCTAAACCTAAGACTTAGGTATAGTTTATAAATCTTATTTAATTAATTTAATATCTAAGGAACCTATAAACCTATTTAAGTAATTTTAATCATTATAAGACTATTATACTATAAACTACTACATTATTAATAATTTATATTATTGGCTTTATTAGTAAGCTAATTAATTATAAGACTATATAAATCTTATATTATAAACCTCTTAGAATTTAATTTTAATCTATTTAAACTAGTATTAATTATTTTATTATATTATATAACTAGACTTGCTTAGCCTATAGCTCTATAAATATTAACGCTAAAAAAGATCTAATAGAAGATTTAGAAGATTTACTGAAAACTACCCCTAGGGGAACTAGTTTATAAGTCTATACTAGTATATTAAAGCTAAAATCCTCTAAGTATTTAATATTTAATATATATAAGCCTTTAAACTATCTTAAGATTAGCTTAAGATAGTTTAAACTAGTTTTAAGTTAGTTTTAAGCTTTATACTAGGTGGTACTAATATATCTAGATTCTTATCTAATCCTAGTAAAATATATATAAAATATATAAATAGAGTCTTTAGATACCTAAAAGGTACTATAGACTTAGGAATTACTTATTCTAATAGTAAAGAAAATAACTCTTTAATAGACTATTATAACTCTAACTATATAGGTAATATAATTACTAGAAAATCTACTAGTAGCTATATATTCTTCCTAGCTAGTACCCTAATTTCTTAAAAATCTAAATTATAATCTATAATAGTATAAAATATTATAGAAGCTAAATATATAGTTATTACTAGTACTATTAAAAAGGTAATTTATATAAAGTAAATTCTAATAGAATTAGATTATTTTAAATAGATTAAATTACCTTTATATATAAATAATAATAGTATCTTATTATTAGTTAATAACCCTACTCTTTATAAAAGAACTAAATATATAGTATATAATTAAATACTACTCTAGTAGAGACCTAGTAAAAAAAGGAATTATAAACCTATTATATATTCCTTCTAAAGAATAAAAGGTAGATAACTTAATTAAGTTATTAAATAGAGTTAAGTTTATATACTTCCTAACTATAATAAGTTTTTAATAAGTATTATTAATTATTATATATATATATAATACTAAAGCTCTTTATCTCTTAGTTTATTATAGTACTTATTAAGGGGGTATATTATATTTTATAATTATATACTATAATACCCTATAGCTATAGTAGGCTTTAGTAATTAAAAAACCCTTATAATTATAATTATTACTTTTATATATAACTCTAGTTATACTAGTTATATAACTTTAGCTTCTATATTATATATTTCTTTATTAGGAATAGTATATATAAGATATTAAACTAGCTAAATTAAATAAATAGGGAAGGAGAAAACTAAACTAGTAATTTTCTAATTATAAACTAGTTTCTAGTTTAGGAAAATTAAATAGAAATAGTAAGGCCTAATTAAGTAGGCTAAATAAGGTAATTTATATAACTATATACTTATAATATATATTTTATTTTATATAGTATTTTATTTATATTATATTATTTTACTAGAATTTTATAAGTAAAGTAAAGCTTTCCTAACTTAGTAGTTTATATAACTTAGTCTATACTAAATATAGTAGTCTTTATAACTAGCCTTTTATATATAGATAGGCCCTCTTTCTTAGTAGATAGATATCTTTGAATTTAAGTCTTTAGTTCTATATATTATTACTTCCTATCTACCTATTATAAACTCTGTTCAATACTCCTCCTACTACCCTATATTTATAGTGTTCTTTAGGCTATGCCTACCCTACCTACTACAACCTATCCTATCCTTATAGCCTATAACTTGATAATATAAGTATCTCTTCACCTCTACAATGGGCCAAAATATTAGCAAGGCTACACGTTCCTAGTTAGAGCACTGCACTTTGGAGGAATTGCTCGCTGACGACAAGGTGATTTTCGTCTAGCTCGTTGGGAAAACTCTGTAGGCTAACTGCGCATAGTATATCAAGGAGCTTCAACGGTATCTCCTAAGGCTGCCTAGGAAATCGCACAACAACCTTGCAAAAAAATTAGCATTATAGGAGAATACACTATCTAAGGACAGTAATTCAAGATCCTAGCCGAATCCGCCGCCTAACGGCAGGAATTCATCGCCTAAGGACAGGAATTCCCGAACATCTAAACTCGGTTCATTATAGTTAATCAAATCCAAAGAAGTATAATGAGGGGCTTCTCTGTGCCTGAAGAAGGCTAGTGTAGGCAGAAGCAGTGAAAAGTTGTGATGAATAAGATATTAGTTCGAGGGCTAGAGGCGGGGAGAATATGTTAATGGCCTTCCTATCCTATTAAAGCACAAAACAACTTGAACTTATGACAGAGACAACTGCCACTAATGCTATCAATTTGAACCCTTGTCCCACAATACTAGGTATTTGCACTACTAGTACTCGCCGTGCTCGCACTAGCTGCTAGGCCAGTCGTCGTTGTCGCACTCGAAGACCCGGATGTCATAGTGGCAATTGATGAAGTCGTATTTGATATTGTGCCACTAGGTAAAACAGTTGCGGCGGCGGCAGCTGCTGTACTAACGTCATAGCCTTTCGTAGAACATAATGATACTAAGTCTCCAAGAGAAGCTGTTTATAATTTGATTGTTAGTGTAAGGGGCCGTTATATTTATTGGACAACATAACTGAACAAGACTTTAAAAGGCGATAGGAGTTGTAGGAAAAGGAACACTCACTTTGATAATTCTTCTCGGAGCTATACGGCGGAGCGCAGGCAATTCGGAGAAGTTCAAGGAATTTGATTTGTCAAATCAGGATTTTTACAAACGCAGGCAAAGTCGGTGGTGGGACATTTGCCGATGAGTAAGATGTCTTGAGCAGGGCATTGGTGGCTCGTGTGTTAATTAGCCAGAGGTAAATTAGAGGGAAAAAGAAGCAATAAATTTCTCGACACGTACAGCACATAATGGGAAACTTGGAAATGCAGAGAGGCATTGCGTACATTGAGCTGCGACCACAATTGGAAGTATAGTAGCTAAGAAAATCATTGTGAGGAAATGAGCTAGAAAAATGAAATTTTGTTGATGGATGCTCAGGCTTTGAAAGGCGCTTCTTGAGTTGGTAGACCCTCTGGTGAGGGCGACAGCCGAGATAGAAGTGAGAACATTAGTCTTCTTATATGCGTAGAGCAATGTCTCTTGGTTTTTGTCTTGGTCACATGCGAAAGGAATGAGAAGAGTGCGCAGGTAGGGTTTGCTAGGCAGACTATCAGCTACGGCTGGGCTTGCTTGATGCGATAGACCTAAAATTAGAATTGTAGCGTGGAATACAGTGTGTTCAGCTTGGACACTAAACGAATCAAATCACTTTTTGCGGCATCTGCCATGTCCGCTCAGGTCTAGTCGCACAAGAATTAAGTCTATGGCTCTTGCTAGTTATTAATCCACTCTTAGTACAATGATCAAACTGCTTTTATACGATGCAAACAACTGCTTGCCCAGCTCCTCATTACCTTGGCCTTCTGATAGTCCATGCCAACTGCTTCATCATTTATATTGGTGTCTTTCACATTACAGACGAAAATTTTTTTGTGTTGTCGTCTCCTTACTATATGATCCCTTACAACTGTATGTGAGGTTTATCACCTTCTTAAGGCTATTATATTTCAACCCGGTCGCTCTACGACTATGTCATCACAAGCATATGTTTATACGGGGGTCTGGAGGAATTGGGACCAAGGAGGAGTATTAGGTACTTGGATTACCTTATCATCTTCTGCTGCTACCATTCTAGGTGCAGTTATAGCTATCTTTGTCACGCTATGCGGAAGTCAGATGTGGACGATTATCCGGTTTCTGCTTCATCAATTCCGTGCTGGCAAGGCGAGAAACGATGTAGACACGGAACAACAAATCATCCTTCGAAATAGCACATCGTTAGGAACACTTTGTGATTTCTTAAGGAATATACAGCACTGGAGGCATTCAACATTCCAACCTAGAGACCTTTGCTGGTCTATAACAGTCGTTGTAGTTTCAACAATTAGTGTCGCTGGCTGGACAGCTGCCGGGATTTTCTCTTCCAAGATTACTGAGGCACTAGACCATCAGATCTTAATATATAGCCCCGATTGCGGATTCTACATAGACACATCTGTCCTCAATTCATTCACTCCAGGTGGCAGCTTTCAGGCAAGACTTCTAAACTCCACTAAAAGAGCAGACGAATACGTCCGTGCCTGTTACAACACCTCAGAACCCTCTAACATTATCTGCCAAAGATTCGTCAAGCAAGACATCAAGTGGTCCGGAAATTCGAATGCATCTTGTCCCTTTGCGTCTGGAACGTGCCTCGGAGGCGATACGGCCGCGTTTGAAATGGATACTGGTCTGTTAGACTCCCACAAGATCTTTGGAATCAACGCTGCGGAGGAAAATCGAGTCTCCTATCGACGAAAAACAACCTGTGCCCCTCTGATCACAGCGCCCTGCGGGGAACTTATACCAGGTAAACTTCCAGGGGAGGAGTATGCACTTTACCACTATGGTAACAATCTCGAGTCAATAAACTTCACATTTTTTTTATCAACCTATGCGTAGAGAGGGCCTACTGGGTACTTTTTGAGGCATTTTCCTTACCTTGTATTAATATAGATGAATTAGCTGACATTGATTCATCTGTATAGTAGCGTTACTGAATCAGGCGGGTTTAGTCCCATCCCTGAGATCGCTAAGGACGATGCCGAGCTGTCCCTTTTCTTTATGGCACAAAACACATTAGCATATACGGCTCCAGTCGACGACCTGTTCTTTTCATCACACTCTAACCCAACTCCATTCGAGATTGTTCCTTGTGACATCTACTATCTCTACTATAGCGACAAGTTAGTTTCCGTTATGGGCTGCATCGACCAGCATCAAATTTGCAACCAGAATGCCTCTCCTGGCCCAACTTGTACACCCTTCTCTGGTACGAACATTTCAAGAGTGGAACTTGACAAGTTGGGGTTCAATCAGCTGCAAGATGACACGAGTTATGTGATACAAGGAGCAATCTTGGGTGGACAGTTGATAAACGCTGTGGCTGGCCGCGGAGCAGTTGCTCTTAAGGCGCAGGAAACGGTCTATGACAATACTAACAGCCCGCTACCCAACAACCAATGGACCATTGAGGTTGGAAATTGGTTTAACATCGCTCTTGCACAATTGCAGCATGCTATGCTCGAATACTCCACTGGGCCAGCATATACAGACTCTGGGCGATATCAACACATGAACTACTCCTCGTTGAGCAGAATATATATGAACACCTGCAACAAACAAAAAGTTGGAAATTTCGATTCTAAAGGGACTTATCTGTCCTTCAGTGTCCTGGGCCTAATGATTATATCTGTTGTTGGAGGAAGTATCATCATTATCAGCTTAGTTCTTGAAACTATGGTTTACGGGGTCAAGAGGAATGGATACAGCATGATAAATTGCAGCTTTATCGCGCTGGGAAGGAAATTCGATGAAAGAGACAGATTCATGTACTTCGTCTCGTCGTTTGTATTGTGTCCCATCGAGTCCTGTGTGCCCGCTTGGCTACAGCCTGTAATTAGAAAAGAAAATAATATAAAGCACATGTGTGAAAAAATCGCACAAGAAACATCCCATGAAACTGAATCCCTATTACAATATCTCCAGACAGAGCTTTGGAAGAAAGGGTATTGGTGACAGGTTGTGTTCCACAAAGGGGAACTAGTATCTTAAGAAAAAAAATCGAAGTGAAAAGAAGAAGTGACGCTGTGTGCGCCAGCCAGCCCATCCAGAAGCCCTATACGAAGAGACGAATAACAATTACATGACCATTTAGGTCGCTAGGTAGAAAGGTAGGTAGACGGATGTTAAAAGATAAGGCGGAGTTTGTAACACTTAGTTTAGACAACAGTCTAAGTGGCGCTAACAGTATCGCTATTAATAGTGGCGTCAACTGCCATTTCCCATTTGCGTTTAAGTTGTTGTAGTAGTAGCGATTAGTAGACCTCCGAAATTTCTCTAATTAAATCCTGTCCTTTAGCCATCTTACAAATAATATCGTTGTCTATCTTAACTTAGAGACTACGCTCGCCAAGTACATGTAGTGTTTGTATAATTTTAGCCGGTTCTAGGTTCCATTTTAATGCTATACTATTAGTGAAGCCTTTTAAAGTTCGTTACATAAGGGAGACAGCCTAATAGTGCTAAGCTTTCTAAGGCTCCCTTAGGTCGTGGCACAAGATGTAAAAGCAGGCGACCGGCTTTATAAGGCGCTCCAACACTAGTGGCTTATAAGTTGAACCGACTCCTAACGCCTCGATCTACCTACTTAAGTTCCTAGCATCGTCCCTCTTTTGGTATTTTAGTGTGTTAGTCTAGAGGACTTACGCACTATTGCGGATAGGATTTTTGAGCATCTACTACTACTAAAGACTAGAATTTAGTCTACTAGCTAGTCTAATTAATAGTAGAAGCACCGCTAACACCTTGTAAATAAAGTAACATTAAGCTTGGAGATAGAGAGACAAGTAACGAAGTACTAGTAATAGAGTTGTAATTCTTCTCTATAGCTATATAGTACTCTCTCTTAAGTTAACTTTTATAAGATTAAGTAGTTTACTAACTAGAGCTATAGGACTAAGTTTTAGATTATCTTACTCTATACCTTATAAATAAAGAATACTAATTAGTCTTAGACTTATAAATATATCTGATATTATTTATAGTTTATAGTAAAGATCTTTTTTAATAGATAATTATTCTTTTATAAATAAAATAAAAGATATTAACTAAGTCTATTTATACTTTTATATAAACTTAATTAAAATATAAAAGATAATATATAATATAAAGTTTTAAATTAAAAAAACCTCTTTTAAAAGTTTAAAAATAATAATAATAAACTAATTTATATTTAAATTATTTATTTTCTAATTAAATAACTTATATAATATGATAATTAATCTTACTACTAGAGTTAATAAAGTACTAAAGTTAATAGTTCTAACTATATAAATAGTTAGTTCTAAAATGCAAGGTACTAATAATTAGATTAGAGTCTAGAATAGAATATATAGAAAACTACAAAGATAATAACGGTGGCGCTAGAGCTTATAGACAAGTATAAGAAAGCTTACCCACGCCTTAGGGATGTGCGCCCGGTTTTACATAGAAAGGAGAAGCGGACGGGGAGAACAAACAGGAATATATAAAAGCTCCCTAAGTTTTTATAGGAATCACAGTACAGCGGGAAGAGAGACCGGCGTGTCCATTTGTGGGAAGATTTCGCAGCACACTGGTTGCTAGAGGTTTGTAGAGTTGTTTCGCATGTGCTTATATATTCTCCAAGGACGGAAAGTTTGTTTAGAGGGGGCATATTGTTACGTTTCCAACACATTGTCTAGCGAGGTATATAGCTATATTTTAGCTTACTATGCTTCTTACACCTTACATCTCAGGATAGTTCTCTCATAGGACCGTAACACACTTAATAAATCAAAGATATAGAAAATTTACAGAATAGAAAACATTGTAAAATATATAAGGTATTATAACCTATTTATTATCCTAACATTAGTCTGTTTTCTAAAAGTATTATATTCTGCATATATTATTCAAACATTACTTATAGTTAGATCTAACGAACTATCTAAGACATATCCATAATGAAATCCTCAGAGTAGTAAGTTTCATACTCTCTGCCTCTGTTCAAATCAGCAAACACCTTCGCTAATCTCAGCGCGAACTTGTAGGTTCCGCTGGGTACAGAGGTGCCATCAGCCAAAGTGCCATCCCACTCAGCACCGCTGTAGTTGTCAGCAATGCCACGAGGCTGCCACCTTAGGGGATAGGTGGACACAGAGCCAGCATTGGCGAGTCCAGCTACAGTGACATTGTTGGGTCCCGACACAGAGACAATGTCCACGCGAATGGAGGCAGTGGCCCATCGGATGTTGTAGAAAAGGGTGGGCAGGCTTCCCACGGAGGGTTTAAAGATGGAGACGTTTGCTGAATTTGTGGAGTAAGTAAGGTTCTTCTCAAAGTATGGCCATGGTCCATCTGCTGCGAGAATTTTAATTTCGTGCATATTTGTGGCAGCTCCTCCATAAGGAATGGAGATTGATTCGCCACCGCCCGTGATGTTGATGAAGCCGGAGTAGAAGGGCACAAGTGAGGCATCCAAAGATGGATCTGGTGTGGCAGCAATAGTAACGCGCTTCTTCTCTCCTGCTTTGATTGAGAGCGAGGGAGATGAAATTGCGACTGTTGCGTACTTTGTGTCCAAAGGCGGAGGGAACGTTGCTACCAATGTGGTATCAGCTGCATCGAAAGCATAAGCATTTGCAGCTGGAGCATGAGTGAGAGTGAAATTTTGTGTAGTCTTGCCGTTGTTTTGAACGTAGAAAGCGGCGTTCTGGACATGGTGTGCTGTATCGTTTAATGCCAAATTGGCTTCAGTCACAAAAATACCACTGTGGATCATGGCATAGGCATTAACGAGGCCTCCACCTTGTTGTGCAACTGAAGTCAAGTATGGTGAGTCTGACGTGCCATTATTGAAGACTAGGGGAGTGGCAGAACCTGACAAAGCGGCATTGATAACCTTGGGGCTGATACCCTTGCCCTTGGCTTGCAGGTAAAGAGCAACAACACCGGCAGTAAAGGGCGTGGCCATCGAAGTACCGGATGCAACTTCGTATCCGCCTGAGGAGGAAAGATATGTCGATAGGATGTTACCGCCTGGAGAAGATACTACCGGCTTTATCGTGTTCTCGTTGGATGGGTTCCATGTGGTGTATGTGCTCATTCTTCCGCCCGAGGCTGTGTTGACAACTCCAGGAGATACAATATACAAATCCACAGTATGAGGAAAAGTCAGGATAACTTCATTGCCAGCTGTTAAGGCGGCAACCCATGTGGCTCCGCTCTGAGGGTCAACCATGCCAGCGGCGGTCACTGGTGTTCCTGTAACAGAAGCAGCTACTGTGCCCGGTACATTGTTATAGAACATAACATACTTCGCTCCCGCATCGAACGCGTTTTGAGCCTTGGAAACGAAGGTACATGTTCCACGACGTATCAAGGCGATTTTGCCTGTGAGGTTGGCGGTGATAGGAGCACAGAAATCGTTGGTGACCGTGGTACTGTCGAATGAATTAGCACTATGAAAATCCAAATTTCTTATGGGCAGTAGGTTGTCGTTTGAGTAGTCTATGAAGTACCTTGTTCGGCTATTTTAGATTCTTAGCAGAACAAAGTGCTCCAGGAACGACTCAAGACACTCATACTCATGGGAGATTTTAGGAATTTGAGGCAAAATTAGCCTTACTCGAAAGTATCTGCGTAAAGAGGCTGGCTAACATCGGCAAAAGAGCCAGTCGCAGGAATGTATTCGAAGGAGGCGTTCACAGCAGCCAAGGTGTATGTGGCCAACGAAAGGACTTGTGGAGAGTTTGTATTATCCACTGATCCCACGCTGGTGACGTCTATTCCAGCAGATGCGGATGAAGCATAGTACATGCCTTCCGATCCATCGTTACCTGCAGCAAGCATGCAAGGGGTTCCAAGAGCAACAATTGCTGCAGTTGCGGCACTCCAAGGCTCTTCCGGCCATCCACTGGCACCTCCAATACTGGCAGTGATAATATCAACACCATGGTTGTAGGCCATCGTGAAAGCTTGGATCAATATATCATTGGAGACTTGCCCGTCGCAACCAAAGACCTTGTAAATACCGAGAGTAACGTTCGGCGCTACGCCAATGACATAGGGGTCATTTGCCGCTGCTATAATGCCCGCAACGTGGGTTCCGTGGCCTATGCAGTCAATGGGGTCATCGTCCGGGACTGGAGTTTCTGAACCAGTATAAGCGTCACCAACTAAATCATAACCAAAGGCGACCTTACAGCCTGGACCGAAGCATCCACCTAGCGCTGGGTGTGAGTAGTCGATTCTGAAGTACAAATTAGCCTCAGTGCAAGGAGAATAGCATTGGATGACCAACCCAGTATCGATCTCAGCAATTACAATCCCGCTGCCATCGAGACCTTCTGCCTGTAGTTTGTCCACACCGCTGGCTGTAGTTAGTACTCTTATACTTTGAGTATCTGGGATGGCATGCTCACGTCATGATGTGGGTGGTGAAATTACTAGGGTCAACTGAACGCTTCTTGAGCTTGTCCTGCTGCAGTCTCTCCAAGTCCATAGTCTTCCATCGCTTTTCAGGTAAAACAGCTCCCTGGGAGAAGAGTCGTACTGGAGTAAGGTGCTAATAACAGTCAGGTGACTTGATTTAGGAGAGGACTGGGGAATCGTACCATGACTTGACTGAAAGAAGCAATTAGATCTAAGTCAGCTTTCTTGTCGGCGGTCAAATGGAATGACGTTCCAGGCAAAATGTTTGACTGGAAAGTCTGGCGGTGGACAGCATCAATGCCGTTGCTTGTGAGATTTTGATAGAAGGTGTCAACAGAATGCTAGATTGAGTTAATTTATCGTTGATCGGCTTATCTGCTGAGTGTTTACTTACACTTTCTGAAACAAACTGTACAATGTAGGCACCTGGCAAGATGTTCTTGTTGGCATCTTTGATGGCAAACGCAGACACAGAGACACCGAACGCGGCCGCGAGAGAGATTGAGACACGCATGATTGCTGCTGGTTAATCTCTGGGGGGCTTTTCTTGACCTGGTGGAGTCTAATGACAACTCATTGGGAATCCGAGTTCTTTATAGAATATGCAGTGTTGTGGCTGGTATCACGGCTGGTGTACTATGTATCGGAGATGATCATGATGGTTCGGACTTCTGATCGCATTTTGACCGGGCTGTTGTTCGTGTTGCAGGCTTGGGATGACGATACTGGTGTAAAATTCCCAGCTATCATAGTGCATGAGAAGCGTGGGAGATGGGGTATGCCGTGGAATAGAATTAAATTGCTTGCTATCTTCTCAAGGCGGCCGCGTCCCAATCAAAAATCGCAGAGTATACTAGGGAATCTAAAAGTGGTACCGCAAACCTGCTACAGTAGGTGGACAAAAGTTTGTCCGGTTTTTACGAAACACCCGAAATACAGAATTCCCCCCTACCCTACTCTCTACAATAAAATACCTAGACCACCTAATATAGCCCGCCCTGCCTTAGGAGAGGTCTCCCCTAGTACGTATAATTGAATAGTAGGTATACGGAACCATAGTATATTATATCCTGTAATTAGGTAGTAGGAAAACCTCCGGCTAGATATATATTGAAAAATCTTTGAAAATACTCTGAACTAGACCTCTAGTATCTTATAACCATAGATAGGTAGGCCTTCTAAACTTACAATAAGGGCGCAGAGGATGATATTTCAAATAATCGTAGTAGATCCTAAGATTATAGTAGCTTAATTAGTTATAACTATCTACCCTAAAGTTAAAAAGAAGACTATATATCGATTTTTAAAGAAATTAGGTATATAGAAGTAGAGGTATAAGAAAAGGCTACTCCTAATAGAGGAGAGAGCTACTACTAGGCTAGTATAGGCTTTAAAGTATAATAGAATACCTCTTGTCTTTTAGAAGAGGTAGAGATGGTCTAATAAGTACTTAATTAAGAGGGGAAAGGGAGGGAAATAGGACTTTATTTACAGAGAAAGAGGTAAATTATATATCTATTTATAAAGTTAATTATTAACTAACTATATAGGCTAAGCTCTTAAAACTTAGGTAGTATAGGGTAAACCTATAAAAGGAAAGACTACTATATTCTAGGCTTATTTTAGCTTTAGGATAAGGTCTGACTTAGTAGTAATGAAGGGAGATACTACTAGTACTAGGGGGGGGGGTTATAGCTCGGAGATATCTTAAAGTTATTAAGGAATACCTTCTAATAATACTTAATTTCGATAGTATCTTTATATAGGATAATACCCCGATATATAAGGTATATATTATAAGGGATTGGTTTATTAAAATAGGTATTAAGTTAGTAGATCATCCTCCCTATTCTCCTAACTTAAACCCTATTAAAAACCTATAGAAGATACTAAAGGTAAAGATTATTAAGTTATATCCTAAGTTAGTAACTATAAAGGATAATGATACTACAAAGGCTTTATTAATTAAGGTAGTACAAGAGGCTTAGGAGTTATTAGAAGAAGAGATATTAAATAAGCTTATATCTAGTATATAGAAGAGAGTTAATATAATTGTAACTACGGAAGGCTGGTATATAAAGTACTAAGTTTATATATTATCAATTAGAAGCTTCTCTTTTAAATAAAACTATTGGTTTTTTAATTACTTCTAAATTAAAGAAGTTATAGCTATTATAGAGAAAATATAATTATGATAGGTTCGCTTAAAAAAAGAGTACAACAGACTTTTGTCCACCCACTGTAAATCGATCGAAACGGCCTTGCATCTGCCAAGCCGGAAAACTCGCCTATTTTCTTGGCCTACCGAGGGCCCCTAATCAGTAGCGCACCTATCCTAGTTAGGCAGTAGAAGTGAAAGACTCCTCTATTGCCTTATTATCTAATTATAATAGGTGTACTACTGATTAGGGGGCCCTCTACTAGTGCTGCGTGATTACTTGTGGGCTGTACCTCTATGTTAAGTGCAGTACAACAAGCCCTTGCTAGTGCTGTACGATTACTTATGGGCTGTACCTCCTTAATATGACTTTAGAGAAGGAATATCTTCCCCATATATTGTGATCGATGCACAGTATGGCGTGTTTGGGATCCACCATTTTAGTCAGCGCTAAAAACCACGGCTTGTTCAGTACACTAAATCCACCAAACGCGCAATAACCACAATATATCGACAAATAAACATACGTCGTTCAAGGCTGAAACTGATTAAATCTTGTGGAAAGTTGCTTCTGTAAGAGCTGTAAGAGCTGAAATCTTTTGAGATACAAGAAAGATTAGCCTCTCGTGTTTTGTACTATCACGAAAAACCTAGAAAAAAGTCCTCGTAAATCAATAAGTTCGCAACCAAGGCCTACGAGGAAAGGAGGCTAGAAATGCCGAGAGGTGCAGGAATCACATAACTTGACGTCTACCAATAATAATAGATGTATCGCGCTTTACCGCATATACCATTTCCCGGATGCAGGGGCCACGATGCACACGACACTTGCATTTCAGCTTGTGTAAAGAGAACACGCTCTTGTCTAAGATCAAGAATCTACAACACAGATCTCTACCAATTCGACTGTCTTGATATTCATTCAACCACAAACTATACTACACGGCTTGGTAGTACCTCCTTCTACAACCGCATCCTACTGTTGCTTCACAAACCATCATGCTCTTTGGGGGTGATTATGAACTGCTTAGCCCTGAAGAGACCGAGAGGGTCAAATACAGAAGACGGCCTAGGTTCTTTTGGGTAGACGGCATGGCATTTCAAAGGACGTTAAAAAGCTTGGCTGTTACTCTGTTTCTTGTGTTGACTGCCTACGAACTATGGTTTGACATCCCATCTCGTCTGACCCGGCCAAGTCAGGTTGGAGATGGAGTCTCAAGTCGTCAAGGTTCTTACCATCAGATGAGAGGTCTGGAATAAGAGAAGCGCATAGATTGCAGAACATGACAGCAGCTGGGAAGATCCAGTGTGTAGGCCTTGCTCTTATTCCTTTTGTAGAAACCAACCGAAGCTGACCTTCTAGAATAGTCGACAAACTGCTGAACTTCTTTCCCAATATCAAGCCAGAGAAAAGAGAGCTGCTTGACTTTGCTTTGGGGTCTTTCACGAGCAGGACGTTTTAGATTGTATAAAGAAGGCGTCGGGTAGCAAATAACTTAATCCAGCGCTCAAACTCACCTGTGAATTGTCTTTAGCTATTGCAAGCTACTTGTCACCGCTCCAATTGACGCTAAATTAGATAGTACCTGTATGAGTCTATTTCTTTTTCTCTTGATGCAACTTGCTCTAAAGGATTTTTATAGGTGCAATATTTAATAGTTTGGTTGTAATAGACTTCAAAACTCAATCTGTCTCGAGTGATCGGTTGAACCTTATTAATAAATCGATCTCGAGTCAAAATTTGGTTTCTAAGAAGAGGAAAGAGAGAAAAAACCCAACACGTCTAGAAGATATTGCGACACTAGTTTCTAAGGATAGTGTAAAGATAGGGAGGGATGTGTATTTTTATAATGTATTTAAGAGGTAAAGACT
The DNA here is from genome assembly GCA_003008705.1 of Pezicula radicicola. Taxonomy (NCBI): domain Eukaryota; kingdom Fungi; phylum Ascomycota; class Leotiomycetes; order Helotiales; family Dermateaceae; genus Pezicula; species Pezicula radicicola. The sequence goes on along the minus strand of PDUO01000055.1, from coordinate 158,967 downwards.
GTGTATTCTCTCAGAACGTCTGTATATAGCAACTAACTAAAAGCATTTGATTCGACATTGCTCAAACTGTCATGACATTGCGAATGTACGAAACCACCAAAACATTTCAAGTTCTAAGAAAACCCAAATTCCACCAGTTCTTCTACTTTGGCCCTTTGCATGGAGTTGTTTAAGCGGAGCACAAAAATTGAGAAAGACATCGTTCCCTTCTTTCCTCCTTTCAGGCCCTTATCGTTCCTTGCTGTTGTGCGGATGCTGTCAGCGGTAATATTGGCACTCTTCTGGTGGTAGCTTACCTTTTTGCAAAGGACTGAAGTATAAAGTATAAATTACTTCGTCTCGATGTCCCCCTTAACATCGTGGCTAGTTACAAGGGAATCCTTGTCACCGTTGTTCAGAATATCCCCATTGACATCGCGGCTAGTTACGACAGAACCCTTGTCGCCGTTGTTAAGAATGTCCCCGCTTACATCGCGGCCGGTTTTGCCTTGAAATTTTGTTAACAATTATTCAGGTAAGCTCTCCATGTAAATTTACCGGGCACAGGAGAAGCAAAAGCTCCTAGTACAAGAAGTGGAAGAGTAGCTGCTTGAAAGAACTTCATTTTGTGGAGAGAATTTGAGAAACTGGGGGCAGTGTAGATAAGCAAGAATAGAGTATCCTAAGGAAAACAATGTGATAGTCTGACAGCGATGTCTAAACTATTTGTAGAAATACAATCAAGTAGTTTAATAGTAAGTTTCAAGCTCTACTTTCTTAGATGGTGTATCCGTGTAAACAATAAACTGCTGTACAGGGGTGGCCAGAGACCAATTTGCCATTGGACAGGGAGTTCTTACCGCTGTCATCCTACATGAATTTCTCGCACGTCTACAACAAGTAAACCCGTAGTCCCACCCCCACCTTTGCTGCAACGTCAGCTTGCATAGGCTTCAGGCTTCAATCTATCTTTAACGATATGGTCATCGTTGCTGCAAATCTCCATACTTGCTGCAACGTGATTTTGTCCGACGTAATCATACCTGATTTGGATTTGCGGACTTAAAGAGTTGTAAACGGCTGTAATGCAGAGGACAGTATCAGGCTGCCTTCGGATTTTCTTTCGCGAGGGTATTATCTCTTTAATCATGAATCTTGGGACTCTCTTGGAGCACTCAGATAGCTGATTCTGTATTTGATCAACCTCCACAGGCATTACCTTTGACCTCAAACGACTTTCTAGCACCTTTCGAATATGCCCTCGAATAATTCACTCACAATGGATACCCAGTCCCCTTCTTTTGATCCAGAAGAGTGTGACTCTGATACTCAGAATCTTCTCAATCACGAGCAGAATAGAAAAAAATATCACCAGCAAAGACGACGCAACTGGGCTTTCTTGGCAGTGAATGCCTTCGTTTTGCTACTTAATGTTGGGGTGCTTCTAATTATGAGCGTCCCAAAAGCTGTGAACGTGGCTCAAAATATTCAAAGTGTTCGTTTACCGCATGCAGGTCAGTCTATAACCCCGATTCTTCTCGCATTCGATGATCGGCCAAAGAAGCTTATATGTACACAGATTGGATAGCCACCGCGGTAGAACTAGAGCTTCGAACCTATGATGATAGATTTGGAAATCATGATAGTCCTTTTCGAGGGGAGCCTCGCCCAGAATTGGATGATGCTTGGGACGCCATATTGCAGAGCATGTCGCGCAAGATTCCTTTCCTAGCCGTCTAATCTCTAACACTTCAACAGACTACAGTGTTCGCGTTCCATTACCCGGCTGGCAAAATGCAAGCTCTCCTGCCAGCATTCTTGCGGAATTTCAGGATAACGAAGGAGGAATTGTTGGAACCTTTAGCTTCCTCCACAATTTGCATTGCCTGGTTTGTTATACCTCATCATATTTATTACCGTAGTCAACTAAACTATTCATATGGCTATAGAAATCGATTCGACAGTACCTTGTTTCCGAATATTATCCCGAAACTGCAGCAATGTTCATACCAAGCCCAGGAAAGTCGATGCCCACGCACATTGGTCAGGATCTCAAACTCATATCCCACTGGCAACGCATGCTAACAGATTTTAGATCATTGTTTCGATGTGTACGTTCAAAATCAAAAAAATATCACGGTCCCAAATATCTGGCTAATTTTCTAGAAGGCTCCGTCAGTCAGAGCTATGCCATGCTGACATGTCGCTCACGCTTTTTGAATGGCAAGAGAACGAAAAGGTACCGATTACCATTCACCACGCGCAGCATGTTTGTGCAAATACAGACAAGTTAAATAAGTGGCTGGAAACCAACACTGTTCCTCCTTTTGGTTCTATACTTGTAAATCCATGGACAGGTATGCCACCCACGTTGCTTTTCAGTTCCTCTATTACTTTATAATTTGAAGATAAAGCTAAGAGACACTCCAGGCGAGAGTCCTTTCTAAAGGTTGTCTGATATTTTTATAATGCATTGTACTGTACTATTACTGCAATCTCGATTTTAAGCCCATTCCTTGTCTGAAGCAGTACAAGATATTGAAGAGCTGCTGTCGGTTGATTTAATCAACTACTCGACGGGCAGACTAGTGGTCTATTCACTTAGTATACTCATTGTCGAAAGGTGTTGATTAGTTGTCTATAGGAAGAAGCTATCTACAAGAGATGTGGTCTTATAACCACTTGAAACCAAGGGGCTAGTCCCCTTTGGGCTAGACTCGTGCTGTAGCATCGAAAACATGGTAAAACGTAGTGAAAAGTGAGGTATTTTGTTCCGACAGCTACTCACTGGTTTTTTAACTTGACATCTTTATACAATGAGTGGAACCGATTCATTCATTGAAGTCAACATTACTGTTTTGTCAAAGTACGCCTTTGAATTCGGACTTGATTAATTCATAGAGCTTGATACATTAGGTGGGCTTAAATTCGAGCTTGTACAGGTATTAGTTGCCGTAATTTTGTGTAACATAGAATTTCATGACGTGCAATGTGAAGATGTTGAGCATTCCCTCCGGCGGAGAGGAAATCATATTCCAAATACCAGAGCGATATTGAAGAATTTTTAAACACGTTCACCTTCTCCTCCCCTTACCAAACCACCTCTCAAACAAAAATCTTGGCAAGGCGAGCCCACATCTCTGTCTCTTCAGCGTTATCGAATTTACAATCAGTTTTGTAATGTAACTATCAATTGTCCTTATGCTATCTGCCACCTTGTAGAGACTCTCCGATTCTGACAAAATCTACGGTAGTACGAAAGATGTCACGGAGATCTCACAACAAGCACGAATAGGATACGCGATATTAAAGCAGGTCAGAAAACTGAAATTAGAGGTTCATTTACTCTTTGCTTTCTTTTGTCCTTGCTAAACGAAACACGACACAGTACCCACGTCAAATGTGGAGCCTATTGTCGCTCTACCCGCCTTCTCCATACTTCCAACAGCTTTGAGAATCTCTGAAGTACAATGTATTGTATGCGCGAAAGTGTTATGCGCAACAGCGGCGATATCACCCGTCACGAGTCGATGCATCCGCCGCGCGAGGAACGCGCAGTGCCCTAGATGATTCTCTGCCGTCGTGTAGATATGGGTTCCTACAAGGTCCGATAATTCCTCTTCTGACGCAACCTGATACTCTGCCTTGTCGTCGTGGTAATATGCCCATGCCCCGAGTTGGCGGTTAGGATCAAGAACCCATGCGCGGTACTCAGCATCGGTGTAAGGGTCGGAGCAGTATTTTGGCATCCAATCGTTGGTGAGCAGATCGAAGATGCAGCCAAGGGCTCGAGCTTCCGTAGAGGAGTTACCGCAATGAAGTTCAGATGTTGGTGTTGGCCTTTCGAATATCATTGAGGTACTTGGATGGGCCAAATATCCAAATATTCCACAGGTAACACCACCGAGAATGCCCAGAAAGATATATGCGCATATCCGAGTCCAGCTGAAACCTTTTTTGTTGAGTTGACTGTCATCTTCCAGGTACAGCGTTGTCGGACTATTCGTGTCTTCGTTTTGATTGAGCCTTGAGTATGTCTTTGAAGGCTTCATCGTGTGTTCAATAGTAGTCGGCGAGCGACAATTTGCCAAAAGAAAAATATTCCGAAGATATTCCAGTTGAGAAAAGTGCTAAAAGAAATGGACAAGGCTCACATTCATTTTTAGCCAGGTTGCAACCAGTGTCATTTAGTCAGTTCCTCTCCGGCAAAACGTCGAGTAGGCATTCTGAAGTTGAACATTACCGAGCAATACCCGAAACTAGGGCACAGTGTCAGCATGCATCAAGTCTTATGCAGCGTTGACCTACAGCTCTGCTGCATGATTACTACCTGTTGTGTGATGGAATAAATGGGCCTGAGAAAATGTACCATTATTGCTTTGCCAAGCATGACGGACATTGAAAGTATGACTAGACTTACCCAACTTAGGAGAATGAATTTTCACTGAAGACGGAGTTAGTAAGACTTTCTTAATGAATTTCGGATACAGTACTGACTATTTCCAAGGTGACTTAAAGAGGAGAAATCCTTCCATTGCGAAACAAAGCTGCCGACAAAATGGAAGTTATCCAAAGAAGAGAGCTAGTCTCTCTGGGCCAGGGTTCAGAGGCCTTTCTCAACCAATCCGATAGTCTCGTCCCTGTCAGTCTCTCTATGACGATCCTAGGCGAAGAACGAGCCAACTTGCTTGCATCTATTGTCTCAAAATCTACTAGAACAAATATCAATCTTCAGGCGAACGAATTTCGATGTGGTCCAGACGCCGTGTCCAAGGAAACATTCAGAAAGAACTTGCTGAAAGACCTCCGAAAAGGCTGGAAAATTGTGGCAACGGAAGCTCGTTTTATCAGACTGGTCGAAGTACTGCAACGGGATGGTTGCGCCATCTTTGCAGGATTGGTTGATGTTGTCTCTTTTCGGCAACTTATCGACGATTTCTCGAAGATTATGAGCGGTTCAGGAAGCCATGCTTTCTTACATTCTTTTGCCAACCTGATCGACTACCCCGACTTTCTCAAGAACCCAATTCACAGCGACGCTATAATTCACCCTCTCCTCATCGCTTTGCTGTCTTATGTGTTGGGTGGTCCTGTTAGGATGACTGATGCCCGTGGCAAAGACACACAGCCAATTTCGGTTAACGCACAGGATAATATGCTTCATGTTGACAACACCCCCTTCCGAGAAGAATACAAGATATTGGTTGGTTGGGAAAAGGGAGAGGTCAAAGGTCCTACTGGTCAGAACTTTACGTTCTTACCAGGAACGCACAAGGGATGCCGTTTCGTTAGAACGGATGAGCATTCTCAACCCTGGTCCACCGAGAACGACAGCCTTTTCATCACTGACGAGACTGTTGATAGTGTATTTGAATTCCAAAAGGACATTACTGGAAACGGTCCTAAAGTAGTTGAAGTTGAATACCCTGAGCAACCGATCACCGTCGTTTTTAGTGCAGGCTCTCTGGTTCATCACCGCTACCGGAACGATAATGGAAGCACTCGGAGCTGCATTATTGCCGCATTCCATCTTGCGTCTGATCACCCAGGGGCGCTTGTGAGCTCAGGAACTGACGAAGAGCCCAAATCCGTAGCAGATATTCTCCTTGGTCATCAAGGCGGGACTGAAAAGGACACTTTTTGCTCCTTGCTTGGCTCTAAAGCCTCAGCCATTGAATCGAAAATTTCCGAGATTCTCGACGAGGCTCATCAGTCTACCTTGGTTGACACGGCGAAGCTTACGCTTTCGGGCGAGAAACTTGATCGCTGGAGGAAGCTAGTCGTTAATGCCCCATCGACAACCCACATCAAACTCGAGGGAGGAAACTATCTCTCTTTTGCGGGCAATTTCATCTCGCGGGATATCCTGGTGAAGAAGCTCGCTGCTGCCATGGCTTACGACAAGCATGGCCTTCTGGATCTGATCATATACATGGACGGTCATGAGGAGATACGAAAGCCAGCCCGGAAAAGTATTTGGACAATGTCAAAGGAAAGGATTGAGCAGGTCTTGGCTGCGTGGCTACCAGCTGTGGAGGCATACAAATTTTCCACTGCTGACGTAATAGAGCCAGCTCTTCTGAAGTACAAAGCCGACACAGCGGCCCGTCTGATCCGAGAAAACTTTCCAGGAATCAACTTTGCTAGTGAAGAGAACAGTAGCAAGGAGGAACAATGTCTGGCTTCGGCGAATCAGCTCATTGTCGACCTGGGAGAATCGATCGTAAGATGCGAGAAGGTAGAGACGTACATTACAACCAATCTTTTCCTTTTCTTGATTATTGATCAGACTTTACCTTCCATTGAGTGGGTTCTGAGACGAAGAGTTATTGCAATTTGTACTGTTTTCTTGAGGGCTTATATAGCCTGCGTGCTGCTCGTTGAGAATAGTGAAGGTATCTGAGCGTGTCTCGCTTGAATTCAAACCAAATTTAAAAAGACGAAGGAGATATGAAATAGGGTCGCAAAATAAATAACATTAACTTGTGAGACAATTGTAGGTTTGAGTTTCTTGGACATTGAGTCAATAACGCGCCCCACAAAAAGTGATCATTGATGGGCGAGAGGCTGTAAAACATGAGATCAACTTTGAGTATTAAAGATATTCCACGCCATACAGTAAGAACTTTAGCTCAAATTGATCTGAATTCGAAACGAACTCAATATTATTGTTGGCCCATTTGCTAGAAGTACTGGACATACTAGAAAGCTATTTAGAGTGGCGTAGTAGTGGCATAATATATTATATTAAATCTATTAAATCTATTACTTCTACTATATTAATTCTAATAAAAGGCTTTAAAGTGGTACTCTTAGTATTTAATAGTAGTTTTATATTTATAATGCTATCTTAGTCACCATTGCACTATTGCCTTCTAATTTGCGATGGTTCATTGCAATGAAGGTGGATAGAATTAGTTCTGCTTATTAATTTGCAATAGTGGTGCTATATCACGAATATAGTGGTTTCATCGCGCTACCGAACAGGCCCTAAGCCACCACGGGGTCATGACAAACCGGGTGGTCGACTCACGAAAACGGCTAGGGCCGGTGCATGCGCCTCATTAGGTCGGTCGATTATTTAGAAGAGAGCTCCACTGAGACGCAGGCCATGAAGCAGAGACAGATAGTAGATTGTCTGTAACACTACTGTATGCTTTCTGAGGTTTGGCCAAGAAGGAGAAAGCCTTCCTTCTATACAAGGGTATTGACTTGGCAGTTCAAAATACGGCCGTTACCGAACAACTCCAACAAGCCAATGTTACGAAGGGTCCCAAGTCCAACAACTCTAATAAGCTATTCTTTTTCTTACTTTTCGCCCGTTCTTTATTCTTTCACTTCTTCGAGTGGAATAGTAACAAGACCGTTTTCCCTTACTTTCCTAACATTCTACGTTCTACACTTGAAAATGGACGAGATACAAAGTTTAAGGGACAAGCGAAAAGCCCAAAATCGCTGCTCGCAAAGACGATTTAGTAAGTGAAACTGATTGCCACCGCAGATCATTGTGTTTACTATAATAGGAAGCAGAAATAAAGTACCTAAAAGCATTTTTTTTAACCAGGATCAAAAGAAAGGGAGTAGCGAGAACGCAACTAGTGAACTTGCCATGATTCCAACAGACACCTGGTGTTGTTTAGAAACACTACCACCACCACACAGCCAGAATTCCAGAGCTTTTCAAATGGCGTAGAGTTCGGGTCTATGTCCTCTAACGATACCTCTGAGGGACCCTTTAACGACGTTTTTGGAGGTCCCTTCTCCAACACGTGGCTAAGACCTCCAGCTATGTTGTCACCTCCAAACGAGGACATTTACATGAGTGGAGGGAAACCCTACGACTCCCCTGACCACCAATTCGATCAGGCTGTTTCTCCTGCTATAGCCTCTACAATCTTCTCAAGCAACATTAGCAATGCTTGCGTTTCGACCAACTGTCTCACATCGCCCATTAGCATGCAATCAACCAAGGAAAGGTCAGAAAACGCACACTTGGGTGCTGAAGATGCGGCGTTAGACGTTGTTCTGGCTGGTTCACTGGTAAACAACGCTTCTTCTAACTATGCCAATCAAAGCAACTACAGCGGTCTCTCGCACGGATGCAAGCCCCCCTCAAATAGTGTAAGTCAAACACCAGTCAATACTCCAAAACTCTCTAATCGATGTATATAGATTCAGTATGCTCAACAATCCTATTCAGAACAGGGAGTCTCGGGTTATAATAAAAGCAGAAAAGGTCTGAGCTGTTGCGTGGCGCACAAGGCTGAAGTGATGGTCTCAGATGTACAAAGGCTCTGCAAGTTTGGAGTTCGTTTTGGACTTTTTGTAGCGGAGGTTGATGAGATTCATGAAAAACTCAGCTTTGTTAGAAGAAAGCTACAAGATATATCGCAGTGCCACAACAAAGATGTACCTTACCTAAGCTCGAGTGGCAGCGGCGTAGATCTCGAAGACTCTGAAGATGAGACGGGTTAAGGAGAGCCAGCGCAGGGAACATCCCGACCTCTCTATAACCTCTCCGCACCTCTGTCTTAGATATTAGCTCCTAGGTTAGTAGGTGTTATAAGTTTTAATAAAAGTAATTATATAACTTTTAAAACCTTATATAAGAGAGTATTAATTATTATAAGATTTTAAAATTTAATTTAAAATATTAAAATATTTATTATTATTTATAAACTTATTAAAGATTAAAAGAACTTTTATTAATAAGTTTTATAAATTATATTAATTTATAATTAAAGATTTAATAATATAAAAAAATCTTATAAAATATAAAATAAACTAATATAATTATAAAATAATAAAATTATAAAAAATTATAAAAAATAAAAATAAAAATAAATAATAATTAAAGATTTAATAATTATATTATATATATATTTGATACTTTATAAATAAATAATAATAAAAATATTTATTTATTTTTATTTATTGAAGTATAAATCCTTTTAAGTATATATATAAAAGTATATAAAATTTAAATTTTTTTTTTAATTAATTAATTAATTAAAAGTTATTTTTAAATAAAAGAAAAATATTATACTATTTTACTCTAAGATAAGTCTTATATACTCTTATATTTAAAATATACTTAATAGAATTACTTTTATTATTTTTAAAACTTAAATAATTTAATTATTTTAATTTAATTTATAAAAATTTAAAATATTAATTAAACTAATAGTTTAATAAAACTATTAACTATTATCTTATCTATTAGAATACACCCTATAGTATAATTTTATAATTATACTAGGCGGAAAAGAAGGCGGTGTATAAAGTATTAGCCCTAGCACCCTTCGTACGGGTCGGCCCCGGCCGTGATAGGCCGGGCTGTACTTTCCGAATGGGCCTCCATAATAACCCTAACCCATGCGCAGGGTAGTTAGGTAGTCTACGTTGTATGGCCCGGAGGTACTTCCTTGAGGGGGTTACGGACCTCCGTGGGTCCCTTGCATATTGTAGAAAACGCAAATGCGGAGTAAATTGTCGTGATACCAGAGAGGATACAAAGAGTAGTGACCAAAAAGTCCCCCTGTCGACCCCCCTGTCGAGATCATTTCGCTACAAGTACGAATACTTCGCACGAAGGTTACAGCAAAAAGTTTGGAGAATATAGGGACCTTTAGGCGGTCAATAACTAATAATCTGCCTACCGCGCCCTATAGATCGAGCAGAATAGGGGCTAGTTATAGACTCTTATGCCCTATAAGTTGTTGCGACATCCCTATAACCGCCTATAATCTCTATACTTTTTGCCGTAACCTCCGTATTTGATACTGTAATCCACTCTGTCGGGTCATGCTGCATGGTACAGTACCTTGTCGACTTCGCTCTGACATGCGGGCAGGTAGCACTTACCGTATTCAGCTCTTTGCAGTGCTTACGTTCTGTTGGTTATACGTTGTAAGTAAATGAATCTTCATTTGGCCTCAGGCTCTCAGCGGCTGTCATCGCTGCATCTTCGAAGCATCTTTCTTTCAATTCATAACTCCTTGCCGTACCTGGTACCTTACGCTTTCACTTTCTTGGCTAGTTGAGCTTCTACAAGTCAAAATCTTTTGGTTACTTCCTTTTCGGAGTTGAAGTAGTTCGGCGCTTTGTTGTTGATTATGTACCTCTTGCTTCACCTCGTTTCGGCCGTATCTTCCGCCGTGTTTCTGTTGCTACTCCCGTTCCGTCTGTGGAAGCTTCGCACAGAAACAATCAAACTTGTACCACACCAACGCGGTCATGCCAAATTGGTATGTAATGAGCGAGCGACAACATTACTTTTATGATAGCAACTAATCTTGGTGACAGATGATTGCAATCGTTCTGCTGGTGCTACAGTTGATTCGTATGATCACAGTACTGTCTACAACTCCTCAATTTGGCGTTGGCATTGTATCTGCCATCACTTCTTTTACAGCCTGCCTGGGCCTCTCCCCATTGCTGTTCTTAGAGCACACACGGTCTATCAAACCATCGGATTTGGCAGTCGTCTATCTACTCGTGTCTTCAGCGTGCGATTCTGTTGAGTTAGGAATAATCGTGTATGAACATGGCACCTTCTCAGAGCGCCTTCCTGCCGCAGCGCAACTTTGCGTCAAATTCGTGCTATTGGTAACGGAAAGCCGAGGAAAGGAAATAATTCTTCGTGGCCCCCATGGTCAATGGCCTCCAGAACAGGTAGCTGGTATTTTAAATAGAACGTTCTTTTGGTGGATCAATCCAGTTCTTGCCCAAGGAAGCCGTAGTATTCTTACAGGCGATAGTCTTCCATTGATCGATCAAGAGCTTTCGTCGAAATTGCTACGGCGCCGGGGCTTGCGAGCTTGGGACCAGAGAGGTACACCGTTGTTCATCTTGTATAGCTTGGACTTGAAGGAATGTCTAACAATTGCGTAGCTAGGCCGGAAAACAAGATGACACTGCCGAAGGTTTTAGTGTTGAGCATGTTCCCGCACTTTCTGGCACCTATTTTCCCTCGACTTTTCCTTATCGTTTTTCGCTATGCTCAACCAGTTCTCATCAGCACTGCCATTCGCTATATAGGCGAGTCAGCAAATGAAATTTCGAAAACGGGTTTCTTAGTGATTTGTATGGCTGTTATTGTCTATGTTGGCTTGGCAGTGAGTCCTCTTAACTTTTGTGCGCTTGATTGCTGACTACTATCTTAGATATCTGAGGCGGTGTATCGACACCGTTTGGATCGGCTTAAAATCATGATTAAAGGAACTGTTGTTGGTCTCATCAACGCCAAGTCATTAAACCAACAATCTAGCAACTACGATGACGGAAGAGCTGTGACACTCATGAGTACAGATGCAGATAATGTAGGGCAAACTGCGCAGATGTTCCATGAAACGTGGGCTCAAATGCTGGAGGTCTTGTTGGGCATGGCAATGTTAGCCAGAGAAGTAGGATGGATTTGGCCAGTTCCACTGGTGATTATTTTCTGTGAGTTGTCGTTAGTCGTTTGTTTGACAGAATGTTGATTTTTAAGTCTGTTCCCGAATGAGTCGATATTTGGCGAAAAATTTACAAACCAAGCAAAAAAACTGGAACGAAGCTACCCAAAAACGCCTTGCTATAACAACATCGATGCTTGCCTCGATGAAAGGTTTGAAGATGCTCGGGATTACGACATATATGGAATCTCTCGTCTACACTTTGAGAATGCAAGAGATAGACATGGCCAAGAAGGTGCGGTGGATGATGGTCGCCTATAATGCAAGTGGTAAGTTTTCTCCGTGACTTTTGGCCTTTGGTCATTTTCTCATTCTTTGCAGCAAATGCTCTTGGAATATTTTCCCCCATTATCACATTTGTCCTATTCGTCGGTCTAGCAAGATTGAAAGGCTCTATACTCGACACCGAGACTGCGTTTACTACTACCGCACTCCTTGGATTGGTGACTCACCCTGCGAACATGATCATGACGATTGTACCACAAGCTGTAGGTTCATTGGCCGCTTTTGAGCGGATACAACAGTATCTCTTAGAGCCGCCTCGACGTGATCAAAGACTAGTATTGAAAGACACAGACGATGCTCATAGAACGAGAACAACACCAGCCATCTGTATTGAGAAAATGACTATTCAAACTTCTCCGTCCTTACCTCCGATCCTCGAAAACATTGATCTTGTTGTCAACAAAGGCTCTATGGTGATGTGCTCTGGGCCAGTAGGGAGTGGTAAAACAACACTTGCCAAAGCCCTTATGGGCGAACTCCCCTTGGCTAATGGGACAATAATGGTGTCTTCGAAACGTATAGGATTATGTGCACAGTCACTTTGGCTGCCAAGTGGGACTATCAGGGAAGCGATCTGTGGCTTCTCGCCCGAGGAAGAGACTTGGTACAAACAAGTCATCGGAGTTTGCTGTCTTGATGAGGATCTTTTGGCACTTCCTGATGGAGACCAGACAGTGATAGGAAGTCGAGGTCTAAACCTTTCGGGAGGACAACGACAACGTGTGGTATGTTTTCATCCGCATCCCCCCTTTCATGCCATATTCCAACTCAAATTGAATGCTTTTTGTTAAAACTGCTACGGAGTTGGGAGCTGTTCGAAGCGATTTTTATTGTGCTATTTGAGAATGGCATTATCTCAGCTCCTTAGACAAGTCTCTTTACCCGGAGCTCCCACCAAGAATCTTGGAGCTTACTATACTAACAAGGTGATAGGCCCTTGCACGTGTCGTATATGCCCGCTGTGAGATTGTCATTTTGGATGATAGTTTAAACGCCCTCGATGGTAAAACAGAAAATCGCATCGTGGAAAATCTTCTCAGCCCAGGAGGTCTGTTCAAGAAGATGGCAACAACCGTCTTCTTTATAACAAATGCTAGTAAGTCCTAGAAGCCCTTTTTAAAAGGCGAGGAAACTACTTACAGTTTATAGCGCTGCATTTCCATCTAGCAGACTGGCTAGTTGTTCTTGGGGATTCTTCAGTCAAATACCAGGGGACTTGGGCTGACTTGACATCCAAACCTAAACATCTTCTCAAAGTTACAATTGAGGAGGCTGATAATAGCAGTGTCAAAAAGCTCCAAGTGAACAGCACTATACAGAGCCAGGAACTGAAAGTAGCCGAAGCGATTACAGATCTGAGCAGGGGGACAGGGGATATTTCACTTTATGGTAATGTGCCAGAGAAGCTTCATAATTATTTCCTAACTTAACTCTACTACTTAGGCTACTATATCGGATCTCTTGGCTACCGGAACTTCCTCCTTCTGTTGGCTTGCACATCATCATATTCATTCTTTGTAACGTTTCCGCAATATTGGCTGAAATGGTGGACTGAAGCACCACCAGCCGAAACTTGGTTTTACGTTGGAGGCTACCTTATTTTATCTCTAATGGCGTGGACTTCGACAAATGGTTCAATGTGGTGAGTGTACCATAAACTTGTGAGCACGCTTCTGCTAATTTTGGAAAAGGTCCACGTACATCCTCATTGCACCCAAGTCAGGAGCTGAACTGCACCGCCGCCTTCTTTCAACTATCATTGGGTTTGTGTACAATACTTTTGCTTGCCACTGCGATATTACTAACAAGAAACAGGGCGCCACTGTCATATTTTTCAACCACCGACACAGGAATCATACTCAACCGGTTGGTCATGATACCTTGCGGAATGTGCAGAGTGCTAAGTTATTGCAGTTTTAGTCAAGACATTCAACTAGTCGATAGGCAGTTACCGCAGGCCATTTTATCTCTTTCGAATCGTAAGTTTGATCGAAATTCTTAGGAAACTTCTAATGAAACTGTAGAGGTTTTCAAGCTTCTTGTACAAACCATCCTGCTGTTCAGTGCACAAAAGCTAATGGCATTGACATTCCCCTTTTGCATGGCAACTGTGTATCTTGTACAAAAGATATATTTGGGCACGTCACGACAACTCCGATTGCTTCAGCTTGAGTTACAGTCTGCGGTATATTCAAGTTTTCTAGAGTCGGTATGGTATCTTTCAGAGATGTGGTTGTTTCTTGTCTGACTATTAAACAGGTTGAAGGCGTTGCGACAATCCGCGCATTTGGCTGGGAGAAAGAAATCGAAAATGAGAATATCAGTTGTTTAGATGAATCTCAACGGCCGTCATACATTCTCTTCTGTCTCCAACGGTGGCTAAATCTTGTTCTCGACTTGATGATTGCTGCAATAGCTACAGGAGTCATTAGCCTTGCTGTTCTAATGAGGGGAACGACAAACGGTGCGCAGATTGGCATGGCGCTGAATATTGTCCTGGTTGCAAACTCAACCCTTCTTAGCCTGGTTTCATCATGGACAAATCTGGAAATATCTCTTGGAGCTATGTACGCTTTCCCCCCACCTCCGATCCCTTCTTTTGCATGAGTTTGCGAGAGTTGTCTTAGGTGTTGTTGTCTAGCCCTGTTCTAGATTTAATGTGTCGTATATTATGACATATAAAGGTGACTCCCGAGTCGGAAGTCCCAACACAACTCTTGAGCTTTTCGGCGCTGCTCAGATCTTGAACTTACTTTGTGTATGCTAATAACTCGGTAGCTCTCGCTTGAAGACCCTGGAAATGGAGACTTCAAAAGAAGACAAGCCGTCTGAAAGTTATACACCTGTTGAGACCTGGCCATCATCTGGAGTAGTTGAATTCGATAAAGTAACAGTAGCTTACAAGTAAGACCAAGCACTCAGAGCACATTCATTTCGAAACTAACAACTTTACTTAGTCCAGGAGCATTAGCTTTACAAAATATCACGATAAACATTTCGGCAGGTCAACAGTTCGTTATTTGCGGCCGTACAGGCAGGTATGTGGGCCTTATAAACTATAGACTCACCTCTTGCCATCCGCTGACAAGCTGTGACATATTTACAGCGGGAAGAGCACTCTCCTTCTTACTCTCCTGCGTCTTTTAGATGTACAATCAGGGACTATCAAAATAGATGGGATCGATCTAAGTCGGGTCCCGCGTTCTGTAATTCGACAAAGATGCTTTATCACAATTGCCCAGGATCCGCTCGTCCTTGGGCAGGCTAGTCTTCGCTTTAATCTAGATGTAAGGATATTCTACCAGATTCAAGACCATCTGTCAATAAAGAAATCTACTGACTTGTCCGGTTTACTAGCCTTCTGGTTTACTTCCAGAAAAATCGATTGTTGCAGCTCTTCAAAGAACACGCTTCTGGTCACATTTCACATCTGAAAACTCTGCATCTTGTACAGACCGGCAGACCTTGGATTTTTCCATTACTTCCTTACCTCAAATGTCTACTGGACAGTCGCAGCTGTTTGCACTGGCTCGAGCACTCCTTCAAATTCAAGTTGTCAATTATCCATTCACTTTGTCGACATCCCAGCCTAACCTTCTACACATCAAACCCATTCTTCTACTCGATGAGGCTACCTCATCACTCGACCCAGAGACCGAATCTGTCATGCGCAGCATTATTCACCAAGAATTTACTGAGAAAGGACACACCGTTATTGCTATCACACATAGGCTAAGTGGCGTGACTGAGGACACACAGGTGGGCCCAGATATGGTTGCCTTGTTGTCGAATGGGAAGGTCGAGAGAATTGGCGCGGTGGAGGATGTTTTGGGCCTAGTTCTTTCTCCTTCATAACGATTCTTAGATGTTGGATTACGCGTCACCTGGCTCACTTCCTTTTTGCATAAAAACTTACAAATATTGTCGTTTTCAGTATTACGCTGCTT
This sequence comes from Pezicula radicicola, assembly GCA_003008705.1. Classification (NCBI taxonomy): domain Eukaryota; kingdom Fungi; phylum Ascomycota; class Leotiomycetes; order Helotiales; family Dermateaceae; genus Pezicula; species Pezicula radicicola. The sequence continues at coordinate 143,300 of PDUO01000055.1, read as the reverse complement.
CCAAAGCTACGCAGAGCTTTATCAGCTATTTCAGGTGCTTTTCGTCACTCATTTGGTTTCCACATCTATGTATATTTGCTTTAGATAGTCACTATTTTATGCTTAGCAATCAACACTCATTTTTATGCCTTTTTCTAAGGACGCGCTATTACAACACTTATTCTATCAAACGCAACCAACACTACGCTAGGAGTTACGAATGTGCTCTATATATTGTTCCGGGCTAGGTACTTCCTTCCCCACTAAATTTGTACAGTAATATATGTACTCAGCTTAATTTAGTTTATTTTATTATACCAGTGCCTCTAAATAGGTTCAAATAATATAATATATGTAAGAGAAGGCGTAGTATCTGCAAATACACTAAATAGATATATATCACTCAAAAATAGATGCAAACAACATAATATATCTACTAGAAAAAGGCCACCTTTATATAAACCTAATACTATAAGACATCTTCGTAGATGTATAATAAGATGTATAAGAGAAAGCGCCGATGTCTAACCTAGTATATAGTGAACTTCCTTAAAGATATAACCCTACTTGCCACTAGTATTATACCTCTATTTTGCCTATTATGGCTACGTTGCAAACACTTTCCCAGCTCGGTCCTAGTCCACTATATAGTAGGTACAATAGCATTAAAGCTGCGCTTGAAGCTGCTTAAGATTACGGCCGTTTGTATAGATATGGTGGTCTCATTCGAGGCTCAAAGTTAATTGAACAAAGCCGAATTCTATAAAGGTAATTTCATAGATAGCGAAAACATAAAATATAGATAGGCTAAAGCAATTTCCTCTTTAAACTGCATGCCCTTCAGCCCCACTATCCAATCAGGCTATCGAAACACACTTCGCTTCTGCCTTCTATCATTGACTCTATATGCACAAAGTCCGAGACCAATGGAGAAGAAACTTAACGTATTAAAATCTGAAAGTTTAGGTTCTGTCTCCACTTCTGGCGGGACCAGGAACGTTGCCGAGCAAGGACGAATTTGTGCCATGTCCCTCTTCCTACGTTCATACTCTTCCCATCTATGTTCCTCCGTTGCTGGGACCATCGTTGGTTGACGTCGACAAGGCTCTGCTGATGCAGTACGGAAGATGAGTGCAAGGCTGGCAGGGCTGGCTGAGAAGCCTTTTCGAGCTGAGCGAGTGGCTGGAAAAACTTGACAGCGAGCTCCATCGTGCAGAAGCAACAAGAAGGGAGTTACGACGGTCAATACGATCGAATAAGGAAGAAATCAGAAGCATCCAAAGCATCCAAGCGTCCTACCAAGCCCGAATACAAGACTACGTTAACAAAGTAGTCACGCTTCGTAACATGGATCAAGAATGCTTCGTTGGATAGCGGAAGTTCAGAAGTCGACGGATGAGTTGCAGAAGGACCTCCAAACCACAGAAAGAGAGATCTCTTTGTATTCGAGGTCGTCCAGAGTGACACTAGCGTAATCCGGTGCTTCCTTATCCAATTGTCACCGCAACGTCACTTGGGACATGTGAAACTCTATGTCAGCTGGAGCACGAAGATATTAGAGTGTCTCCAAGCACTTGAGAGCTTTCGAGGTCTCCGAAGTCTCTCTATAGTTATCGAGGGGCCAACAATCCACACAACCTCCGTTCCCTGAAATTTGAGAACCACCCTGCGCTCGACAAAACTGAGATACAAACTGAACAGAACCGCAAGGACCAGAACGATCTAAAAGAGGTCCACGCTATTCTGAAGAATGTGTTAGACAATGGAGGGTGCAAGTTTCAGTGCTGGAGCAGTTTGAGGGTCCAAATGGGTGGCTAGTGAATCATCTAAACATTCGATGTTGCTTAGTATATGCTTCTAAATCATGGGCAGAATAAGCAAGAGCCAGATTGCAAAAAGCCGTTCTTGCTCAATCGCTATTATTGAACAGGTTGAGCCGCATATCCGTGAGATATTACGCATTTTTCGTGTGCTTGATGTCGAAGTAGGGAGTTGCACAAATTGAACGAGCTTGTGGGACGAACGAGTAAGTTTGTAGAGCATGTTCAACCCTGTACAAAAGGTATACGCTAAGGTTATAGCAGTTTAAACTCACGTTGTCGAGTTGAATGGAGGAGGTAATCCTTGTCCGAGCTGACCCTCGATGTGAGTGCGGTGAGGGACGATAGACTGTAGATCATGTCCTGCGGAACTGTCGGGAATATCGAGACTTGCGGCGGAAGGTATCAACCGATTGTGTTAAGCACCTCTTGTGTAAATGCTGTCATTAGACCCAATAAATCACAATAATTGCGGTTACAGGAATTGCTTCTACTTAGTAGATCCAGAAATTCTTGGAAACAGCCCAACTCTCGTCTGTGAGAAGACCCAGTGCATAATCTGCATTGAGAAAGAGCGGCTTCCGTATGATCTGCCTATTTTAACTAGCAATACTCCTAAAAAAATTAATATTACCGCTTGTTAAGTTTCAGGCAGTTCTATAGGCCGTTCATGTGTACCAGACATCCTACCCAATTCGTGTGGTTTGTTAATGATTGCGGCATCGAGCTCGCTCTTTGCTCTCACACTTGTGTATTCGCTATTCTCTTGATGGGTCTGGTCACTCTTCCTTCGCGATCGGGTAATGAGCCACCAGATCAACAACGTTGTAAAAGCCACACCAGAAACACCACCAACTACACCTCCAACAATCGCTCCAGTGTTGCTATGTCCACTACCAGAAGTGCTACCAGACGCCGAGCTGGGGGGCTTGCTGGTTGAGGAAGTAATCGATGGAGACAATGGCGTTGTGCCACCAGTGATTCTTTTCGTGCCCGTTATAGGCGGCGTAGTTCCCGATCCAGGAGACGTCAGAACGATTGAATAGTAGAAAAAAGCAGTTGCACACGCGTAGGAGAAGAACGATGTATCAAAACTCGCAACAACGCAAATTGGTGCCTGGCTGTCTGAACTACCAACAGGTTTTTGTTAGAGGCGTGTGGTGCCAACTGGGAGGCGAAGTGCCTTGAACTTACCAGGTTAGTACCCACGGCTGTCCTTGATATCGCGAAGACGCTGTGGATATCTCGGTCGAGGGAATGCATGCAGTTGCATAGTTGCAGTACCCAGAACTGCAGCAACCTACGCCGGTCAGATCGGTGTTGTAGTAGCAGGTGCTCCCTCCTATGCAATTCCATGGACCGTGAATAGAGTCAAAATAGTTGAAACCGCAAAACTGAGGTATGTCAATGACCCCACGAGCAAGAACTCCCCGCACTGATGGGGCAGGGGTGATAAGACTCAGACTGGTCGGAGAAGGAGTAACTGCAGTGGGAAGAAGTTCTGCAAGACAACAAGAGAATAATAGCAGCACTGATATTGCCAAGGACATTGGTTGTTCTCGTGCCAGCTCTCGTGCCAGCATCCTCAACATCGAGTCAAGAAGCTATTTGAAGACGAGCAGGGCAAGTCTGGTCGACCTCAAGTGTGTGGAGATGGCTCCTAATATCGGTTTTGGGGAATTCGGATAACGCGCAAACTCCAGCTCATCTTGAGTTGTGGCGTTGGGCACATGGACAGATCCGTCGGACTGGCTGCCTCTGAGAATGCTACGCCTTTCCGTTTTAGTCTAGTATTTCCCGGTATTCGCCCACCATCACCTAGCCCGCTCACTTTTTAAGCTTCTTGCCAAGATAACACGGTAATTTAGGTATAGCAGAGCTGGCGAGCAAACCTTAGGCGGATCTGGATGACGATCGATCCTTAACAATACTCCATGCAGATCATAATCCTAGGATATGCCTGTCCCTGGTTTAGAAGATGTGTCATCAGGATGTGACCTTCTTACAGGAATGACTTCCAGCCCGAATACATCAATTAGACGCCGGCTTGAAATTCAGCTAAATGAAGGGCATTTCTTTTTATTTTACCGAAGGCACCAACTCGCGATACGCAAGCCACTCCAATCAGCCCTGGTGAGGCGCAGCCTGACAGCCCGAGAGGCTGGAACTAAAATTCCAAAGACGAGTGCTGGAATGAGTGACAGCAAAAGTTCAGGGGAAAGAGCGGGCGATTATTCGTCCACAGGACACCACTGGATCTTATTAGCAAAAGGCAAGTAAAATAATAAAATACCACTGGCTAAGCGCTACAGCAAAGGGAACTCCACATTACGCGACGGCGTCCAAAGACGGAAGCCCAAGCCTCAGCCGTGCAGTCTTTCGCTGCTGTAATTCGTCATGTTCCCTATCCCTTAACATGAGGCTTATTGATTATTAAGCCAAATTCGCGCCACAGCTGCTTGCGTCCAAATTCGTAATTCCCCAGGTCTTCTCCGCACCAGCAGCAATGCACGCCTAGCACTTGTTTTATGGGTGTTTTCGAGACCGGAAATGGCACTAGTCCTACAACGCCGCCTGCTTGAGGAGGGGTTTAAAGATACGGAGCAGCTAGTACGGACACTGGTCACGGATTTAGTTGAGGAGATGTTTGACTCAACAACGACATGTGATTCGCATGAAACGATTCATTCAGTAATACAGAGGAGGGAAGGAGGGCGACTAATAAGCATGTGCGAGCGCATTGTTAATAGGTAGATGGACCTAGGTGAAAATCCATTCTCTCGCCCGCGATCTACCTATCTCTTCCGCCAGCCTCTGTGCATATCGTGTCTAGGTCGCTGCGAGCTCACGCTGAAACTCTTTCGGGGACTCCCATTTACTATTTTCGAAAACCTCAGGGGCTGGATTTCGATAACCCAACGAATCTATATCTTCCGTAGAGGTAAGCCCGGCAACATATTTTGTATATGCCTGGCAAGAGCGAAATTGGTACCGTTCCAAGCTTTTTTTAAGGTTTAGGGCTTTGGGAAGTAGTTGCCGAAGATCCTGTGCGCCATCATTCCGGAGCCCGATAACTACCTTATTTCATAACTCGATTTTCAATTTTCGCGAAAACACTATAATACTTACTTTTTACTATATATTTTACTTTATAGTAATATAATATTAAAATTAATACTTCTAGAAGTTATTCTTTTATGAATTATAGTATTTCTTAATCTTTTACTCCTAATATAACTAACTATAGTGTTATATTTTTACGAAAATCGAGTTATAAAATAAGGTAGTTATCGGGCTCCGTAATCATCATAGGCTTGATCCTTCGCGTCTCTAGAAACCACTCATTCTTTTATTCTCTTCCTATGCACACCGATCTTCTTGTTATCCCTGACTCCCTGGCTGTATGCGTTCCGATCCCGTATCACAGTGCTTCTAGCTGACAGGTTGTAAAGCTTTACGCCTTTGTCTTCGAGATATTCATCTGCAATATTGGGGCTATTGCGCGAAAGGTGACAAGTTACATGTGTGTTACAGGAAAATTAGGCTGTTTATACGTGTTTATGCGCATGAATCGTACGCGCACCTACCCCTATTTTATATGTATATATACCGTCTTTAGACCTCACTTCATTCTACAATCGAGTCCCATTACACATCCAACAATGAGCGAGGCCCATTTCGACTCCAGCTCTAGCTCTAATTCTACTGGCTTACTTGACCTTTGCTCCGTCCCGGCTGGACTAGCCAGTGTTGTCTCTCGTTTCGGCAGTGGAGAGGGAATGTTACTCTAGGTTCTTGGCGCAGGAGGTGGTATAGAATACAGTCCAAAAGCAGCTTGGGATGATAGTGGGTCAGGCTTGATGAGCTTACTTATCTCTTCGTCCAAGTCTCCGAAGGAGTTGACACTATATTTGTCTTCTACTTTGAAGTCGAGCTCGATATCGTCTTCACTACTCTCATCAGCTTTCTCATCTGGAGACCCAGGAGCACCGTCGAAGCGGTCATCTTCAATTCCCTCTGAGTCCAACCACATCATATTGCAGGCGTCATCGTGGGGGAGAGCGCGGCCACCGTTAATGCCACCACTGGTATCGGCACTTGTTGCTGGTTCGGGGAAAGGAGTTAAACGGCCCAACTACACCTATCTCTCAGCTTCCTCTTGCTTCACCTTGGCAGCGATGCCGTTCCTCTCCGCTTTCTTCGCCTGAACTTCCTCGGTACCCTTCTCTTTCTTCGCCATCCTATGTAGCTCGTCGGAAATACCGAGTAAGTAGCTATTTTGCTACCAACACCCTTGTAAGGCCTAGCCCATTCAGCAGTCAAGTTATATGCTATCTCGAACGACATGGCAGCAGCGGCTGTATTCTCTGTAATGCCATAGAAAGTTAATTCTAAGGCCGAGTAGTTGGTAGTTGAATAGAACTTATAGTCGAAAAAGCATTTTATAGCGTAGCATAGAGTGTCGATATAACTCTAATAGTTTATAAGCAAGGACCTCAGCTTATAATACATTGTACCGTCCTATTAACCGTGACGCTAAATAAAGTACTACTTTAGCCTCTGCTTCTAGTGTATAGGGAGGTTACTACACTTAAGATATTTTTTAATCTATAGAACTATCGTATTATGAATATCGGCTATAGAAGAGCTAGCTCTAATTGTACCTATCTCTAGAAGCTCCTTAACGGAGGCTTTGTATAATAGCGGAGAAAGCTTTAGCGGAGTACGTAGGCAAGTCGTCTATTTGTATAGAGGAGGCTCCTACTCCCTGTAATTCTTAAACACCTATGTAAGGCCTACCGTTCTCTTAGCCATCTTCTCGTAGAAGAAGGGCGAGGCCGTAGAGTGAATGGTTAAGGCCTATAGCCGACGTTATTGGTCTCGTCACATCCTTATCAACGTTGACTTCTAAACATATGTCCTAGGCAAAAGTGAGTGTTGGATTTTTGGCTTAGATTAGGAGGGACGGGTTAGAGGGGTCACTTTAGGCCTAAGTCAAAATTGGCCTAGTCTACATTGGCTGCCGTATTTATCCTCAGGCAAAACATGATACACGTGATTTAGGAGGGAGGCGCAGCAGAAATGGCTCCAGAAATGGCCCCCGGTAGGTAGCTGTAACTTCCTCTAGAATAGCTGATAATGGCCATGAAGCAGTTCAGCATCTTCGATAAGAACCATTAAACCGAGGAGTGAAGCCGTGCCGTCTGCTTCCACGCCCTCTGACTCGATAGACCACCTCCTCAATTTCGTAAAAGGCTAGATGAGATGGAGATAATGGTTTTAAATTTATTAACATAGGATGTGAATGGTAGTGGTGCCAGTTCGGTAATGTATAGCTGGTATGGATCGAGCACTGCGTTCTGATCGTGTCCTTCCCTTTACAACCTATCTCCAGAATGCACGCTGATCTTGGAGCTTGTAACGCTGAGAATCCACATCCTTTAGGTCTCCTTGTGAAATGGAAAGAGACCACCCACACTCTTATCGCTTGTGGATACGCTGCAGATCTCTACCAGGAACTGAATAATAGGACTTCACGCGGTACATGCCAACCAACGCGGCTAGTAACTACATTAAAATTGCCCTCCAAAATGACAACGCAACCCAAAGCATCCGAGTAGCCGGAATCGGAACAACGAAAACGAGGTACCTGATCCACCTCGGAGACGAGCAGTCGGCGGAGACGGCACACAACAACACAAGATGGCATAACAGAGATCTGGAGTGGCTAGCCACACAAATCCAGCATTACCATACTATCAATTTCCAGGCCGTCTGTGACATCCTATATGAGCCGGTGAGCGACATGATACGACATTACCGCGTGGGAGTTCATCTCCATAAGTCTGAGCTCATTGCGAAGATTTTCTCTATTGCGAAGACTTTCTCTATTGCGATATGTAACAAAACCTTGGAAAACGATATTCACTCTTTCCCTCCCAGATCCAGAAATAACACTGATATTATATCACCTGCGAATTGGGACGAAAGTGTGAGAACTCGATACCAAAGATAAAAATAATATTCTGTTGCCCACGAAACCTTCTCTATACTCACGCCTATAACAGTGGCTACAGGTTGTGCATTACTACGTCATTTCTCTTCGACATCAAAAGATAAGGAGCGGGTATATCGAAGCACTTTAAGCTGACATACCCGGGCCCATTAATGGTGTCGATCCAAAATTCGGAGTTGACCCCTTTAGAGTGTACGAGATCGTGGCCTCTTTGGAGACGAAGGTCCGCGGCGCCTTGTTGTAGTGCCGCTCCGAGAGGTGATATCAGGTTGTGTGGATAAAGCTGAATCCCTATGAAATTTTCTCTCCCCTGGCTTGATTCCACTTCTGGCGGTGTATTTTGGCACACCATCCTTGGTCAACAATGGTCACAGCTTTCACTGACTGCTCCAGGTATTCCCTGCCTTATGCGAAGGGTTCTCAGACTCTCTTCTTGAGCACCCTGGTGATCCCTCCATTCTCGCAACCACCTGGCAAGTGTGTTAGACAGCATGGCTGCACGGCTGCGGCATTCCCCATCCACCTTCTCAAATTTCTCGATTATTGACTCCGTTAACTCGCGGCACGGGATCTGCTCCTTGCGTTTCTGATGAAATCTTGGGACCACCTTATAAGCGAGTGGTTAGATGTTATAAGCCAAGGGTTCGCAAGTTTGACCTTTGGAGTAGCATTAGCGGCGATGCCCTTATAAAATTTGATCGTTGTCTCCTAGATTAAAATATCAGGTACAGACAGGCATGGGATGTGAGCCGCGTCAGGCGGGAAATGATATAGTCAAAAGTCACATAGAGCAACATCATGAGACAATTCTGCCAAGTACGGCCATGAAACTCAAATAGCAAAAGAAACAATTAAATAAATATTAAAGTAGTAGAGATTTAGAATATAAGGCAAATAAATAGCTTGGTGCATAATTAACACATTGTTGAAAGAGTAGGTAGAGATTTATTAGTATTCGAGTCTCCACGGGAGCATAGGTTACTGATTTTTTTCAGTGCTAACGTTGGTCGCGTTCTGATGCCGGAGGAAGGCAGAAGTGGCTTTAGTACAGGAAGGCTGACTATGATTAATGAAACATTGACTTCCATCGCAAATAAGACATCTAGATTATAGAAAAAAGGGCTTCAGCAAGAAGGTAGCTATGTAAGATTGGGAGCGGGCATACGTACAGATTGGAACATAGTCAATAAGAAGAACGAAGGTAAGGACGAGAAAGCGCGCTATGCTACATAACATTGTGATTATTCCGAGTAAGAACGTCGCCCAAACTCCTATTGTTTGGCTCTGAGACATGCGAAGATGTCGAAGAAGGAAGAATGGAAGCACAAAAACTAAGTTAGTAGCTATATTAGCGCCTGATGTATAGCACTAACTAGAATATACTAACTAAAGATATCGGAAGATATATTAAAACTCCAATTAATGTAACCGACATGCTTCGATTGTATGTATATGTGGCATTCGCTAAAATCGAGTGACCTACCCCAACAAGTATAAGTTATATTTTAACTAGAGCAAGAAGTGACTTCATTCGAAGGACGTCGTACCAGTTTGTAGGCACATCTTTGCAAAAAAAAAAATCAATGCACACTACCGTAGTAGTACATACTGTAACATATCCCGTTAAAATGTATAGGGCGATTCGAACGTTCGGGAATGCCGGTGAGACAATGTTGTAGTAGAGAGCAAGCAGACTAAATTTAGGTAGAAAGAATGCTATATCGTAGAGAAGGTCATCAGCATAGGCAACCTAGATATCAGATCCGGGTTAGCTAAGTACATCAACAGAAATTAATATAAAATTACCTTAAGTACGTTCACCTCTTGCTCATCCGTAAATTGATTGTATATATTCATAGCTCCAAGGTGCCACAACTGTGTATCGCATGCCACAGCGCCCGCAGAAATGAACCAGCCGCATATCACAAAGTAGTCCGAAACATTGAAACTCCTACGATGGTACTGGAGGCGAACATATAGTCTTAAAACTACAACAGCAAGGCTAAGGGTTACAAAACCCCATTCAACTACCTCCTACCAGTTAGTATGCCTCTTTACGAATAAATGAAGAAGAAAATTTCCACCTACCATAGGAGTAGCGTTAGAAATCATTTGCGTTTATTTCTCCTAAGGCTTTTCCGAGTCAAATCTATTCTTGTACGGGGCAAAACGCAGTACAATATATAAATATGCTATAAGGACTATAGACTAAGCTTGTCTAAATGGAGTTCCCCAGAACTTGAGAAACTAAGTAGTAGATCTTAGGAATCCAGGCTCCTAAAAGTCGCATGCGTCGAGCTGTTTGGCACGCAACTAGAATATATTGCATTCCCAAACCTGGAGTAATTAGGGACTAGTGCATCCTGCCGTTTCTGGTGAACTCTCGAGTAAATCCTAGACGGATCAGGTAACAAGTAAACTCTATTATATACGCCACATTTTAAACATTAAGACCTGGTGCGGCCAGACGAAGTAGTCAGAATGGCTGCCGCTTCTATAATGACTAGAAGATCAAGCTTTTGAACCTTCTCTATACCTAGGGAACTTAAAGAATACCCATAATCGTCACAGCCAAGGCCAGTGAGAGTGAATTTCTAATAAAGCGATATATTTGCAGGATCTTAAACAGACCAGTTCGAGAAAAGCAATGGCGCACCGTGCAAGCGCTACTCATCTATCGATGAGTATACGCAACCAAATCGCAATCAAATCTACTACATCCTTTCTACCTAACTACTATCCCCTTCTGTGAAACGTAAGAAGTTTACTAGAAATGAAGGTATTACACTTTGGTAACAAGAGTAGTAAGCCGAAATTTAATTTAGTAGATTAGATTATGTTGTTGCTCTTTAGTATACGCTTAAAGTAGTAGAAAGAAAATAGTTAGGAGCTAAATATTGTGTATAGTTGCATATAAATAGTCGACCTTTAATACGCATGGCGTCTTTATCCTCTATTATAAAATAAACATACGACCTCGGAAACAAGTAAAAATTACTAAATAATTTATATATTACGTGCTTATATGAACTCTAACTCTCTACTAAGCTAAGCACTACAAATGCTTACCTTAGGTTGAGACTACTTTGGAGAACAATGCTAACTACCTTTGGTAGCGCTATAGATGGGCCTTAAGTAACTAGAGAAGCGATTTGAAAAGTCTATCTAAAGGATATATCTATAATAGTAAAACAGCGATTTAACTTTTATAAAGGAAACAACCGTGATGCCTCTACGCTTTGCACCTTACAATGTTTATAAATTACCTTTATTTATAATCTTTTGTTGATTTAGGGGCTGTAGTAAAGGAATAGTAAAAGTGTATAATTATGCTTGTTACCTTTGTATGTATATTATAATTAAGGACTTCTAATATCTTAGGATCGCCTGCTGTTAATTATCAGACTTTTGGAGGTTGACTCGATTGTAGAATAAAGTGAGGTCTAAAGTAGGTATATATACACATAAAACATGGGCTGAAACGTGTCCATAAGTCACCTGAATTCCGGCTGACATTAATTAATTATATAATTGCTACGATTACTTTCCTAGGCAATAGCTAGGAGTTGTGGTATATCCAAGGGCAGAGGTTGTATGTAAGCAATTATAAAGTAGTTATAACCTAAAAAGCTAATTTAACAGTAAATATCTTATATAAGAAATATAAATACTTTTTGCTGTGAATACTATAAGTCTTATGCGCCACTATCTTATATACTACATTTGTCGTCTATAAGATAGAGGCTAAAAAAACTATAGTATATAAGATAGAGGTGTACGCCTAAAAAGTATGTAATTTTAGAAAGAGTAGTTCAGCTATTAGCTACCTAATCTACCTCCATTCTATCGAATTAAGAGCTTGCTACTTAGGAGAGCTCGCTCTGCTTATCTTCTTTAGGTATCGCGACTAGCACCTTTAACAGTGGACTTCGAGGCCTCTCAAATAGTGTCATCAGTTATCTTATTCTCAGCAATTGTGTCCAAAGTATACTGAATTTGGAACTATAAGTAGGCACGCGATATACATCCCCCATTTCCAACCCAGGAGGGTGGACATGTCGTTGGAGGCACACTCGGCATAGTCTTTGTCTTCTGCCAGACTATACACGACCGACATAAGTCACAATCAAATTGCACACCTTCCTTGTTTAAGGAGAATTTCCTAAAGGTGCTTATTAGACTCCGAGTGGTGTCATTGTTGACATTTGTGTCGTCCAACAACTGTAGTAGTGCAGCAGGGTGGGGTGTCCACGAGTATGGAGGATTATTACGCTCACTGGCCAAAACTCTTCCCGTTCTAAAAATAGCATTTTATTCTTACCGCTTTCAAGGCGGTAAGGAGTAGAGCCCTAAGAATATAGTATAGCCTATACTTTATGGCACTAAAGCCTATATTTTCAGGGTATTACAGCTTGTATTTTTCGGCGTACTACAACTTATATTTTCAGGGTACTATAGCTTATATTTTTAGGGAAGGTACAACTTATATTCTTAGGGAGGCTAGCCTATATTTATAGGGAGCCTATCTGATTTTACCGGCAGAAAAGGCTTTCCGAATGTCGGAAGAGTTTTGGCCCAAGTGAGCGTAATAATCCTCCATAACAGACAACTAAATAATAGAAACTCAAGCAGAAAGGTTGTTTAAGATGCTCTTATAGCTGAATTTTATACAAGCTGTCTTATATCCTTTCCCTGAAGGAGTTAGGTAAGCTCTAGCGATAAGATCCAAATCTAATATTGTCTTGTATCCGGAGCTGGGTACACTACAACAAACAACACAACGCGATAATTTGGTCTTGCATTAGGAGTGTAGTGTGGGATAGAAATTAACTTTCACTTAGATAGCGAATGTACTATACTAGAATCTAACTGTATTAGCATACCTTAACAGTAATTGAGTTTGACGACTTAGGCGGATGCACTTATTGAATTTTGCCTAGTAGCGTAAGGGAGAGGAATTTAGAGGTATAGACTTTGGTGGTCGGCTTGAATATGGCTTTGGAGTGTGAATATTGAATTGAACTGAATTGAATTGTGCTCGTCCAGAGCCGTTCCATCTAGCCACTCCTGTAGCTTGTCCTCCGGAGGCTCTCCAAGGATGTTCCTAGGCTAAAGCTTAGGCTCGGCTAGACGATTTAGCACTTAGGGAAACAAGTTGACAAGTTCATTAGGACCACTTCGTCGAAACAATATATTTTAATTTCTAAAGGACTAATAACTAGGAGCACAGACGAACCTTAGAGCTATATAATAAGCGAATGATTAATTAAAGTTAACGCAATAACACGCATGTGCGGTCAAAGCCTTAGGCAAAAATTACTCTAAATAACATTTGCCTAGCCTTTGCAAGTGCCATGCCCTAGTCTAGTAGTAGACCTCTAGATGCGTGGCAGGGAGACATGTCCGATTGTTGCTAGATGGATATCTGCTAAGTTCGCTAAGCGAATTGGTGGAGAGACATTCCCACAGAAAATCAGGTCCAAGGACACAGGATGTAGAACTACTGCGTAGACGAGCTACAACATGTGTAAAAGTTCTTAGACAACAAGGACAACAAAGGTTCTAAGTAACAGGTAAAAAGACAGGACTTAGTTGCTATAGTTTGGTCGTGATTGTAGTTGCGGTCGTGGTCGTGGTCGTGGTCGTGGTTGTGGTTGTAGCATGAACCACTGTAGTCGAACTATGCTATTCCTAATCTGCCAATCCTTGAAGTAGAAGTAACAGCGTTCCTTGTATTATCCGCATCCGCAGTCTTCCTAATGACGTACGTATCGGACAGCTGGTTAGAATTATTATCATGTTGGTTCTACTCGCAGGTTAACTTGCGAGTACCGCTAACCAAATCCAGCTATAATAGATCGCTGCCTTTTAAGTTAAAAAGTCTTATAAGAGCAGTGTGCTCGAACGGATAGAAGCTTCTCAATCAATTTATAGTATATTTCTCAAGCTTTTTAGGTTTTCTCTTTTGAAACTTAGTGCGACAAAGGATTCGCAAAGTCATACGGGATAAGCGATAGCAAAGATGAGCCGTTTAAGCGTATTTCTAGCTGTAGTAAGTTATTAGGTTCTAGCTCTCTGTGCCTTGACCGCTGATCCTATTGCTGTCTATAAAACACAGATGGAGTTAGGGATAGATAAAGACTTATAATACCTTCCTGAAACCACTCCGCCTTCTACGTAGCCGTGGTTAAACTCCAACAATCCACTGCCGTACGGAGGTCTCATCGCTTCGGGTCGTACGCTCAAAAAAAGTTGAAAAACAATAATTTGATAATCTTAAGGGTTTAACAAGTCCTCACAAGAGGAAATGGAAACAAATACAATTAATTACAAACTACCCTTTTTCCCCCATGAAAGTCGATTATACAGCCATTTCCGGCCCAACGAAATAAAATGGACAAAGGAATGAATCAATGCCCTATATGCCTCGCGCCCTCCTTGCACTTTTACTTGCCGTGTGTAACCTGAAACGTAGTTTCCATCTTAATAATATTGCTTTCTAAATCCTTACTCCCTTGAGTCTCGCCCTTCCCTCCTACTACATTTGTGGTTTGAATTGGCAGGACATCCTCCTCGGAACCCGACTTTACTCGCATAGACTTGTCTCGGCCACTATATGCGAATGTCTTTGTGGCTCGGCTAGAGCTCATCTCGTAGGAGGAGTTCTGAGTGGTTGCTTTCTTCGGCATATTGAAGAGGGGTCGGAGGAGGGGGATTGAGGCTGCGGCTATCACGAAGCTGTTTTCGATTATAGCCCAGATCATTAAGCTTACTGTGTTGACTATGCAAGGTGGGTTAGTTAGGATTAAATAAGAGGGGAGGGGAGCTACTTACAGGTGTAGTCGGCACGTTCACCGACGGACTTGAGCTTGATGGTTTTAAGGATCGATGCGACAGAGGCGCTATAAAGAGATTGGTTAGGCCTGCTGAATAGGTAAGATTAGGATAACTTACAAAACACTCAATCCGAGAAGTGTGGCCAGACCAAACTTGAGTCGCGGCTTCATCTGGAGATCCCAGAAGATTGATGCAGGTAAGAACGTCAAAATCAAGTCGGTTAAAGAGTTACTAGCTATATAATTCATTAGCAGAAACGTGTAAGATAAACTTCAAGTCTGTAGTTACCTCCTTGGAGATAACCAATATCCTAATTCTAAAAGTTAGTTTAAAAAGAGTAAGGTAGGAAGTATGAACTTACAGATTGTACACTATGATCCCAACATTTGCTAGGCACACCTATTGGGTCCCAGAGACTCCTAACATCTTTACATTGTGCAAAGATAGTAATGCAAGTAATAAGATTAATAAGTAGTTGCTCTATAATAAGGAAATTAAGAAAATATCGTCTCCACTTTTTTGTGCCAAATAGTCGATACATATAGACGATGAAAGAGATTCGACCAAACATCGTGCATAAGACACCTAATATATTGTAAGCAACGTCGTTAATATATAAGAGTGAGCTTCTTACCAAATGGTTCAGAGATATACTCCATCTCTAGAGCATGTACCCTCTCAAAGTCTGAGAGATAGAAGAAATGTCGCCCAAATCCATAATAATGGGAGATGGTAAGAAAAATAATTTGTACAAAGCCACATATCTCTAAATGTTAGTATTTAGGTGTCAAAGCGGCGTTGGGCTAGGCTATGTACCAAGGCTAGAATCATAAGGATGTCTCCTGTCCCAAATTGACGAGTAACCAGGGCCTGTGTATATATTCTCGCGGCAACTATTACTCCTGCAATGCTATAAAAGGTCCAAGTCGTAGCCAGCATAGACGGACCTATTGAAATCAGCGAATAAAAGTCTTATACGTTAAGATATACACACCGATATCGATATCAGGCCCATCAGGCCTTGGAATTGACATAATTAGACAAGACTTGCAAAGCGAAATGTAATATAAAGCGATTAATATTACAGTTGCGAGTTTGAAATTAGGCACATCTACAGATAAGCCCTGGGAATACTCTGTATATTTTCGAGGATGTACTGTAAAGATATAGTCTTGGATAATTAAATTGTAGTAGTATGTGCTCCTAAAGTCGTCTTCTTTTAGTTAGTTAGGCCTGTGAAACTATTGGCATTAACGCCTTTCAAAAGTGGCGCTTTTAAGATTGTTGCATTTATCGATAGCCTTTAATTAGGGAATTCAGTCTAGAATGTGGCGTTCTTAGGTCGATACGTCTAACTGTTCTTTAGAGATCTACTAAAAGCTTAATATTTTCTACAACAAAAAGGAAGTAAAAGCCGCCTAGCTTGTAGTTCTAGAGAAGTATTAATAGCAGATTTGAAATGCTAGGACTTA
Organism: Pezicula radicicola; assembly: GCA_003008705.1. Classification (NCBI taxonomy): domain Eukaryota; kingdom Fungi; phylum Ascomycota; class Leotiomycetes; order Helotiales; family Dermateaceae; genus Pezicula; species Pezicula radicicola. The sequence goes on along the minus strand of PDUO01000055.1, from coordinate 127,176 downwards.
ACTAGAGAGGAATCCCTTAGAGAAAAAGAATAACTACTATATAGTACCTTAGTCACTTATAACCTAGTAAAGATCATATATAGTTCGAGTATTTATAGGCTAGCTCTAATGGGATTAGCAACTGCTGGCCCATATAAGGCTGTACCGGTCCGGGTTAGCATAGAGCATGGTTTCTATGTCGCATAAGTATAGAAAGCCCTAGGCTCCGGTTTCAAACATCAGCGGTACCTACCGTACTACTAACTATCCCCTAGTTCGTTAGTTGTGACCTGCACAGACCACTAGGACGTGCACAACAATACCTATATAATTTTTAGTAGTAAAATTCTCGGGGTGTCAAATCCCTGTACAAAGTCACATCTAACGAACCAAGGGATAGACTTATCGGGAACAGGCAAAGTAGGAAACTTTTGGGGCAAGAAAGAAGCGTACGGCAACCGAATACATAAGGCTGTCGCTCAGCATTCCCTATGATAATGGTACTTTCTTGGGCTCTCTTTTTAACTAGATTCACTCTCTGATTCACCAACCTGTTTATCTACCTTCATTAACCTCCCATAATATCTAAGCTATGCAGAAACCATCACCTACAACGTAGCCCCACTCCTAGCTGACCTACGCTAATTTACGTTATCCTATCATGGGATCTCAGAATCATTCTAGAGTTACAGTAGGATAAAAGCCTCATGGACTCTACGAAGACGAGATTTTTAAGCCTTGAGCCTGGTCCAAGCGTTTCTTCACTTAAATCAGTCCGTTTCGCGGCCGAAACGTTTGGACCGGGCTTGTGACTTGAAAATCTCGCCTTTGTACGGACACTTGGCTTACTCCACAACCATCAGCCAGGCTTAAGCCACATTTGCCCTACGTCCTTTCACCCCCAACAATGGTGAAACCAAGTCAGGTGCACTTTACTAGACATGGAATGTGTTAGAAAGGCTGAACCGCTTCGACCTCCTAGGCGTTCTCACGAGATTGTCAGAATATAAGCTCGTTCAATTCGTGCAACTCCTTTACATTTGATATTAGGCACACAACAAATGCGTAATATCTCACGGATATACGGTTTAACCTATTTAATAGTGTCTTTAGCCATTACGCTATAATAATATCTACATAAAGGATAGAAGCAGTTGTCCTAAATCGCAGCGGTTAAGGAAGAACCCGCTTTAGTAATCTAGCCTTCGCTTATTCTACTAATGATCGAATGCTACCTAAGCTACATCAGAGAGTAAAAGCGCCATAACTAGAAGCCATAAATATTACAATATTCTTGAGGTTGGGCGAGTTGTCAGAATTAGGTCGTGCTAGGAGGGGGCGAGGTTTAGGGCTATAATGCTTAACTCAAGACACTACAATGCGAATGTAATTAGGAGACGAGTATTTGAAGCTTGGTAAAAATGGCACCTTGATGATACACAGGCCGAGTTTAAGTGACATAATTGAGTACTACACGCTTAACTATATTTGGTTAGATTGGGTCGGAGACCCTAGTCAAGAGCGAGGTAAAGTTCTAGCACCTGCACACGAAGGGGAAGTTAGTTTTGAAAGCGACTGTACAGACGTCTTATATGTAAAAGAGGAAATATAATGTTTAAACTAGGGTGCGGCCGACATGTTTCCATGGCCTAAATGTTTGCGGCCAACATGTTTGCGGTCGACATGTTTGTAGTGGGGCCATTGTGGCGCAGAATTGCGGGGTAGAACATGACTGACGTATAGTGATTGACTTTACAGAGGATGTTTAGCCCTACTATTCCCTCTAAATGTTTCTTATAGCGTCCTATAGAGACATCGTATTTTTATATAGCAGAACGGCCGTACCAGCCTAGTTGCACTAAGAAACATTTGGGGGGGGATATAGTAGTATATAGGTATTGTTATAAGTTAAACCTTAGTTATTTTTAGTATAATTACTATTTATATAATGCGTTTCTATTGTATATATTTAGTAATAGACTAGATAACAGCAGAGATAGAAAGAGAAGGATAAAGAGTAAAAAGAGTTAACCTTAGTTATTTAAGATATATTATTATAAGATTTAAAGCTAGTCTAACATTATAATACTGCCTATAAAGGCCCTTAAAACATAAAACAACCTACCAGAGACAAGATTGTTCTGTTAATTGTCTTTGGCTTTGGTTCTCTGTCATGTATTTCAAGGTAGGTCCCAACCCAGTGGACTTCAAGTGAATACCTACTAACCTGCTTCTTCAACATAGCATGATCAGATTGTACACTCTCCGAATATTTATAGATTCCAATGACTAATTCTATGACGGTGTCCCAATCATCATCTGGTCCATGGTTAAGATTAATATTGCCATCATCTGTGCTTCTGTTCTAGGCAAGCTCCCCTTCGACCTTTTCAATTGCAACGAGTATTAACTTCTCCCAATAACCATGAAACCCCTATTCTCTTGTTTCGTCCGAGAACGTACGAATGCAAGCTCCAATCTCAGCCATAGTGCCTACAGTTCACGATACATCCACCAGATGACACCGCTCAGTGATAAGGATAAAAAGAGCAGTCACCGCTAAATGGCAAAGGCCACATCATCACACCATGGAACAGGAAGCGAAGAGTGTATCATACCATCTGCAGGCGAGATTGGGATGGCCAGGGAGTTCACAGTGGAGGAAACATAAGTTGATGCCAAAGGAGCAACAGTATCGGTGCAACTCGACCGTTCATTTTTGAATTGATTAATTGAAGAGCTACTTTTTCTGCGGAATAGTTTCGTTAGTCTGGGTCACATTGGTGTGGTCCATAGATAATTGGCACAATTTTGTGCCTCGGGCAAGTGACGCATTAGATGATCTCTGATTAATTGTGTGAAATCCCTAGGATTACGCAATCTCTTGAAATGGGTATTGACTTTAGAACCACTGAAAATGCTCATGCTCTGTGCTGTTTAACGGTGAAACGGTCTGGATTCGGGCCAGGCCAGGCTACCGGTAGTGCGCACAAAGCTAAAAGTAGGCCTCGAAGGTACCTTAAATACCCAAATAAGAGTCTCGGCAAACATACATTAAGAGGATTCGAGTAATTCGATCTTAAGAACCCTTCGCCATCCCCTTTTAGTTAGGGAGGGTGACCATCGGCAAAGATGGATATGGATATACAAGCGGAGTGGAACATGGGCGTACAGGGTGGCGTGGCGCTTTCTTCTATACTATATAGGATTTCGTCCCATACTGTACCTAGGCCCCCTCTGATAGGACCAAAATGCAACGATCTCTTCGGAGGGTACTAATTCGCGCATACCCTATCAGGAGCCGTAATGGGAGTCTCCTTCGGGAGACTTTGGGCTTTGTTTTCTTTTTTTTTTGGCCCGGCAACGTAGCCGAGTTCTCGCTTAGAGAGAGAGAGATAGGGGTGCAGACTCCTTATTAGTTCTTACTCAATTAAATATGAAATACATACCACTAGACAAAACAGTGCAATGAAGATAATCTGTGAAGGTTCAATCCTGGAAGAGCTTTGCTACATTTTGCCTATATCGCAGATCTGTAAGAGAGAGAGGTTGACAGCCGACGCTCGGGAACAAAGAATTCATGAGTCTTGTACGACTAGTCGTGAGCCTCCTGATACACTTGATTCTTCCATCTTTCCTGGTATATCAACAAACACTTTCATTACTGATTACTACCGCCAAACTGCTACAAGGTTTGGTTTCGAGAATATGTGCTGCCTGTGATCGACCTGTGTTGGCCAGGTAATCCTCTTTTAGTCACATTGTCTGGATTTGTTGCACCGTCTGAGCGTTCAGTAAGCTGCTCTTGTCTTTTAAGACCTATGGGAGAAAGTCCATATTGCCTAGCTTCCTCTGTTGTATTGCTTATGTCCTGTTGGCTCTCCAATATCGTTGTCGAGCTTGGTTCTTGTTCGTGCTGTCTCTCTCTGTGTAAGCTCGTTTGTAATACCATCTTTAAGCAATAATGGCGTAAAAACCATCGACCTATCAGCTTCGAATTTTAGCAGATACACTCACATCTATCCTGGTGGGCGCTTCTAAAGGCAATACCATCTTTAGATCAATATTCATAGAGTATATATAGACTTTCGACCTTGTCAAAATCGAGGATGAGTACTAGAAGAATAAGTAGTGACTGAAACGTAAGGCGTAAGGTAAGGAAGGCTTGAGAGATGGTGCAGTGCCGATCCTTCTACTTAGATGTTTAATAAACATTTTGTTATTTAGGTCTGTTGCTCGCTTAATATGCGACTGGCTGTTCTCGATCTGGACCTCAAACAGTATATGCATTGTCGAGGTGAGCTCTTCAAAGACCTGAAACCTTTATTTAACAAACATCACTGCTTTCGATCTAATGCCCAGAACTCAAAAGACTTCAAGCTAACCATTTCAGAATGGCGGGAACACTTACTTGCAGCACTTGCTTGTCCACTGTTGAGAATACACTGGACAAGGAAATCCGAACTAGCAGTTTTGTATTTGAAAATTCACGGCTTGCTTTGATAAATATGTCTACTAGATGTATGACCCGTTGCAAGCAAGGACGAGTAAAAGAGGAATTTTAAAAGAAGGGAGGGAAGGATAAGGTTGGCTATAGGTATTGTTGCTTATAAGGTTAAGGATAAGTAAGACAAGACGGCTTTTGAAAATTAGAAGTGTGTATGTAAGTAGATAGAGGGAGAAGAGGAGGGAGAAGAGGACGACTTTAATAGAAGTAGATTTTCGGTGCTCTCTAGCATCTCCTAGTACAAGAAGACTAGGAAAAGAGACTCGTATCGGGATTATGATTGGAACAACGGCTAGGAAAACGATCTGTGAAGAGAATAAGATAGAGACAGGAAAGAGGATAGAGCAGGAGAAGTGAGGTTATTATAGGAGAAATTGAGTTTGAGTACGGAGTCTAGATTGTAGATTTTAGAACAGTGGACTCTTTTAGAGGGTGTTTACATAAGAGAAGAAGGTACAAATTTAACACCCTATTATTTTCCTACTTCTAAACTTCCTTTTTTTCTTCTTCCCTTTTCTCTCTTTATTCTTCTCCTTTGACTATGTCTTGTCCTATACCACTTTTCAGCCCCCGCCAGAAAAGCACCCAGTTTGTGATTGTTTCTGAATAGCGAAATAGAAAACAGGAAACCCTTGAATCCCAAACCCGCGTAATACAAGGCTGCATCCTTAAGCTTGAATCCGAACTTAGCGAATGTAATATTGGTGGACTTGAAGCTGCAATTGCAGATGGCTAGGCCACCTAAGAAATCTGCCTTAGCCGCCTCGACCGCGATATCGAGGAGTCGCTCACCCAACAATCCAAGGTAAGTCGCAAAATCGCCATGTTGCAAGTCAAGCGAACGGCATTGTCCGATACAGTTAACCAGTTACAAGACACGATTCGGAATGTACAGGAGGACTTGCACCGTTCACGAGACCAGAAGAGGCTTTCGAGCGAGAGTGTGGTAGACTTGGAACGGAAGAAGAAGGCGGCTTTGGAAGGCATCGTTAAGGCGATGAGAAATAATATACGCATATAAGATTAACAGCAAAAACCACACCCTCTATAGATCCAATTGGCTAAATCAGTGCTTGGGCAGTATCAAGGAGGCTTTGCGTAATAGAGATAGTAATGGTAGTAAAGAGAAAACGACTTGATTCATGGTCGATTGGATTGGATTGTGGTTTGTGTTGGTGAAGGCGTCAAGTCATTTGAAGCGAGTACCGAGGATTTGATTGCAACTGCTGATGAGGGAAAGGCATATTATCTAGTCCTTGGGACCTTGGCTCAACATCGAATTCTTCTTCCGAGGTCTTCCGCGGCCTCGCTTTTTATTGTCTTTCGAAATGGACTTCTTCGAGGACTGAGAAGAAATTGGATTCAGACGCAGGCGTTTGGAAGAGGAGAGGCTTCGAAGGTATTCATCAACATTCTCTGAAGCAGCGGGACTATAGATAACAGATATCATTAGTTCTATTTGAGCACATTCATATAAGAGGAAAGAATGATTGTTGGTAGGACAGAAAGCCAAGGCCTACATACCGTAAATTTGTCTCCGACTCCCAGGTCAGATCGGCGACAAGGTCAAAGTTCTGCCAGTGAACAAGATACTCGCGATTTTTCTATAGTGTGGTGAGTAGAGTCAGCAGCTAGTTGGGTGGTCATTACCACAGAAAGAAGAAAAGATCACAGAAAAAGGAAGGAAGAGGAAACAAGGAGACGAACGCCTGTATCACGATGCGCGAGAATGTTGTGGACTTTGTACCATCCCTCAGGCAAATATTCATCCTCTTCATGGTTCTCCTCCAGCTCAGCAGATGTGCTATGTGGTCTATGTTCTTCCTGTATGTCTACATCGTTCTGCGAGTCCTCGTCCTGCAAATTCTCCTCGTCCTGCATAGTCACCTCGTCCAGCCTATCACCCTCTTCCTCTATCGCATCATCAACCATCTGCCGACCAACATCGCCACCGCCATTATGATCGTTATCGTGATTATTATCGTCCACAGATATGCCCTTACTCGTAGGAAACACCGGAGTCGGTGCTGGTAGAACTGCAGGAGGTGCACGCTGATGAAGAGCGGGCTTGGACTTCAGTCGCGGTCCGTGTGGCCCCTTCCGACCATATCCGTATGTCACCAGCTTCTTTCTACTGCTCGATGTTGATGCAAATGTTAATTCTGGGTTTGCCTTTGCATTGGGCGGATACGGTGATTGGGCTGCCATGGCCATGGTAATCTTAGATAGAGAGGATTGAGGCGAGAGGGAGAAGGGAGGAGGAGGATGTTTCGCAAGGGACTTTTGTCGTAGAGTTGGTGGTGGTGTGGTGGTGTTGATGCTGGTTCTGGTGAAGGAAGTGGGGTACTCGAGTAGCGCATCGCGTCGCGTCGCGTCTCGTCTCGTGTCTCCAACGCGCCGCCTCGACACGCAACCGAGTATCGTAATTATAGGGCATGTAGCCTGCAATTATAGGCTGTACGCCCTATAATTTAAGTAGCACAGGTTCTAAAGCAGCTACATTTCAGTACCTAAATAAGTCGACAGTACTGTACTATAATGCGGCAGAAGCTCAACATCTACGAAGTATACATCCCCTTTCCCACAATTGATACAACAAAACAAAGCTATCCGACTCACCTCATTATACGATTTTTATAATATCCGTCTTCGCTTCTTTTCATTTCGCAAAGAGCTGATATGTGTCTCCCGGTAGGCAAAATTGCTCAAAGAGCCCAACACGCCTGAAAGTCATCGGGTGACCTTCGTCCTTGACTGGCTCAAGTAAGAGGCCAATGCCGGACATGCCTTCATCGTTTCAAGAATCATCTTCCCGGTGGGAAATAAAACCTGTGCAACACGCCTCTGCAAAATTCTATACAAAGAAAACATGGAAACTTTTACCGATTCTCAATAGAGCTAGAAGAGGTTCCCTCTAAGCATGATCCAGCTGACTTATTAGCGTGCTCAGGGCTCGACTCGGTTCTGCTATGAGAAAGTTGTCAGCTCTACTCAGCTATATTCAGAGAGTCTTATGTGGGAATATAAAGCGTATGCAATTCTATAAGATATAATCCAAGTCTACTAGTAATCATCAGTATGTGAAGGTGCAAATGGTTTCCAAACACTATTCTTGTTCTTGGAATTTCTCTTTCCCTCCTCGAAAAACCTCTGAAACTGCAGCGCTTCCGTAAGAGCCTTCTCAATATGCTTTAACCGGACCTTCCTATCACTGGTGATATCATCTAGCGCTAAGAAAAAGGCCAGCTTTAGGGTATTTCGTATCTGGCGTCCATTAAGCTGATGTTCAGATAGTGCTCTGACATTCTCTGTAATAACGGCCTTGTCATGCTCAGTCACGTCTATCAGATTGCTGTTCAGGAGGCTCGTCCACACGCCCTCCCGTTGGGTCCTTGTGAGCTCTGTGTAGGGGATCGAGACCTGTATTCTGGATTGAAATGCATGGTCCATGGAGTTGATGCGGTTGGTCGTGAGAAAGAGTATGCCACTATAATACTCAAGCTGCCTCAGGAAAACTACATAGATTTTAGTAAACGCGTCTCTGTTTCTTTGGGGCATGGAGTCTGTCAACCTGAAACAATCCCGTTTCTCCGAACGTCTTCGAATGAGCGAGCTTCCAAAACCACATCGGCTTCATCGAGCAAGAGTATAGCGCCCAATCGGCTTGCATTTGTGAAAGCCTCGATCAAACGTTCCTCGATTGAGTCTTCCACAGCAACTAGATTGCCAACGCTCAATGGTATGATGGGTTTCTTGGCGTACTCTGCTATACATTCTGCCGTAAGAGTTTTGCCAACTCCTGGAGGTCCATGAAGGACGATTGTAAGCCCACGACCCTTGTTCTCTATGATATCACCGCTCTTCAACCTATGACCATTTTGATTGCTTACGAGTGCCCTCAGTAAACTCTTTTTGTTCTCATCAAGGATGAGCTGGTCCATTGCTGTTTGTGACCAAGTCACCGGCGCTAGATTAGTGATACTCACAATATAGCGTTTTCCACTACCCACGTGGAAACAGTCGATCTGGGGAGGACACAGCAAGAAGTGATCAGGGTTAGATAACTTCTCTAGTAATCCTGAATTCCAAGAGTCGTTGAGTTTCTCGTCAATTTCGCCGAAACTACTACCGATTTCGACTTCGACCGTAGCGTTAAGTGACATCGTATCTTTCTGATCCAGAATAACTCGTCCCTCCAGCTGTGAAAAGCTTAGTACAAGACATCTTTCACAAAATTAAGAAGGAACGGCACTGACTTGCATGGAGTTGTGCTTTGCATCCCTAATAGTTTCTTCATTCGGAATAGCGGGACCGGAGTATTCGAAACAAGATGGTGGAATTGAGATGAGTTCTGCCCACCTGCGTCCGCGATCTTCGAGTTTGGATACCAAGCCGCTCCGAGAATCTTCGTCTACATATCGCAGAGGATAAACGGGCAATGAACTCACTCTACGGTGGCCTGCGAATCTTTCGATATCGATAGAATTGCTCTTCTGGCAGAACCGTTTTTGCCCCGGCGTCCATGCTATCCACCAGAAATGCAACTCCAGGGCCACGCACAGGTCATGTTGACGGCCCCGTTGACGGCCCACATCTCTAATTTTTTCTTCAATGCGGGTGAACTTGAATACCCTTTCCTCCTCCAATTGATCTTTTATGATGATTGGCTCGCCTGCTCTAAAGAGTGCCCAGATCATATCATAGCTGACAGTTTGTTCCCCAAATTCCAAGGAGGTCCAGATGCTCCTGTACTGTGACTGGCTCTCAAGGAAGTATCCAAGAGCATTAAAATCGTGAAGCTCAGCTGATTCGGCAATAGGTTCCTTCAATTCTGCACATATGCTTCCCCAGAACTGAAAGAGCGGAGCATATGGCTGGTCGAAGGAAACCCTGTCCTGTGTGGATTCGAAGCAGAACAGAGGGATGACCTTTTTAATCGCCTGGATCAAGACTGGTGATGTAATGTCAATCTTGTTCTTCTTTCCAGAATCGTCAAAACAGAAGGCAAATGATCGCTTTTCATCCTTTGCTTCCTGGGCTTTTTGCTGCTCTTCCCATTCGCCTTGACTGATCCACGTGACCTTTCCTCCTGAATCTTCTTTGCGTCTCCCTATCCTCTTGGTAAGAGAAACATGGGTGATTTTTTCACTACCGATTTCCACTTCATGAGAACTTCCCTGACCTGACTGTTAGACATTTGATTTTGCGCAGCCTGACGAGGCTACCTTCGAGTGAACTGACTTTTACCTTGGGACTATCATTCCTCGGTTGCTTGGGCCGGCCGGGGCCCTTGAGTATCTGAGGGCCATCAACCTCCATATTATTATTCTTTGTCGGGACTCTATAGCTTGAGTATTTGTCTGCACTACAAGAAATATGACTTTTGAGGCTACACATCACAATAAATAAGAGGCCGGGTTTGTACTTGGTGTGAGCCTACCAAGCCTCATTGTACAGCCTGCCGTGTTACGTGACAGTTCGGCCTTTTTGAGGCAGTGCGTCCAAGTTTTGCGGTCACGAACAGTGTCGACTCTTGCCGCCAACGCATCGTGCATGTGCACCTAAGGCTCTCTCGCCCAACTGCTTCCCATTGTTAGGGGTTGCCTTTCAGTTCGGGTTGCCTTTTATGCTTCTCGGGAGACACAACAGCGAAGCCTGATTCGGGTCACGTCATCTGTTGGCCATCCTCACGAAGCCTTGCCGCATGCACTTATGCGGGTGATCGCGAAATCCAGTCGCGATCTACCTTTGTAAGGCTCCCATCAACAGCTTGGGTCTTCAGCTCTTCAGCTAAGGCCAGGTTTGAACTTGAACTCCACCGTTCAAACCGCTCTGCTTGAAATTAAAGGGTAATGAATAATCGATATCTCGATTCAATTCTAATCATCCTCATGCTACGTTAACTTTTTGAGTAAAACTCCAATCAGCGTCGGCTACGTCCCGTTACCGACTCTGGAAACTTTGCACCCGTCCACAGCTCATCGATCTCTTTAATCGTATCCGACCTCCTACGAGAGGCATGGCAAAAATAACCCACCTGGGAGATAATTATCTCCACGGAATCAAACACAACCCACAAGTCCATGATCATCCACTCAAGAGATCAAGAGATAAGCTGCATGGTTCTTTTGGCGAATGGTACTGTGCCGGGACTGACTACTCGTGAGTTTGCACTTCCACGTTTGAACTCTGACGTATGGTCGAATTGACGTCACAAACTCTAGGATCTACGAAGAAGCACTCGAGGCGTGTCGAGCCTCGAATGCTACTTTGGCAAAGTATCTGCCTCCAGATGATGCTTTGCTCTTGTGCGGTAAAGCAGTCAAATCCATGACGGGAGGCTTTGATGCAGTTGCGGTCAGGACCTTTATCGAGAAAAGTGCTAGAGAGTCGGCAGACAAGATGGAGCGCTCAAAAGTAAAATGGGTGTCTAATGCGACCAATACGTTCGTAAAGGTTGCTTTAGGAGTTGGGGAGCTCGTCGACCTTTTGATACCTCAAAGTCCAGAGTTTACCGTACCGTATGGCTGTTTGATGATAATTTTCAAGGTTATTAGTTCTCCCTACATTGAATCAACCGAGGGGGTTGCTAATTAGCCTAGACTATAGTCGCGAAGCAGGAAAAGCAGGAAAAGGTAGCAGAAGTCTTCGAAACGCTCCTTCAAAAATTACCGTCTATAGGTCTTTGTGACGTGGTATTTCCGACAAACAAAATGAAAGTGCAGCTTGCGAAAACCTACATTGACATACTGGATTTGGTTGTTCTGGCAACTGAATACTGCGCTATTGGCAGAATATGTAGGTTTTGAGAGGAATCCTTCATGCTTAGTCTTTGCTAATACCTATTTAGCCAAAATCGTGGATGTCTTAACTTTCAAGACCAAGTATGATTTTGACGTTGGTCTTCGTAAAATAGAGGATTCGTATCAGATACTGAAGGATCTTACGCAGGTAGCAAGTCATGCTATGCTAAAGGACACGCACGAGTTATTGAAGGATCAATCTGTTGTGGTCGATTATGTTGCTGAACAGTCGTTAAGCATGGCTTCGAATATTTCCGCTTTGAGCCAAGCCATTAATCTTCTACAGACCAACTACTCTAGTAAGTTATGGAGGGCTATATGAGTTCGCCCTGTGGTTACTAACGAGGTCCACCTGCAGAGATACACTCAGTACAAATCAGAAATTGGGGCGACGCACTCATTGAAGCAATGCTTCCTAACACAAATACCACCTGGGAAGAATTACAGCTCTGGCAACATCGAGAATTTCGCCTCTCTCCAAAGGATCACTGGGAGGTAAACGGTATGCTGGACTACCTCCAAGAGTGGAATGAGCTCGAGTCCGCTTCTATTCTAGCAATTTTCGGACCCTCCGGCGATCGTGATACATGGGTCACAGAATTCTCGTTAGACATGATCCAGGCGTTCCAGGTCCAAGACGTGTTGGTCACGTCTGCATTGTGCGACCGGCCAGAAGATGAGCATTGGACTCCAACCATAATTATCAAGAAACTAATCTGTCAACTGCTGGAGCAAAAACCAATGCTCATTGTCGATGCACCCGAGATCTTTAATTCTCGTGTGTTTCAAAAGGTTACAAAGTTCGACGAAGCCTGCAGAGTGTTTGGTCTAGTCATGGCCAGGCTTAACTTAATTGTTATCATCGTGGATCGTGTGGAGCTTTGCCAAAGAGACCCGAATGACACAAGCAGCCAGGATCTCGTTGGCTTCTTATCAAGGCTCATCAAGAAATACCCAAAGAAAGTGAGAGTCGTATTGACGTGTGCTGAAGAGCCTCCGGACGATCTCAATCCGGACCTTGCCATTAGCATTTGCATGATTTCAACCAAAAGAAGGGCTTCCCACGAGTCATATAGAGCTGTAGGCAGAGACAGGACCAAAACCAAATTTGTCGTGAGATATGGGTATACGGATGAAAATGAAATGCGTGTGATCCTGGTTGGGGCAGAAAAGCTATTCAAGTTGAAAGAAGTTCTTAAAGAGAAAACTTGGACCATATCGTATTCTGAAGATATAAGAAAATCGAGAAATAGGAGAGAGAAAATGATATACCGTGAAATGGGGCTAATATAGTAGATACGCACACGCAAGCTGCGCCTTTTTAGTCTATATTTACAGGTATCTAGGGAGGTGCAGGTGTCCACTCTTTAGATTACAGGCTAAATTTAACGACTAATTCAAGTCTTTACTCTTCGACTGAGCAGGTCTTGGGAGAACATGACCAGTTTCTATGGGAAAGCTTTGCTCTGTATTGCATTGGCTGGTCGCCGTTGTGCTAGTTTTGATATCAGCTTTTCTATCTAACAAAATAGTTATGTTTTTCACCCCTCCTGCAAACACTTGCCATATAGGTATGTCTTCATAATTTTTTGTTGGTTCGAAGTCTGCGTCTCCCTCCAGCAAGGGCTGAATGACTTCACTAGAGCCTGGCCTATCCCGAAGCACTGCTTAATATAGAAACCGTCGCTCCTAAAGATGCCTTCATGTTAATGTCCGCCGATCCAACTAGACAAAATCTCACCTGGATAATGAATCCATACTTGGCAACTCCAAGCAATCGTTTGTTGATATCTATGCCATGATTCGTTTGGTTGTTCAAGGCAGAATCCTGGCATAACTCTGAAGGGACATCCTGGTTTTAGAAATTATAACTACACCCGTGTATATAAAAGTCTTCGAGATAAAAGACGAGATATTAGTTACATAAGAACCTACAGTAGGTTCCATCTAATTTTATCCCTTGCCGTAGAGATACCTGTGACTGGAAATTCAACTTTCCCCTATTATTCGCATAACTCATTTTCCGGAACTATTAACACCATCTTCTCGAGAGGTCGTTTTCGAGCCCTATAAGATTAAATTCCATCGATTGGCAGTTGGTACGGATATCCTTATGCTTTGGCAAATGTACGTTCTATTTTAGGAGTGGCCGCTTCTGGCTAGGGATATTATATAGTTATATAAAAGGGTAGTATATTATTATATAAAATATAACTAAAAATATAACTTTTATTTATAAATCAATCCATTTATTTCACAACCAAAACGCTTAGACCAGGCTCAATACTGAAAAATCTAGCCTATGTACTCCGTATTGCCACAGTTTTGAATCGCGTAGATGTGAGTAAATTATCAAATTAATCCTTTCTAGACCAAACTAAAAAGTAAATTACATTTCAAGATTATCTCAAAGATCAGGCACGTTAACTAGAATTGTCCGCAAGAAATGGATGCTCTTCCCCACTAGCACAGAAGTCACAGTGATCGCTAAACATTCTCAGCCTAAATCAACATCGCAACCATAACATCTCAATAATTATGGCCACCACCACGGAGCTGAGATTTGATTCACATCGACAAGTACGCATATCTCAACCCACTGGAACAAGCAAATTTTGGCATACTGCCGAAGATGCTATACAACTAGCGCCATCAATGGTTCGGCTTCGTGATCTATCGCTGCACCTACAGCTAAGATGAACTAAATTGAGATAACGACCGCATGCTTCGAAGAGAGTGCAATAGCGAAGAAACAAAGAAAATTTCTAGGGTAGAGTGAGATCAACTAGTTATGAAGAGAAGTAAACAACAGATAAAGACAAATCACAATTTTATTCTTAAGGCGTTTTAATAAAGACAGAGATAGAAAAAGCAGAGAAGAAGGAGACTCGTAAGTAAGAGCGGAAAATTTTGTAATCTCATAATTTTTGCTCATGACAAGCAAGGGACATCTTTTCGAAAGGAAACAAAAAGCCAAGGGAGACCCCTAAAACCGAAACAAGAAACAAGGAACAAGAAAAACCAAAAAACACACGCACACACACACAAAAAGGAAGACATAGAATGAAGAAAGAATAGAAGAAATAAAACAAGCAGTTTCAAGTAATAATCTCTCTCCCTTCCTAAAAGTCCAAAAACCAGCGCAATCCATCACAAGAGTGCCAAAATAGTCTCAAGACGTACAGTCATAATTCCATTAAGACTCTCCAATTCCTTACCATCAAGACAGTATCGAGCAGTCTGTAGCGACAAGAGCAGCAAGGACAACGAATGCTGGATAAGGTCTTCAGTGTTGTTAGATTCGGCTGCGGTGTGAAGGTCCTTGATCAGCGGTGCGATTCGTGATTGTTTGCAGGCTAGGGAGTGAGAGCGGGAGCGGGCTCGTGGTTTCTGTGTTGGTTGTTAGTAGAAGGGATGATAAGAGTGGAACAAGTGCGATGAAGAGGTGAGACGTACAACGTGTGCTTTTGCTTCTTCTTTTGGTGCGCTGAATGAAGTACGTCGCGAGACTGGTGTGGAGCGAATCTGATCCTGGTCGCCACTGACCTCGCTTAGTGACGAGGTAAAGGACTGAGAACTAGCAGAGGCGATATCCTCGTCGACAAAGGGGATTTCGAGAGCAATTTCATGGAAGGTCTCGGTCTCAGCGGCGTTGTCGTCATGTCTGACGGTAGTGATTTTCGTAGTAGTGATTTTTTCGGGGGCCGACTGTTTGCCTTTGTGAACAGCTGTCGTGGTAGTTGTTGGACCCTTCTCATGGGCTGTATTGCCAGCAGTTTTGGTATCTGTTCTCAGCCAATCAGTACAACTGATTGAACTTTTATCTTTAAGATAAATAAGTGAAGATAACTGCTTACTCACCGCCATCAACATCAATAACAGTAACGGCACCATCATGAGCCCGGCTCATAGCAGCCTCAACAAGACGTCTCCGAAGCTCAGCGCATGTGCCGTCATCAGAAAGACCCTGAGCTTTACACTCAGCACTCAAACAGTCCTTAGTTTGACTGAAGTGCTTGACAAGAACAATTTCGTCCTTCTTGTTGTAATCGTTCCAGTTTAGATACGACATCTGGAGACGCGCCATCAGACTGGGCTCGTTGCCTTTTGTTGGTAGGCCGCGTTCTTCGAGGAGCGATACGAGTTGTGACTTGAGGATTGCGTCCTTGATGAGCATTGTTGAGGTTTTCTGTTGTGAGTTTGTAAGCTGATGTCTCTGAATGATATAAGGTTGTAAGGGATCGCGGATGGGGCTTCGTGGCTTTCGAATCGTGAGCACTTACAGGAATTTGTTATTTGATGACTCTAGGCTGAGCTTTGAGAAGTGACAGTAATGATGATGGATGATGTTCTTGTAGAGAGAAGACGCAGCCAAGTGACACCGATAATGAGAGAGGTGAAGAATGTGACACTGAAATCTACAAGGAAAGAACCTGAGTGCTTAAGAAGGAGAGGAGGAGGAGGATCTTGTAAGTATCTCCATCTGACGCAGCAGTCGAGCAGCTCGATGCATTGAATATGGTTCATAGTAGGTAGTGTATGAGCGAGCAAACGCGTCCATCTTCCCACAAGAATCTTACTGGCCAAAATTTAAGGGTTTTGGTAGTATTTTCCAGTACTCCGGTTGTAAGATCGTGACATGTGCACGCTATACAAACGCTGCGCCCGCAACCGGACGCACCTGCGCGGCCATCGCAGCGCAAACAAAAGAATCAACTCTGAGAAGATGAATGGAACGGAGAAGTGGGGAGAGACGGAAAGATATCGTTTGTGCAGAAATATTTCACTGGATGAAACTTCGCAAGGTGGCATGCCATGAGACATGCCTTGTGAGGGTTTAGTAGTAATGAATCGGTAATGGTAATTATATGTATTTTGGAGACCGACTATATGTTAAATAAACACAAAAGAGAAAGAAGACAAAATCGACCAAATGATGTAATTTCAGCTACCTAGGTAGTTAACCAAGTATCTGTTCTAAGAGTTCTTTAATGTTTATTTTCTTATAGGAGATAGTTGTGTTAATATTCAACTCGGAAAAAGTTGGTTAGTCTGTGATTTAAAGATCTATACTACTAGATACCTGAAGTATAACCAACGCGATAGAGGCGTAAAAAGTAATCAAAGTAATATTATTACTTAAAATGACTAAATTACAGATTACTTACTTGAATTTATACATATAACATAGCTACCTTGTGTGTAGAGGACCGACATAAAGGTATATTAATAGAAGAGACTATTGCTACTATACACGAAGCAACTTATTTTTATTTAGGGACTAAAAGCTATTCTTGAGCAAGATGATTGTTGGATGGCATAAATATTAGGAGCAATATATAGGTGGTGGCAAAGGTGTTCAATTCTGTGTAGAACTAGTGTGTAGAAATAGACCTGCTTATGCTTATAGGAGGACAATCACCTAACTATTCCCCTAATTCAACCCCCCCAGAAAATCTCCACTCACCTCATCCATGAACCCCCCACCCCAAAAAAAAACCGCAAAAGAAACTGTAAAAGAAGAAGCAAAAAGAAATAAAAAATAAAAAGACACCCACAGAAGTAAACCATCTAATCGTCAAGAAGAGATAGGAGAGATTATATTTACGATCATCATTACGAGTACCATCACCATCAGGAATGGAGTTTCTCTCTAGAGCAGCAGCAGCAGCAGCAGCAGAAGAAGAAGATGTAGATGCAGATGTGGAGTTGAATACGGATTATGGCACTTCTGTTTATGAGATGGGAAGCGGAAAGCGTGGTAGTGGTAGTCTGCGCGGCGTGGCTGTCAAGGGATTCTTGTGCTGGTAGTTGCGGAGTGTTATGGCCGTGATCTTGGCCTGAGTTTTGGCCTAGTGCTGGAAGTGGGGGGTGGCCAAGAAGCCACGAAGGCACGAAGGCGCTGAATTTCATTGGAAGTCAGTGAGAGGCTCTGCCTGCTGCTGAGGCTGGCAACTGGAGAGCCGCGAAACATGGCACGAGGAGAGGACAGGAGAGGAGAAGAGAGGAGAGGCAATGGGGGGGTAAGGGAGATTGGTTGATGGATGGGGATGCAGAGAGGAGAAGGCAGAGTCAAGATGTGGTTTATTTTCCCATGATGAAATCATCATTCACTCACTCACTCACTCACTCAGTCCCTCAATCAATCAGAGGGGAACGAGAGAAGCGCGATCGCATGATGGCGTTGGGTTGCATGTTGTTGCATGTTGCTGCATGTTGTTATATGCATACGTCCGTTCAAGTTGGGGCATCGGTACGCCGTTTGGCAATAGGTCAACCCATCAATCTTGGCCAATGATAATGATTTTTCTCTTGTGACATATTTTTGATCATGATTTAATTTTTCAGTGATTTTGATTTTTAGTCATTATTATTCGTATGTTATCTTTGAATATCTAAGTACAGTGGGTTCCTATAAGTCTATGCTCCTACCCTGTTTTACACTAGAACACTCCTAGTATATCTACTTATATAACTTAAACTTAAGCTATAAGTACACCTAAAATTTTAGTATAAAACTAATAAATTCTATACTCCTCTTACTTTTAATCTCTATTAATTAATCCTAGTTACTTATAATTTTAATATATATAGAGATAGAAAAATATATTTAACTATTAAATATATAAGTCTAGTATAAAGACTTTAATTAATTATCCCTTCTTTACTATAAAACTTTGAAGTATTAGATGTAAGTTTTAGTGTAAAATAGAGTAAGAGCATAGACTTATAGGAACATACTATATATAGAAAATCTCCTACGCCGGTGCTCAACTTCATTCACCAGCCCACCATACATACCACCCAAGAGTACAAGTACTACGACTGCTACTATTACGCATACCTCGCTCTCCTCTATTACTCCTCCGTTTTCGTCGCATTCACTCTTCAATATTCAATCTCCAACCTTCGTTCCTCATTCTTTATCCTTCTTGGTTCTTTATTCTCGATTCTTTGCTTCTTCGTTTCTCCACCACCCCCTCCCCTCATTCCATTCTCATGGTTCGGGCACTCAATTCAACTCTGTTATCACATCCACAACTATGACACGGTCTACACCAGAAAAGATGGACATGCACTCTAGCAATATCAGAGAGTTCGACAGGATCCTCACAGAACGTGCCGAAGCTCGCCAGCGTCTCACCGCGACACCAAGACAACATGCCAACGGCAACAGCAATGCCAATATCAATGCCAGCACCAACACGGATCGCATTTTCAGAGGCCTGTCAACTTCCAATCCTTCAGCTCAATTCTCGGCCGACTCGGGTCTTCATCAAGACTGCAGAGCCAATCCGCAGAAGACCAAAGCCAATCGCATCTCCAACGCCAGTTTGGAATCTGACGCCCAAGGGTCTGCCTCCGATGACTCTGATGCTGATTGCATCTCCGATCCGGTGGCCCCTCACAATCCACCTCCTAGAAACAGCTTCATGGATCCAAGAAATAATCCAGTAGACTTCACGCTCACGGCGGCGGATTATGCAGTCTTTGCACGCATTCCACAAACCACCGAGATAAACACCACCGGCTGCGCTCAATCGGACCCAAATCCCACCATTTTTGAACCCCAAACTCCCCAGCCTCCCTGTGGGCAAAATGTGGCTTCCAGCGCTGCTACTGCTGCTACACAGTGGTGGTCTGACTTCTCAGCTGCTCTTGAGGCGCTTCCCAACCAAGTGCACAACTGGGTCTGCGGACTAGCAGACCGAACCCTCCAAGTCGGACAAAGATATACAAGAATCCTATCTCAGCACGTCGTCTTCATTACCAGCCTTGTGGGGATTCTCCTACGCCTGGTCGGCTGGATCTTCTGGGCCATACAGAATTCGCTGCTACCCACGCTTCTATTCGTGCTCTCATTTGGTACCTTGACAATAGCAACTATCTACTTGATCCTTGGCCCCCTCGTTCAACTCCAAGTGCCCGTCATATCCAACTCCGTCGGGGACGTGCTCATCCCAAAACTATGTCCTTGCCCCTGGATGAATTCCATCGACAGCTATTTTTACGCTATCTGCCCACCTATCACTGCTGTCACCCCTACTGGCAGTATAGCTGATAACAATCAGCCGACGTTGACACTCCAGGAATTCATCAGCCTCATCCCTGATCTCGGCGGCAGTGGCTTCTCGGAAGAAGCAAAATCCATCTCTCTCTACTCCAGGAACAAAGGTTACGAGCTGCGTAACGCCCGCAACAAATTCTCACAAATCTACCAAGAATGGCGTTTCAGCGTCACCGCCCCCCAAGGTTCCACCCGCATACTGCCACCACTCCAAAATGCAATCAACATGCTAAGCGAGCAAGCTCGCGCTCTTATTGGCTACAGCATCGTAGTCGAAGGTAGCAGCTACACGCTCATGTATCCCTTCAGCCGTCGAAGCGTCCAACCCTTGTCATTTAGTCATGTGATCCAACCCCATTAGAACTTGACAACACCATAGCTTTTACCTAGTTTCATCAATAAAATCACCAATATGGCCTCGAATGATACAAAACCAGATCCTACAGATCCAGGAACTCTGCGCCCTAATCTACCTGAAGCTACGAAAACCGGAACCGAATTCGAGCCATTATTCTGTCCCCCTTTCGAGAAGAAAATCGACCTCCCACTATACGTTGCGCCAGGTGCCGCATTCGACCTCTGGAGCCTCTTTTTCCCTATTGAGCAGTTGCAGATAATAGTCGAGAATACAAACAATTATAAGCTAAGAGAGCAGCCCGGCCGACCTCGTAACAAGGGTGGAAGGAAGTGGGTTCCGATAACATTAGAAGAGTTATATGCGTTTCTTGGAATATGGATATATATGGGCCTACATATTGAAAATTCAATTCCAGACTATTGGTCTACTTCAGAGGCAATGCCAAAACATATTCCAGTACAAAAAGCAATGGGAAAGAATCGTTGGGAGGATATAAATGCCAGGCTTCATATTTCAGGGCCTAATGCGCCAGATGTATTTGGGATRGTAATATACAACTTAGTACTCTTATTTATAGCTTGCTAACTTATTTATTAATATAGGTAGAGCCTCTGAATAGTCATATAATGTCAACTGCTGCAAAACACTGGATACCGGGCCGAGATATAGCTGTAGATGAGGCTATTGAAAGGTTTATGGGCAGGTCAAAGGATACGCTTATTATACCAAACAAACCTATCTCTGAGGGCTATAAGATATGGTGTRTAGCCCAGCAAGGTTATATACTCTGTTGGTGTTGGCATAAGAAGGGTTCTAAGAAAGGAAGAGGTCCACAAGGGGTTGTACCTCCAAAAGAACTTAAGACTAATAAGACAGCTGCTGTAGTACCACACCTTATTCTACAGCTACCAGAGCCCCAATTTCACTATTGTGTATACCTGGATAACCTCTTTACGTCTACAAAGCTTCTAAAGGTACTTAGAGATCGAGGTATAGGAGCAACAGGCACTTGTCGACCAGGATCTGGAATACTTAAGGATTTTGTTGTATTAAAGAAAAAGGATGAGCGAAAAGACGAAATCCCTTGGAATACCCTTAAATTGGCACCCTCAGAAGACAATTTAGTTCTTTATATGGCCTGGAAAGACAACGCTCTTTGCCTATTTCAGTCTACAATTAATAATGGGAAGAAGAAAGTCAAGGGTGTCCGGAAACGACCTTCAGAAACCTCTTCTRCTGCAAAAACTTCAAGAGTACCCTTTGGAGATCAACCTACGAAAGAGTTAGAGTACCCAGAGTTTGATTTTTTATATAATCACAATATAGGTAGTATTGATCAAGCAGATCAATTAAGGTCATATAACGCCGGGTATAGGCAGATTAAGAAGGGGGGCTGGCATRCTATATGGCACTTTCTCTTTAACATGGTTCTAGTTAACTCCTATCTTCTTTCTTTTCATTCAAAGGTTGATAATAGCTTGAAGTTTACCTCTCAAAAGGAGTTTCGAATAGCCCTCTATTCAGCTCTATTTAAGAAGGCAGCTGAGCAACCTAGGAAGCGGAAGGTATATGGAAATAAGCCTACAATTGTAGAGCCAAGTCTGCAGCATAGTATAATATGGTTTGGGAGCCAGAGGGATTGTTATRCTTGTAAGGAAAGGGGTGTCCAAAGGGAGCCTAGAAATCGCTCTGTTTTAGGTGAGATTTCAGGTAATTCTAGAGGAAAACTACGCCCAAAAGGGACAAAATTTGGCTGCAGGACATGCCAGGTGCCCCTTTGCAAGAATGGGGATTGTTTTAACTATTACCATAGAGAGCTAGGGCTACAATAGAGGTTTATATCCTCAAATCTTACCTGAATTCGGAAATATACGCAATATGATTGGCTAATAAACCCCTGTCGCCTAAGCGAGGTTGGACGCTTCGACGGCTGAAGGGATAGTTTCGCTAGGCACTTCAAAGGGAAACTCCACCGATCTCAGAATTTTGACGCTACAGTTCTCAGTAACTTCTACATCAACTACTCCCGCACAACAACCGTGATTGATAAACTCATCCAGCAAGCTGACAACGCGATCTGCCAATCACAATTAACTACCAAATCCATCACAAATCTCCAAGAAGTAGTCGTCGAGATCAAATTAGAAATGGAACAGATCTACACCCGCGCCTGTGAAGAAGCCGACCAAAAACACAGCAATCGCTTCTTCCTAATCCGACCTTTCACAAGTCCGAAATACCCACCTCCCCCCTCCAAACTGGGCCCCAATTGGCTCGTCCCCCTCCAAGAAATCAGCAACGAGGCAGTACAAAACCTTCAACGTATCAAAGTCTACCTCCAAGACGACCACAAACGCTGGGTCGAATTCCAAGACATGTTGTCTTACGGGCGGATATTGAGCGAGAATAAGGGGATGCAGAGTGAGGAGACTCTTAAAAGTTCTTACAAGTCTGGATATTTTGATCAAGCAGCTTGATGCTAGGTTATTAGCTTAGGGGGGTAGGAGCTTGTAAATTGGTTAAGGATTAGAAGGCGAGAACGAGGACTGGGAATGCGTTTGCGAGTGCGAGTAAGGAGGAGATTAATGAATGTTATGTAACCTCGTTCACTCCCTCCCACGCAAGATAGACGTTCACCTACTCACCTGGCTTTGCCTCTCTCATATAACTAAGCTTTCTCGGTAGCTTCATATAGTCTTGCCAAAGATTCAGAACGGGACCGTTGATAGCTTTCGACGTCTTCGCATCTACGTATCGAATTTTCGTAGAAAAGATCCCAAGGAAGTCTCCAGCAGCAACTAAGCTTGCTCATATGACATGGTATTAGGCCGTTTAACGTAGCAGTTTGAGGGTAAAGGATCTAGAGTTTGCGTCATATCTAGGATGTGTCGAGGGCAATATGACTTCACCCTTTGGTTCCTTCCTTATAGTAAGGAGAACAGAGATGACGGTTTCAGCCGCATGTAGCTAGGGATTGTAGATGCGTTGATTCCCAATACGGGATTATTGTGCTCTTGGCTATGGGATCTTATGTGTAGTAGCGTTGGCATAGCAAATAGCTGGCGGTATATCAACGAAAGAACGGCGATCGTCAATCATCTTTCTAACCTTCAGGAGTGCCTTGTCCTTTATGTTCTGTAGCGGCTCCCATGTGGACTTATCTTCACTATAACCGCCCCACGGATCAAGTAGTACACTCTACCATCTTCTTGCTTCTCTGCCTGCATGCTATCAACAGAGCTGTTATCATCATCTGAGATTTAATAATAGACAGTGTCTTTAAAGGTTCGAGCATTTCTACTCGTCTCATCTCCTGTGGCAGACCTATCGGCATTTACCCTGTCATCAAGCTCGCCCTCCACATCACGGCGCCTTGCACTACCATCAGCAGCGGTTGGCATCTCATCAACAAATAGGATCTCTTCCTCCATTCCACCCGCTCCTTGAGGATGCAGATGCGCAGGGCTGGAAATGCAGTTCGCAATGGATTTATCGAGCTGCGAGAGACCAATTTTCTGCGGGCTTGGCTAGTGCTACCTCCGCCTAACCTAGGTAAGTGTGACCGCTATAGAATAGCTGGTTATCAAACCTGAATCCTAACTTGAATGATATTTGTTTTTGTTCGGAAAGGTGAGCAGGGCTGCTTTATTGGTAATACTAGGTGAGTTAAGATAAGTAATGGTGAGGTGAAAATAGGAATAGGTGAGGCGAAAAGGTGGAAAGCAGGCGAGGAAGAGTAAATAGCGCCTAGATGAGTGAGCCAAGGGGCCTGTTTCAACTCCTTGGCTATAACTACTATTATCAGCTAAATTAGAAAACGTTTAAGCGCTCACTCTTAATAAACACGCGAAAAGCTGTTTAGGAAACTAACTTTTAACATTGGCGAAAAGGAACCTTGTTAATAGATAGCTTTATTATAGAGTAGAGAAATATCGATGCGAATAGACAAACAAGGACTCTCTATTAATAGTGCAGCCTCACTTTCCCTGCTTGGAACTACTTTTGGTGATTTCCAAGATACATCCCAGATAATCGAGAACGACAAGAAACTACAACACTCTAACAACCCAATCCAAAAGTTCATATATGCTCTTGCCCCGAAAACATCTAATTAGGTCCCTTCTATCTCATAAGAATATGAACCCAATATTCATCCTCCCCCACCCCTAGTGCAGCCATTCCTCTTCTTCGGGTAATGCTAAGCCTTGCCAGTACTGTGGGTCTAGACCCAAGGATAGGCGGCATTCTGTATCCAATCCCCATTGATCTTGGCCGGTCCAAACCATATTGCTGCTCGTAGGTATCGGATCATCATCTAGCCTCAGACCGTGAAATTGCTCATCCGTTGGAAGATTGAAGGGTGTTGTAACTGGTTGATCTGAGGGAAAAGTAGATTGCGTGGCAGTTGTCCAATCGTAAAATGGTACTTGGGTGGATTCCAATGGCTTAGAGGCAGATGTGTCGTTGGGGATCGTCTTTCGCTGTAAGTGTCTGTTCCAAGCCTTGGATAGAGAAATGTCAGTTGGTGGAAAGACGTTGTTTGGTGGAGGGTTTTGGTAGAAGGCGTAATTCTGGAGTGCCTTCCAGGCAACTTGGTAGAAAATATTAGCAATTCGAAAGGAAACGGCGTGTATGTAATTTGGATGGTATTTTTTGAAAAGGGAAATAACCCTTCCTAGCAGGATAAGGTCCTCCTGCGCACTAATAGTTCCCTTGTTCTGCAGGATGTTGACAAAGACGATATCGAGACTCCAGGAGACGTTATTCAAGAGATGTCTTGATTGAGCTATATTAGCATGTATCTTATATACAATTCTGAGAATACGAGAGATAGTAAGTGAATACATACATGCTGAATGGGTGGCGATCTTCATGGAAATCGAGTAAGGATATAGTTGCCCTCGCAGCTCCTACACAAAGAGCAACACTTGACAATACTCTCTCGAAATTTTCATCTGACAGTTCCGATTCAACCAAATTCGAAGATTGAAAGATAAAGGAATGAACCACGATTATTAACTGGTAATATGTGTAATGCAGTATCGTGAGACACATTAACCCGGAATTCTTGTTATCTTGGTCCGGTCTATCAGACTTTGTGATTTCAGGAATGCGTGCTTTCCAGGCGTAGAGCTCGGAATCGAGGTCAGAAATGATTTGTATATCCTCATGATCGCGCCTCTTGAAAGAGTCTTTGGCGTAGAGAAGTGAATAAACCTTGCTCTTTATCCGGGCCAATTTTACTTGCTCTCGCAAGATATTAAGAGTAGTGCCGTTGTCGAACGTCACCGTGCCTCCTCCATCCTCCGGCAACTCATCCGGTAAGTCGATAACGAAGTCAGGGCCAATCATTGGTGGTTTTCCAACCTGTAAAGCTAGGTCATGATCCAAAACAAAGGCTTGCCAAAATAGTCGTCTTTCGCGAAGTTTTTCCTTGTCAGTTTGGCCAGGCCGCCTTCTCGTGGTGTAATAACCGCCCAAAACCATCAATTGAATCGCAGCCCCCAGGATCATGATAGCAGTCTGACTCCCAGAGAGTAACATAAAGTATGCCGCCTGCATCTATTAGTGTTGTATCATCTCGTTATCATTCAAGGAGAATAAAAGTTACCATTGATAGCATTGCGCCTGCATTGAGTGGGTTTGGCTTGGACATTAAGATAGATGGGATCATACTCATTGCGTTTCCTATATACTTCTCACATTCCACCGAGTTCTCTATGCCGCTATGTTTACGGAGCGCATGCGCCAGAATTACATTGACTGCGACAAACCAGCTCCGGGATGGTAATATTCCCGTGGAGTAATACCTTTCGATACCATTCATTATCTCCTGGCCATCAAACAGGGGCACATCACGGTTCACTACCGCAAGATAATCTGTACAGCTCTTGTCAGATTCTGGGCACTATAGACTGATCTACATGGTTACCATTCACATAATCAATCGTTTCCGATTTGCTTGGAAGCGGGTGGATCGATGAAAGGCCCACGTTGCCGCGATTCCGAGGCGGTGGCGTCAATGTTAGGGTCGACATCGCCCGACCAAAACAGTCATCACCAACCAAGTCATTGATCCATCGGATACCTTGGACGGAGAAGATGCAAAACAAACCTTGAACATTAGTTTGAGGAAGACAATTGGACTGAATGCTGTACCTGGAGACTCAACTTCTAGGTCGTTGTCGACGAGAATGGCTCCGTTGTGGATAAGATGAGGCTCAAATCCAGGCAGGCCTGACTGGCCGTCCTCTGACATTGGAATAGCCGACGCATTGATGAATCCGTCCTCCTCGAAGACTAGCTCGGAGGAAGGACCTGGCGAAGTTCTCTCCACATTCGGGATGGTGTTGGGGTCGGGACCCGCATCGAATTGATTGCTCGGTGGCGTTGAGACTTTGCTTCTCGAGAACTCTTTGGCGACACTCTCCATCTTTGCTAAGCGCTCAACTATATCTTTATAGGTACTAGTGGGCTAGAGTTAATGTAGATCGAGACTGAGGCGGCCAATGACTTACGAGCGGCGTGGGGCTCTCTTCCTTGCTGTTTCATATCTACACCCCTCGGGATTATTTGAACAGCCGGTACAGTTGGGTAATATTCGATCGCATTTGACCTGAATATACAGTTAACGCAACGTTATCTCGATCCTCTCAGCGGTACCAAGTGGCATGCGCACAACGTACCTTTCGGGTCCGACAAACGGTGCACGCCGATCGTGCAGTCTCTTGTTGCCCAGCGCCCTCCTGGGGAGAAGGCCGAGGGGAGGCTGAAGCGCGAGCCTCATTCATTGGGAAATAGAGCTGGGGGTTGAAGCTGTGTGTGGACGGGCGGAAATTCTGGGTAAGAATCGTAAAGGAGGGATGAGCTCACAAACCTAAGCCATGAGTTAGAATTGGCAAGATTAGGAGTAGAGGGTCTAGCAAGTAAGGGGTTAGCTTTGTCAGGAATAATTGACTGAATTGGTGAAGCTATTCAGATGTGGGGTTGCCACACCATATAAGACTAAAATACGAAGGTGCTGGGCCCAGGGCTAAGTTATACCAGACCGCCTCGCGGCAGAAAATACTGCCGCCAATCAGTTAATGAGCTCTCACCAAAATTCTCGCACGGCCACAAGGCGGTCTGGTATAACTTAGCCCTGCCCTTCCGAAGATTCCGGTGCCCATGCCTATTTGTACGCACGATTTCTGACACTCCCCCTTGCTTGCAAAATCCTAATACAGCATATATGAAGCCATTCAGAACTTCCTTTCCTTGCTTTCTCCTTGCGTGCCTATTTAGGTAATAGAACTAGGAGAAAACCATATCTATGGACAAAATCCTAGATTCACACAACTAAACCAACGAAAATCACAATAGTATAAAGCACTTCTGCTCTTCTGTCTGCACATCATACAAACCTGTGCACCCTCAACAGGAAATCAACTCAAGGTCCATAATCAAATTACACTTTGTCCTCTTTGTGCAATAGCAAGGCCAGTCAGTATATTCCATTTCTTCTTTCTCCTTCTTTTTCTTCTTCTTCTTTTCATCTTCCGAAAAGCTCTTACTACTTGAACTCTCTTGTGCAGCTTCCTGTGCACTTGTGCTTTCCCTTGTACTTGTCAAACGGCCTCCCTATAGACTTCCCTTGATTACAAGCTAAAGCAGTAATTGCAGTAGGAGGATGGTTGACTTCAACAGATTGCAAGGACTTAATTGTTTGTGCAAGGTTCAGCTTCTCTCGTAGACAATACTGCCTCTGTGTCTGCTATTTAGGCTTGTCTATCGCCAATGCTTGGAGGACTCGATTAATAAGATCTCTTTTCGATAGAGCGTAATCTGTATTCATTAGCTAAGCTTGTATTAGCTCAAGTCGAAGAACAAAAGCGTGGATTGATTTGGTTTCGATAAACTTCTCTACGTAGAACTCTGCTTTCTTGTCGCTAGCCTACACACTACCTATA
This sequence comes from Pezicula radicicola, assembly GCA_003008705.1. NCBI lineage: Eukaryota > Fungi > Ascomycota > Leotiomycetes > Helotiales > Dermateaceae > Pezicula > Pezicula radicicola. Next base: position 99,512 of record PDUO01000055.1, on the reverse strand, counting down.
CTTTGATCATAGGCAGCTTGAAGTTTGTTCCACATCGAGGTTATATTCTATGTATCCATTTCAGAAGCAATCGAGGTCTGTAAATTCGAAGAGATAGAGTTGGAAATAATCATTGCTGCGCGGCTATTAAGCTCGTTGAAGTTGTCACCCCCTCTCTGTCTAGTGCCATTTACAATAGGCCATGTACTTGAAGAGATGAAGGCTGCTTTGCATGTCGGCGCAAAATGCGAATAGTTGTCTCCTGTCAGGATCGAAACTCATCCAGTATGATAGCCTTCCGATGTAGCTGTAGAAGTCGTCATATTGATGAAATCAAACATGATGTGTTGCTACCATGTCAGGAATAATTTGACTGAATTGATGAAGCTATTCAGATGTGGGGTAGCCACACAATATAAGACTAAATAGACTTCCCGAAGATTCCGGTGCCCATGCCTTTTTGGAAGCACCATTTCTGCCGCCTATACCCAATCCAGGAAGTTGGAATACGACGCTCGTGGGTCTCGGAACTGGTGGGGTTCCGACAATGTGATGTTCTGAAGCAACTAGGCGTAATGTTTTACTCACCGCCTTCTTTACGACAAATACGGAGGGTGCTGGCCGGGGTGCAATCCTCTGTGCACACCTCGAATTGGTGGTAATTATTCTGCCCGACATAAACCCATGTATAGCGGTGAGTAAAAACTTACCCCCCGCACCCCAATTTTCGGTATTCGGAGACACTGTTTATCCGTAACCGAGACTATCTGGCTGAGTGTGGGGGATAACTACGAAGGTAGCACCATTTCTCTCCCGAGGACTTCAAAACGCAATTTATATACCCCTAATGCTGGTGATTCTACTGAACATGATTCGATCAATGTCGTTCCGCTGTGCCTGTTTATTTAGTCCAACATTCACGGTTCTTTTCACGCTATACTTCATGACTTGCTTCCCTCATTTCTTTCACTCCTTTCAGGATTCAATCCAGCTGCGTCGATTTCCCACCACAAACATCATCGAGCACTGCAACTTCTGGCCAGGTCGGGTTGGACACAACCGGGCGTGATGTCCTTCATGGCAAGCAATCTCTTCGGTAGCAACGATTACACGGCCAGAACAACTGGTGTTCCGAATTCTCATCATGGTGTCACAGGCGACGATAATGAACATTCACACTCTGCCACTCCCGAGAAGGACATAGGGACGGACGTCGATACCAGCGGGGAGGATGGCGGCGATGATTTAGAGCTCGAGCGGAGGCAAAGCCTAGTACAGGCCCTCGCGCGTACCTATACCTCACAGTCCCGAGCTTCTGGTGCTGGGCCTGTTTCTGGCAGCGCTTTCGCAGAGTATACGAAAACGGACTCGCCTCTGAACCCCAACAGTTCCAAGTTCAACGCTCGCACTTGGGCAAAAGCTATTGTCGAACAGGTAGCCGCCGAAGGAACTACATTCCGAACCAGTGGCGTTTGCTTCCAGAACCTGAACGTCTATGGATTCGGCGCTGGAACCGACTACCAGAAGGACGTTGCCAATATTTGGTTAGAAGCTATCGGTATGGTGCGCCGGGCCTTTGGCTACGGGAAGCGCCGCCGCATCGACATCCTGCGCGACTTTGACGGTGTTGTCCGCCATGGCGAAATGGTTGTCGTTTTGGGCCCTCCGGGATCGGGTTGCAGTACTTTCCTGAAGACGATTGCGGGCGAGACGAATGGTCTCTACGTGGATGATGATTCTTATTTCAACTACCAGGGTTTGGCCGCCAAGGAGATCCACACTGCACATCGTGGTGAGGCTATCTACACTGCTGAAGTGGATGTTCACTTCCCCATGCTTACTGTTGGTGAAACCCTTACCTTTGCCTCTCGCGCCCGCGCGCCGCGGAGTCTGCCCCAGAACATTACTCACCAGATGTTCTCGGAGCACTTGAGAGATGTTGTGATGGCACTGTTTGGTATTAGCCACACCCGGAATACCAGAGTGGGAAACGAATACATTCGTGGCGTCTCCGGGGGCGAGCGAAAACGAGTCACCATTTCCGAGGCCGCCCTTTCCCTTGCGCCCTTTCAGTGCTGGGATAACTCCACTCGAGGGTTAGACAGTGCCAACGCCATTGAGTTCTGCAAAACCCTCAGGCTTCAGACGGAGCTTTTCCAGAGTACTTGCGTTGTATCAATCTACCAGTCTCCCCAGAGTGCGTACGACCTTTTCGACAAGGCTCTTGTCCTTTACGAAGGTCGTCAAATCTTTTTCGGTCGCGGCGATGCTGCCAAGCAGTACTTCATCGATTTGGGTTTCGAGTGCCTTGCTCGTCAGACAACCCCCGACTTCTTGACATCCATGACTAGCCCTCAAGAACGTATTGTCCGAGCTGGCTTCGAGAACAGGGTGCCTAGAACTCCAGACGAGTTTGCAGCGGCGTGGAAGAACAGCGCTGCGTATAAGGCGTTGCAGGCAGAGATTGAGGAGTACAAGATCGCCCACCCCATCGATGGCCCCGACGCCGAGTCCTTCCGCGCTCACAAACGAGCTCAGCAGGCCAAGTCGCAACGGGCCAAATCTCCCTACACATTGTCCTATTTTGGACAGGTGCGACTGTGTCTCTGGCGTGCATATCGACGCCTCATCGGTGACCCGTCCATCACTCTCGGTCAGCTCGTCGCTAATATTGTTATGGGCCTAATCATCACCTCAATCTTCTTCAACTTGAAACTCACCACCGCCAGTTTTTACCAACGTGCTGCTTTGATTTTCTTCAGTATTCTCATGAACGCCTTCAGCTCGGCCTTAGAAATCTTGACTCTCTACGCACAACGACCAATAGTCGAGAAACATGATCGATACGCTTTCTATCACCCTTCTGCCGAGGCATTCGCGTCTATGTTGATAGACATGCCATATAAGACACTGAACAGCATCGTGTTCAACCTTACCCTCTGTAAGTTGCCCCGAAGTCAGAATCACGTTCAAGGTCCACCCTATCGCCTAGGTCCATCTCATGGGACCAATTCTTTTCTCACCTCGCCCGTTCTGAAGAGGCTACTGACATAATACTTAGATTTCATGTCCAACCTGCGTCGTGAACCAGGAGCGTTTTTCTTCTTTCTGCTCGTGTCTTACCTGACCGTTCTAACCATGTCTGGCATCTTCCGAACTATTGCTGCCTCATCTCGAACACTATCGCAAGCCATGGTGCCGGCGGCCGTATTAATTCTGGGTCTAGTCATGTTCACTGGATTTGTCATTCCCATCGACTACATGTTGGGTTGGAGTAGGTGGATGAACTATGTTGACCCTGTGGCATATGCCTTCGAGTCTCTTATGGTTAACGAGGTCTGCCCCAATCATACTATACTATCATGGTTCATGACAGATTCTAATGATGTATAGTTCCATGGTGTTAACTATTTGTGCACATCATTCGTCCCGAGCGCAACGGTTGCTGGATACGAAAACGTTGGCCCTGCCAATCGCGTATGTTCAGCTGTAGGTTCCGTTGCGGGAAACGACTATGTATCCGGAACGTCCTACATCGGCTCCGGCTTCCGGTACGAAAGTGGTCATAAATGGCGCAACGTCGGAATTCTTATTGGTTTCCTCATGTACGTTGTCGTTGCTCTAGGTCCATGTATACACTGACGGGGATAGTTTCTTCAACGGCTTGTACGTGCTGATGACCGAACTCGTCACCGCCAAGAAATCCAAGGGTGAAGTGCTCGTCTTCCGCCGAGGACAGAAACCCAGCCAGTTCAAGGAGGGCAAAGCTGATACCGAATCTGGTATACTAACTCCGTCTGGACCCTCCGCAATTGCTACGAATATGGACCCGGGCAATAAATCTGACAAGGAGTCTGGGTTTATTCAGAAGCAGACTAGTGTTTTTCATTGGAGGCAAGTCAATTACGTATACTTGTCCCTTCCCGCAGACATGACTGACGTCAACCTTTTAAGCGATGTGTCCTACGATGTCAAGATCAAGAGCGAGACTCGCCGTATCCTCGACCACGTTGATGGTTGGGTCAAACCAGGCACTCTTACCGCCCTAATGGGTGTGTCTGGCGCTGGGAAGACTACCTTGCTCGACTGTTTGGCTGACCGAACATCAATGGGCGTCATTACTGGCGAGATGCTTGTTAATGGTAAGCTTCGCGACGCTTCGTTCCAGAGAAATACAGGATATGTTCAGCAACAAGATCTCCATCTCGAAACGACTACCGTTAGAGAAGCATTGAACTTTAGTGCACTCCTGCGCCAGCCAGGCCATGTCCCGCGGAAAGAGAAGCTCGCTTACGTCGAAGAAGTTATTAAGCTCCTGGATATGCAAGAATATGCCGATGCTGTCGTTGGTATTCTTGGTGAAGGCCTTAATGTTGAACAGCGGAAGCGTCTAACGATTGGCGTCGAACTCGCGGCTAAACCACCCCTGTTGCTCTTTGTTGATGAACCTACATCTGGTCTTGACAGTCAGACTTCTTGGGCTATCCTTGACCTCTTAGAGAAGCTTACAAAGTCTGGACAGGCGATCCTTTGTACCATCCATCAGCCATCGGCTATGCTCTTTCAGCGGTTTGATCGCTTACTTCTCCTGGCTAGTGGCGGAAAGACGGTTTACTATGGAGATATCGGCAAGAACTCTAAGACTATGACAGCCTACTTTGAACGCAACGGCGCTCCCCCGTGCCCACCGGATGCAAACCCCGCGGAGTGGATGTTGGAAGCTATTGGCGCTGCTCCTGGATCGACAACCGACATAGATTGGCATAAGTCCTGGCGGGAGAGTCCCGAATTTGAGGCCGTCCAGGCCGAACTCGAACGACTCAAGAGCCATGCCACAGATACCCAAACGCCAGGCGAAGAGAAGGCCGGTTTCCAAGAATTCGCAGCTCCCTTTTCAGCCCAGCTATTTGAAGTCACACATCGTGTCTTCCAGCAGTACTGGCGAACGCCTTCCTATATCTACTCCAAGGCCTCTCTCTGTACTCTCATCTCGCTGTTTATTGGTTTCGCATTCTTCAATGCTCCGAATACTATACAGGGCTTACAGAATCAGACTTTTTCCGTCTTTAATCTCTTGACCGTCTTCGGCCAGCTTGTCCAGCAAACGATGCCATACTTTGTCGTCCAACGGTCTCTGTATGAGGTTCGCGAGCGTCCATCCAAGGTCTATTCTTGGAAGGTCTTCATGCTTTCTCAAATTATCGTTGAGATCCCTTGGAACAGCCTAATGTCGCTACTCATGTTCCTCTGCTTCTACTACCCGATTGGCCTGTACAAAAATGCCGAGCCAGCAGGCCAGGTACACGAACGCGGTGCCCTTATGTTCCTCCTATTATGGGCCTTTCTGATGTTTACGTGCACTTTTACTGATATGATCATCGCCGGGTTCAACTCTGCTGAGGCCGGAGGCAATGTTGCTAACTTGCTCTTTATGCTGTGTCTGATCTTCTGTGGTATCCTCGCCAACCCCGACACTTTCCCGCGTTTCTGGATCTTCATGTACCGTGTCTCACCGTTTACCTACTTAGCAACAGCCATGATTTCAGTCGCTGTCGCAAATACGAACGTGGTTTGCGCCGCCAACGAGTTTCTCTCCTTCGCTCCGCTCGCTGGCCAGACTTGCGCCGAGTACATGAAGGAATACATCAAGGAAACGGGTGGATACCTGGCGGACGCCAACGCTACTGATACTTGCTCGTTCTGCACAATAGGTGACACCAACACGTACCTTGCGAGCTCCCACGCCTACTACTCCCAGCGCTGGAGGAACTTGGGCATCTTCCTCTCGTATAGCGCCTTCAACATCGCTGGCGCGCTTTTCGTCTACTGGCTGACCAGAGTGCCCAAGAAGAGCATTGGCGGGAAGAAAAAGCAGGAGTGAACTGCAGGGCGGGAGGGGGTAAGGGTGTAATGTTCCAAAAAGCGGAGGAGACGTTCGTGCTCAGTTATCTGGCCTCGCATTTTGTTTTATCCCTAATGGCGTCTGAAGAAAGCTCTTCACTCCGACGATAACTAGGTTCCATTTTCGTTCTTGTTTTTACCTTTCGACAACACCAGGGCAGATTTCTCTCTCTGTATTCTCTTATTTCAATAGATCAGAACTGCATGGACGGGGCGGGGTTTGGCTATTGGTGAGGGCTAGTCGGGAATATATGTTCCACACTGCCCTTCCATCATGTACCTTAATTTAATGTTAGTCCTTAAGCATCTCACCAAAGCTGTCGGATTGTTGCACTAGCCTGGCATAAGAGTTTCCGGCGGAAACTAGGATACCCAGTTAGGGTCACGTGCGGTATGGCTTGGCAAGCACGGTTGCTAGGTAGCACAAACATGCAGTAGTCGGACGCTCACTGACTGCATTCCTCCTCACCTTCCAAGTGTCTTTCACCAGACGTGGCACAAAATGCAGTAAATATAGCCATGTTTGGACCAGAAACTCCACCCGCACGACAGTACGTTTGTTCCACAACAATATCATTACGCCTCACTAGCCACGACACTCTTTTCACTTTCATCATCTTCTGTGTACGATTTATTTGAAACCAGCTGTGCTCATGATGAATATTATATCTACCTTGCCTAGCCAAATTGTTTGACTCCTGTTCCACCGTTCCTCAAAGGTACGGCATCCGCTAGGAGAAGTGTTCAGACGATTCAAAGCCTGCCACGGCTCGTTCGCCTTACTCCACACTACCAGGTCCTCTCCGTCTGCTCTTAGACTCGCGTTGTGCTTAGACTCCTTCTTGCCGAGAATATCCCTAACCTCCTAACTAGCGTTAGCATTGACTACCTGCAGGCCACTGCGGGAGTGGACTTAGACGCTATAGGAGTTGTTCTAGCTATACTAACGAGTATACTATTAATAGAAGTTCTAGAGCACTAGTTGCTACTACGCCTAGTCTAGTGTTTTTAGTATTAATTATAGTAACTTTAATATCCTTATCTAGGAGACAATATAACTTATAAGAGGAGTACTAATAAAAATTAATAAACTTATATATAAGGGTTTAATCTATAAAGGAATAAATATATTTATTTATACTTAGTAGAAGACTAAGTAATAAAATATAATATTATAATTTATTTAATAATATTTAAATATTTTAGTTTTTAAATTTAAATTAATTATTCTAAGTATATATAAGATTAATATTTATTTCTCTTTAATTCATCTAAGTTAAAGATTTTAATTATTAAATTATAATTTTATATTCTAAGTTATTTCTAAGTAATTATTAAATATATATATTTTATTATTATTATAAGTATTTCTATATAGATAAGAAGGTAAGTTAAAAATATCTCTATCTAGGTAGAATAGTTATTAAATTCTTAGAATTAATTACCTATATTAAATACTTAATGTAAAAAAAGACTAAATATCTAGTCTCCCTTAAGCCGGCGTGGATTCGAAGTTAGACCCGAGATTCTCCGATGCACGCGGTATGACCAACATTGACATCTTCGTCTTTCTCTTTTCCAGTCACCTTCACTTCCTTACCGCTCTTATCTTGGTCGTAGTATGCGTAGTCATTCTAGAGCCGTAACAGTTGGTCTCAACCGTGAAGGAGAACAAGAAGAAATCAATTGTATAGTGGCAATCCTGCTTACCTTGCCCAGGATGAGTTCGATGACAGCTTTGTAAATTTGCGGAGCATACACGGCCGATAGCTCCTGCTGGTTGATCATCACTAGTATATTGGATGTCACAATGTCGGCTTGAACACAAGCAGTGCACACCATTTAGGGACCTTGAGTCTTTGCATCGTCCCCTAGAGCAGAGACGCGCGTACTCAAATTTGATAGGTCCAAAATTTGCCATGTTGGATGCACCAGAATGCGACAAGTTGGGTAGATGGCTGTAGGGACAAACTTTTCGAGAGACGCCGAATTGGGCTGCTGGGTCACCGTGGGTGTTGGTAGTCTAACTGTTGGAGGTGAGATCGGAAGATGTATCCAGAACCATCATCATACGTGCAAATCATCCATCTCTTATTTCAATCTCGAAGTTACCAGATCAAGCTCCATTTCGCGCCTCTTTCGCCGCACTTGCCTTGTTCATCAAAATGGAGCTTGGTTTTCATGAATTAACTCCATTTTGACTGCCCATTGCCAAGGAAATGTGGGCCCTATATATACATCAATTGAATGCCATGAGAGGCACAACAAGAGCAGCAATAATAAGTGTATTATTAGCTAGAAGAGCTGACGAGTCTATGTACGCAATGGCTTTAAGATGATGAATTCAACTAAACCACGAACTCTGTATTCCACCAAAAATTAGTGTCCCAGAATAGTCGAACACCTAGTCTATACTTGCCTGCCTTGCGTGACTTGGTGTACTAGATGAATGGCTGCGAGTTTAAATTTTGACATTTGACATGATTGATTCGTCTTCTACTGAAAGACATGGCCTTTGTTTATAGGCACCAAATACCTTGTATTTACTACTATGTGTCTTACTATGTAGTTTACTACCTCGGTACCTAGGCTCAGGAAGCCACTACAACATAGTGCACTCATCCTAGATCAAGACCACGTGGTATATAGATAGCTGGATCCCAACCGGTTGCAGGTCGAATAGAATCGATAATGCAAGAAAAAGAAGGTATCAGGTGACCACTGAAAATGGTATACAGTATAGCTGCTCTCCGTATCCGGCAATTTAATCTTTGCTCGGAATGCAACCAGCCATCGTCAGTTGACTAGTCTAAACTTTATAAAATTTTCCTCTGGTGGATTTTCTTACTATAAATGCGATATCACTGGTTGAAATTCTTTATAGAAAAAATTCCGCAACCTTCATTGAATCTGAATTCTTGAGTATTAGACATGCTTTTCTCTAATGCCTTCATTTACGTCCTTAGTGGCGCTATTTCTACACAAGCTTTCTTGATTCCTAATATGAAAAACATAAAGGATCAAATTGTTAGTTCTTTTCATGATACGACAATTACGTCTATGCGAGGTAGAGGTTATAATATACATGCAAGAAAAGCACCTCCTCCACCACCGCCACCACCCCCAAAATGCCCTGCCATCTGGAGTACAGGTACTGTAACTCCAATTACAAGTAGAGAAAATATCCTAACATTCATTAGTTGTTACATCACTTGCCCCAGTCTTTTCGAACTCCACAAATACCCGAAATGGTTGTTCTGACATGGCGAGGTCCGCAATCCGATTTGCATTTCATGACGCAGGAACTTTCTCTAAGAATCTACCAACAGTTGCTCCAGCCAGCGGTGGAGCTGATGGTAGCCTGCTTCTTGCCGCTGGTGAGATAAATAGAATGGAAACTCGGGGACTTGAAGATTACTATAGTTTCCTGCTAAACCTATGGACTACGAAGTTTAAGTCTAAAGGGGTCGGTGCCGCGGATCTGAGTAAATCTCTCTAACACATATATATGGCTGGCTTGACTAATAAATCCCAGTCTACTTTGCAGCATCTCAAGCAATTGTAGCTTGCCCGAAAGGTGCTAATGTTGGAATATGGAAGCCCTTTGCTGCGCTAACACTCGAGCAGGTCCACCCACTAAAGTTCTTGTTGGCCGTGCAGACACCACAGTAGCCGCTCCTACAGGTCTGTTAGGTTCCATTCAAAATTAAACACTTTGGTGCACAGAACAAGCCTAATATAGAATTTACAGGCCTTATGCCAACTGCCTTTGGTGCTGGCTCCGATCATAATACACTCTTCAGCCTCTTCCAGAGGAAAGGTTTCGATGCTACGGACCTTGCAGCTCTTGTCGGCATCCATACGGTTTCGAAGGCCTTCTTTGAAACACCTGAGGTCCCTGCAGGAGGGTCTCAAGACACAAGCAAGTTTATCAGCAATCCTACTAGCAAATAGTGGACTAATATCAGTGCAGCTCCGGGCATAGCCGATGTCAATTTCTACTCTCAAACTTATCACCCAGTTCCGGGGATGTTTAGATTTGATTCTGATATTAATCTCTCAAATACCTCCACTGTAGTTGGAAAGGAATTTAAACAGTTCGTTGGCAAACAGGGTTTGTGGAATAATAAGTTTGTACAAGCGTTCAACAAACTCACTTTGCTTGGTACTTATATATCTCTGCTACAAACCCAAAAGAGCATGTGACTGACTTTAAATCATAGGTATTCCTGCTGCTACATCGTCGAAATTTATTGATTGTTCGAGTGTAATTCCAAAGCCTATATCAAACTAACTTATACCTTCCTAAAAATGAATCACTCGCAAGTTTAATTGATGGTTTTATGTAACCCTGAAGAATCCAAGGGCAGTTTGAATTTAAAAGAAAGTGTGGACTGTGATTTGTAGTTCTTTTAAGTTTTTCTCTTTGGTGTATGAATAGTGCTGAACATAATACTAAGTGGGTGGGAATTATAGTAAATACAACCCGGAAGCTTTGAAATCATAGAACTAGGTATGATTACTCTATCTAGATCTAAAGTCTTAGGTCTGTGTTATTTAGAACTTGTATTAGTATAGATCAAAGGGTTTATAGGTATCTATAGATGTAAACCCTTAATTATATTAAATATATAGTATATAGTAGAATTATAGAAGATAGTAAAAACTATAAATAAAGGCCCGATGGTGGCTCATCTACTGCAGCCTATAGACCTAATATACGACTATTTCTGCCCTGCTAAGAACATATTACTAAACTATGTATCCGAGAGCGCTGATACATCTCACGAGAATTCCTTTTGTGCCGAAAATATACTACAAGATCACGCCTCTTACAACACATCCTCTTTGTGTGTCTCCCCCCCGTCTATAAACAACTGTTGTAGATAAAGCTGAGCCTTTCCGAAGCCTTTAGACTCCTTTCATTTCTTCATGCTGCTTCTACATGTCGTCCGGTGACCAGCTTGCCCCAGGAGCCAGCTGATACAGAGACATCCTACAGTCGCTTATCTTAAGACAGAAACTGTCGACTATTATAATATAACAATGTATAGTATTGTATTTCTATACTCTCGCCCTACCATATAATAATAGGAGAGTATATGCTTTTTAACTCATCGGTCCTAAGGATATAGTTCCAGTGGTAAACTGCCTCCCTAATCGTACTCGTTGTATTTCTTAGAAGAGGCTTTAATGCTTTTCTATTTTATAAATGTATACTCCTATTATGTAGTATCCTACTATAGTACTACTGGATAAGATGGCTAAGGAAGAAGGCTTAATCTGATTCGAGACAGAGACAGCTACATTAATAAATGGCTTTCGGTGTCTTGTAATTAGGGCATTTGCTTAATATCTAGCTTTACGTTCGCTGCTTGGAATGCCTGGCCGTCGAACAAATGATAGTGAGAATTTAAGCGAGCGTCCTTTTGAGTAATTATGTGACAAATCCTTTTGGTGATAAGCCTGTAAACTGGTATATTTAGTAAGGAGTTTAAGTTTTGGCTGTTCGGAGCCACTCAGTTCTCAATTATCGACAACTATGAAACAGAACCCTCTTACGTTTTCGATTGTTCGGGCCTACTTTAGTTCGCGTCGCTTAAGACGCTCTGCTGTACAGTGACTTCCTCTTCTGCAAGGGAGCCCGTTATCCTATATCTACGATAGACTGCACCTACGGAGAAGAAAGGCTAATCGTGACCCACGTTAAACGCGTGCTAGTACAGAGCCAGAAATGCCTATAGTTCCTTTACACAAATGCTATTTTGCCTCACATGCTAGAAAAATAGATATCCTTAGAGTCACCAAGCTTCCAGAATATTCAAGAGATGAAACCGTAATACGAAGTGGAAACCTTGCTATCCTAAGACCCAGACGCTAACTGCTCTCCATCATGAATGTTTCTTAGGCTCGAATCACCATGGCGCTGGTCAAACCATCGACATCCGTATCCTCGATATTTCTCTATGGTGTATCCACGTTTGCCCCGTGCTCAATTAGGAGCTGTATTATGTCTTCCTTTCCTGACCTCTTCGCCGCCACCAGTGCACTACCATAGTCTCCAAATTGAAGCTGCGCATTCGCCTCTGCCCCAGACTTAATTAGTAGCTCCACCACCTCCTTTTCACACCCATATGACGCCGCCGCTAGTGCGCTACCATAGCGTCCAAATTGAAGCTGCGAATTCACCTCTACTCCAGACTTGATTAGTAGCTCTACTACCTCCTCTTTACCCCTATATGACGCCGCCGCTAGCGCACTACGGTAGTCTCCAAATCGAAGCTGTGCATTTACCTCTGCCCCAGACTTGATTAGTAGCTCTACCACCTCCTTTTTACCCCAATATGACGCCGCTGCTAGCGCGCTGCCGTAGTATCCAGCTTGAAGCTGTGCATTCACCTCTGCGCCATACTTCATTAGTAGCTCCACTACCTCTTTTGAGTCTTTTCTACCTAACGCCGCCGCCGCTAGCGCGCTACCGTAGTCTCCAAATTGAAGCTGTGCATTCACCTCTGCCCCATGTTCAATTAGGAGCTGTATTATGTCTTTATTTCCTGACTGATTCGCCGCCACTAGCGCACTACCGAATTCTCCAAATTGAAGCTGCGCATTCACCTCTACCCCAGACTTGATTAGTAGCTCTACTACCTCCTTTTTACCCCAATATGACGCCGCTGCTAGCGTGCTACCGTAGTCTCCAAATCGAAGCTGCTCATTTACTTCTGCGCCCCATTCGATAAGACGTCTGCAGATAGAAACAGATCCTGCTTTCACTGCGAGTTGTAGCAGTGAACAGTCTGGCTTGTTTTTATATAGGTGTTCTGGCCAAGGATTATCCCACCAACTTGATAGAATAGTATAAAATCCAAAGGCACAGATCGCAAAGGCGGCCGAGGAAGCTGGCTCAAAATCGCTAAGGTCAAAACTAGAGCGCCTGAAAAATGAAGATTGGGGCTCTTTATAACTATATTTTGTAAGCATCTCATGCCAACTTTGGTATGCAGGACTACTATCCGTTGGGGATCCAAGGAATAGTTTGAGAAGAGCGGAAAGTCGATCATTATAATCCTCTTCACATTTTTGGATGTGGATCATCCAATAGTGTCGCACGTAGATGCTGAGGCTACCAACCCTGGTGCTGCGAAATAAATGCCATCGATTGCCGATCATGTCGTCCTGTTCTAATTCATCTTCTAGGTCGTAGGGGGTAGTGTTATTGAGTAGCGAAAGACACACAGTTGACACAAGGCAGTTTGCCTTTGTTTGGTTCCAAAGGTGATTCTCAAAATACTCGATTACAGAGAGATGGGAAGGTATCCAAACTTTTCGAATAGGATCAATGACCAAGAGGTTGTGGCAATATTGAAGAAGAAGCTCCTCGTCAAGGCCTTCCTCATCCGGATATTTGATAGTATCATCGTCCTCATCTTGGCAAACCGCTTGGAGCAGCTCATTCGTTGAAAGTGGCCTGCAAGCACACATAACCCAACGGAAAGCACGATCTGCAATCTGCCTGTCGGTATCATTCATTCCAGCATAGATCTCATCGTAAGCGTCTTTGAGATCTTTAGGAAGCTTCCCTAGGCGGTCCCGGATATGTTTTTCTTGGTGTAAGTCGAGAAGCTGTTTGATCTGCAGATATGCCCATTGGAACCTATTTGCCTTTAGTCAGAAACTATGAGACTGCCAAGTTTATACTTACATTCCCTGACTTTGCTGCTGAAGTGTTTCGACAACATCTTGCTGCAGCCTAGAAGGAAACTTGTTCCACCTTTGGTGTTTTGTAATCTCACTCTGTACAAACCTGGAGATATCATCCTGGTTGTCGGCCGCTTGGATTTCGATATTGGCTCGGCTCTTGAATTTTTCCCGAATATCGCCATCGGGTCGACTCGATATGAAAATCTTGACCGGTCTTGAGGCATGGGCCACAAAATCATCAAATATTTCCATTAGCTCATAGCGTTTATGCTGGTCGCATTCGTCCAAGGCGTCCAGAATGAGGGTTGTCTTAGGGTAGAGATTGATGAACTCTAGAAGAAGCTTCTTGCAGTCAGCCATAGCTGGTTCGGCACCATTTTGTCGGGTCTGAATATAGAATTGCCGGAGACGCTTTTGCATAGAATGCTCGTTATGGACGATAGTTGACAGCTGCCGAACAAAACTGCGTAATACTGACAACGGCTCTCGTCGATCGCTCTCATTACGATTGCAGTAGAAGAATGCGAAGCCTTCATGGTTGGGGTTGCTTTTGAGAGCGTCTCGAATTTCATCAATAACCTTAGAAGTAAGGTTTGTCTTCCCGGTTCCGGCTATTAGTATCAGTCAGCAACAAAAGATTCATCGTAAGTGAAGATCGATACCTACGATTTCCGCATAGCCAAAGAGTTACGGATGAGCTTGTATCTTGCCACTCTAGATAACGATTGTGCCTTAGAAGCCATTCACACGTATCTTGTGTGCGTTGTTCCTTCACAGTATTATGATGTTTTCCATAGAGAGCATTCGAGATCCAGTCAAGGATTTTTAGGCGCTCTTCATCATCTACCTTTTCTAGAAGAGAAGAAACTCTCTCATCAGTGCGGACGATTGGCGCCTGCAAGCTCTCGAGCAGATTTCGAGTCTTTTCATCCGTTTCTTGGTTGCGCATACGATCGCAATTGTGGGCTTCATATTCGACTCGCCTTTCCAGGTATTCGAATTCGGAAATATAACCAGATAACTTGTCAGGATTGAAAACCGCGTGTAGAGTTTGGGCTTTGGTGGTTTTAGTGAACAATCGACAGGCGGTAGCCATCAAGCGTAAGATAGCAGTATAAAGTTCAATTAATGCTGCATGTAAATTCCGAAGCGCTTCTTGCGGTGTTGTTTCGGACCTGTAGAGGCTCTCATATATCGAACAGCGATTGGTCAGGTAGGTGACCTTTTCGACGCTCAAGAGCAAGGCTCCCATTTGCTCATGTCCTGCCACAGATGCTTTTGATAGTTCAGCAAGCATTCTTTACTAGGGATAGGCTTAACAATACCCGAAGCAAAAATCTCACACCCGCCCATGGCAAAGCAGCATGAACTGGGTCAAAGGCCACGGCAACATCGCCAATCTGTTTGAACTTGTCCACCCAACGTACTATCTTTTTAGCAATGTCTCGTAGAATCAATTCACGCCCTCGAAAACTGAATTTGTAAGATTCGTCTTCACATTTCTGTTGTTTCTCCTTGATTATGGCAACCAACCCGTCTATTCCCCCCGAAAAGGGCCGCTGAGTTGACTCTATAGGCGAGATCCTCTGAATTTCTTTTTGTTTGTTTTCCGACAGCTTTTGTAGTGCAACGGACCAGAGGTCGACAGCTGGGGATGAGGGTGAAGGTGTAGCG
This sequence comes from Pezicula radicicola, assembly GCA_003008705.1. Classification (NCBI taxonomy): domain Eukaryota; kingdom Fungi; phylum Ascomycota; class Leotiomycetes; order Helotiales; family Dermateaceae; genus Pezicula; species Pezicula radicicola. The sequence continues at coordinate 84,257 of PDUO01000055.1, read as the reverse complement.
GACCTTGGTGGGACAGTTTGGTCGGGCGCTGCAGTTGTTATGGAAGAAACAGCTCTTGATGGTGGTGTAGATGGTGCGGGAGCAGAAGTCGCTCCTGCGACAGCCAGGGGTGAGGGTGAGGGTGAGGGTGTGGGTGTGGAGGACCTTGGCGGAACAGTTTGATTGGGTGCTGTAGTTGTGGAAGCAACATTTCCAGATAGTGGTATACATGGTGCGGGAGTGGAAGTCGTTACTGCGACAGCTGGATTCGCGGATGAGGAAGGCAACGTTTGTTCGTGCGAAGGGCGTATGTTTGAAGCTGCTCCAGGGTGGCGTAACCACAACCTCAGCCTGTGAAAAATCTTATCTCGTTTCCTCGTACGAACGGAAGGTTCTGACATGTTGCCTAAGAACAGCCGCCTGGCTTTGGGTGTAATTCGTCAGGAGCTTAGCACCGGCGCGAGATTTGAACAAGGCTGTAGGAGGTGAACCAAGTAACTGCGGGGTGTGATGTTTAGATCGTGGGCGTTCTTTGTGATGGGCCTTGTCATGGAAATGAATCTAAAGGAGATCAAGGCTGAGCAACCTAGGCAGAACATTTTAGAACCGCTTCGAATTTTGTCACCGAATTTTGGCGCTGTGTAACACTCCTTTTGAACACGTCACTTCGAGCTAGAAATCAAAGCATTTTAATTTGAGGGATAACCGCCGTCAGTTCGCTTACGCTTCCTTACTCCTGGCGCTCTCGCTTTATTCCTTAGATATTTTAGAATTTTAAAGCTAGGTATTTAAGAAATTATATGTATAAGCCTTATATTTTAAATCAGGGGTCGATTTCTCATTGAAGGGAACAACAGGGCTCCCGGAACGATTGACCTCTTTACGAAGCTACTCTTCAAACTAGTAAACCACATGGCCTATACTTTTAAGCACGCTGCTAAGTCCTAAGAATCAGCATCGATATTCGCGTGGTTGCGCTATACGTTCTCTGTAATACTTACAGCGACCTATATATCCTAAATATCTACTAAATATCTACCGTATAGTGCTCTAATTCACCTAGGCGATCGTGGGATAGATTGGCAAGAAGGGTGGAGTAATGAACGGACCTTCGTAAAAAAGAAATCTTAGCAAGGTGGCTTGTTGATGCGGCAGAAGGCGTGGCGGGAGTGGGCAGAGGCGTGATAACTACCGAAAAAGATAACATTTGGGCGCTGAAGCTAAGCCATTTAGAGTAGTGCCTTTTGCGGTTAAGCTAAAACGAACAAACAAAAAGAACTACTCTTGCATCAATTAGGCTAACTAATCTAGGCAATTGATGGGTTTAAAGATACAAAGTTATTATTGAGATAAAGTTAAAGCGTGGGATAAAAAGAGGAGTAAAAAAACCAACCAAACGTTGAACAGTTCAAAGCGCAATCAATTCACCCCACCTCAAGTTGTATGTTAGTAGTCACAAGTCTATAGGATAGTAGAAGCACTGGATCAAACGAGGGCGTAGAAAATATAATAAGAAATTTTAAATGTTTTAAGTTAGAATTACAGGGATGACATTTCGGTACCCAGGGATTTTCGCTTTGCAGGTCATCATCCCGATAGGGGTCTAGTCTGCAATCCACTTTAAAGTCATGCAGGATCTACAATTTCTTGTTATCACTGACGTGCGGGCAGAGTACGAGTACTCCACGAGATTGATGCCGTCAGCCTACATCCTAGCTCCTGCCAGCTGCAATACTTATGCATCACAATCCCTACCACTGTTACAGAAGAATACTTGTACACTTATCGCTTATGCAAGCCTCCCTTATCAGCAACTACATTACTTTTTTTTTTCCCCCAGTACTCTAACCTAACGCAATATTCGAATTAATTTCAATGATGATGATGATGATGATAATGAAATGGTGATCATCATTATCATGATAACGCCAGGAAAAAAGAGACATCGCCATCGAGGTCGAGATGGAAAAGGAGATGCTGACCTCGACATCGCCAACATCACCACCACCACCAACACCACTCCTCGACACCCAGTCTGCTTCTGCCTCCCTATCTCATCATTACCGTCATCATAATAATCATCCGCTCCATGATTATCCTGCGCCCGCCCAAGGGTCGCTGCGTAAGCTCCTTCTCCAAAATTCAACCACCCACCTCTATACCCATCCACTTGACTAGATCGCGCAACATCTTGGTCTCCGGCATTGCAAAGTTGTGCGACCCCACCAAAACCAAAACAAGAACGCGAACCCAAACAACTACGACCTCAATGCCGTCCCACGAGACATTCTGAGCGACTTGTGCCAATTGCGCGTACAATGGAGTGCGGCAGTGAGAGATGCATATGCACGGCGCATTCTGAAGAGACTCGTGATGGGGTTGTTGCGTGAACATGTGTCAGTTAGTTTGGAGGCTGAATACAACATGGAATTAAGATTACTAGCACCAGGTATGCAACTCAACTAGAGCAATAGTATTAAGCAAAAGTTAAGGTAAAACTATTATATAAATTTGTTAATATTTTATTAATATAAAAATAGTACTATATTAGACTAGAATAGTTAGAATTAATATACGATTTCGGAAGGATTAGTAGGCGCTAGGGCCACTAGAGTAAAGATATACTAAAAACACGTGATGATAGGCCGGTACATTCGGTATATTGCATCGCAGTTAATACCCTTTAAATTGGCCCTAGCTCTATCTTTAGTAGGAGATATAAAGTCGATTGATAGTCCCAAGTATTGATGGTCACGTATAAGCAGTGTAATATTCACTAGTACTAAAAATCCCCTCCTATACTAGTTCTTTCAAAATTCCGCTGGTTGACATTAAGCATGTCAACAACATTTAGATCGTTCGGAAGTGAGTTAATTCCAAATCGCGGAGAAAATGGTTTAGAATTCATTCAATTCATTCAATTGTAGAGAGACAGAGTCCTATCAAATCTATAGACATGGCCCAAATGAATGAATCCGAGCACACATTGGTTGCCAGCACTCAGATGGGGCTTCAGTCCGTCGGACTAGCCCCCGAATAGAAATGACATGAACATCACTATATCCTAGTTCTGAGCACTCGGTGACTTAGAAAAGCCCTGCGAAGCCGGTGGGTAGCCCTCCTGAACCTGAGGCCAGCCCTGCGCAGCTGGTTGGTAACCTCCCTGAATTACCCCCATGGCACCCGAAGACATCCACGGCGCTTGATATGGCGCCTGTTGTGCCATGGAATTTTGACGCTGGTACATTTGAAATGGCGGCGGTGGTGCCACATGCGTGTCGCTGCGCGCTTGTCCTGCATTCGTGCTCGCCCTATAGCGCTGATCCACTGCCCGGTGCTCCTCGTCCACACGAAAAACCTGTTCCATATAGATCTTGAGCTCACGTTGAAGGTTCAAAGACTGCTCCAAAAAATTTAAACTTAGTGGTTCACCCTCGGAAGAAGCAAATTTTAGGGCAGTGCTGAAGGCATTTTTGATGTCCCAGCCATTCAAGCCATTCATTTTCATGAGGTCTATTTTCCGGATGGCTAGACGAAAGGGCACGTTGTACATATCGTTATAATCCTGCAGGAGTTGCGCCAAGAGGCTGTGTTGCATATCTATATCGAAGGCCGGGCACTGAATGGGAACGTTGATACGTCCGCGAGCGTGGCTCGCCAGAGTCCCGATCCGATCGGTTGTCAGAAACACAAGCCCATGGTGCGACTCGAGTGCTTTGACTATGAGCACGAGATTGTAGTCCTTGTTGGACACATCGTGGGTGATTTCGGGGAGTAAAAGGTCCGCATTTTCCAACAAGAGGACGGCCTTCCATCGTTCGGCGTGTTGTAGGATTCGCCTAAAGGCTTCTTCCACGTCATTCCCAATCTTGGTCATATCTCCAGCTGAGATCTCGAGCAAGGGCCGCCGAATCTCTTCAGCCGAATACCTGGCAGCTGTCGTTTTGCCCACTCCCGGCGGGCCGTGAAGTAAGACCAAGGTTGGGTCAGAGGGAGTATAGTCCGCAATTTTGAACTGGTGGATTGCAGCGCGCAAGACGCTTGTGTCTGGCAAAAGAATTTTGTTAAAGGCATACTTCCGGAACGAAGGAAGCTCGATGTCAACCACGTTGAGTTCTCCTACCACAAGTTAGAGACTGCAAAAGATTGCCATGCAGTTTTGCGGCAGGCACTGCATAGTAATCAGAGGTAGAAGATGATTTACATACTCCAAGTGTTGTCATGCAGGCAGTACGCCGATATATTGGGGGGACAAGCTAGTGCAGCCAGTGGCTTCAAGTCGCCATATGATATTGGATGAAGTCGTACATCAAGCTCTTGTAAGTTTCTCGGTTTGAGAGGTCGGAGTTGTTGGTCTATGATGACACGACGGAGAGTCTAAGATGCGTTAGTCGAGTCTGGTAGATTTTGGCTTTGGGTTGGCCATACCCCTTCAATCTTGCACTGCATGAAATGAACATCGCTGCCCAACTCCCAGTAACGTCGACCACGCTGAATTAGTTGCCGTCGATGGAGGTGTTCATCTGGAAGATATCCGGTTGGGACATATTGCAATTGGACAACATCCATCTCTCCGGCGAATTGACCAACTTTGAGGTCGCAGTAGCGCCTGATGAAGGCCTTCTCGTGATGGTCTATTGCCCAGGCCCGAAGAACAAGCGGATTGTACGTTCCAGGCAGTCGCAGTTCCATGCCCGAGATCTCAGAAATGACGAATGCCCTGAGATGTCCATCTTCGTAAGTATAGACCATCGAATTGACGGGATATAGCATGGGTAGTTGGGCGAAATGGACAGTCTTGCATCTCTTCTCTTGGATCTCCAGCAGCTTCTGCGGCACCAAGGCCATATCGTTCTGGATTATTTGCATTGAAAGTGACCTCCGGGGTTGGCGGGTTACTGCCGACGACAAGGTCTCCAGTGCCGACGAGCTCGCCGAAATGGTGGTTTGCGAGGATTGAGACAATGAAGCGGTTAGGAGGACCTTCACCAAGGGGGTCGATTCCTTGACGAGGTAATCCAGCTCTTTCATAATAAATTCCCTCTCATCAGTGCCGCCCGCGATGGCTTCAGAAGCTAGGAAGTCGATGCTGTCGACGACGATGAAAGTGCAGTCCGCCTGAGCCTCTTTGATGCACATGACGAACAGACTCCACAGGATGGCGATGTCTCTCGCATTTGCCTCAGTGAAGTCGCCAGACACGGTTTTCCAGACGTCGGGCCGCTGCTTAAGGAGCTGGCGCAGGAGAGCTTGAATCAAAGTCCGGTAGTTGCTGGGTCGAATGGAGTAACTATCTCCACAGAAGTGCTTCAAGACCAGGCAAGTCTCGAAGTTGCTCTCGCCAAAGATCAAGAGAGGAACTATGAAGGAGGCATTGAATGTCTGCCTCTGGAGGATTTGGTTTCCGTCGACCCAGAGCAGCTGTGATTTCTTCGATTCAAGCCAGTCCATGACTTTGTCGACCTTCAGGATGTTTCGCTGCGTCTTTCGATATGGCCTCATCTCTGGCAGCTGCTCAGTCATCCTTTGTTGCTGTGCAGCAGTTGCATCAAACTCGACGAGGTCCGCAAATATTGCCGATAGATGGTCATCCAACCTGGGTGTTTCATTAGACGCCTTGTGCGACTCCTGTTCAATAGAGGCTTCTTCAGTTCTGAGAGTGCTGCCGACATGATGTTGCTCCATCTTAGCCTCTATACTCTGGCGAAACAGGCCGCCAGTTTCTTCAATGTCACTCGTCTTTGTAAATCTGATGAAATTTGCCTCCATCAAATCCTCTAAGTGCGTAAGCTTGGCAAGAACCGTCTTGTTGATAGACAGATTTGCTTTGTTGACCTTGAGGTTCATCTCACCGGTAAAGTGGGTAGAAAAGACGATGATGTCTTTAATTTCCGTGCAGGTGACCTCAATTGAGTCCATAATGGGCTCGAGAACTTTCCATGGCTTCTTGAAAGACCTAAAGGCGTGTTCTGTGCAGTATTAGCTTTTACGAGAAGTTGACTACCTATCTCGGAAGGCGTACTCAGCCGGCTTCGGGTATAGAACTTCAACGCCTTGGCTAGAAACCTCTGGAAGGAATCATACATCCGACCAATGGTGTCAACAAGGCGCTGAGAGGGAAAGTATGAAGTCAAATGATCCACCATGGCAAACTTGGTTTTGATCTTCCCCACCCAATCCTCGACGTTCTGCTTCATTTCCTCATAGTTGATCTGGGTCACGAGAAGAACCTTGACAGCACCATATGCCAGAGCAACATACTCCGGAGCTTGACCGACCATGACGTCTAGAATTTGCGTATATTCGTACGCCGTTTCGGAAGCGCTTCTTAAGGCCGACTTGACAGAACCGACGAGCTGTCGCTCTGAGTCCGGCATCCCGGGTTGGTATTTCGCGTCGTGCTTTTCTTTGACATGTTTCAAGATGTTGAGCACTTTCTCTCGGTTATCCTCATGATTCTTGCGATCTTCGGCACTCGCCTCCTGAAGGAATTCCTTCAGGCGAGTATCGAGTTTGGTCTTGGAGCTCTGCACAATTGGCCTATCATAAATGTCAATCACCCGCTTGCGTATGTCGAGCGTTGTAAGGGACACAATACTGGTTCAGGATCTTTCCTGTCCAGACGGCGGCATCCCAGTGCTCGCCTGTCTGAGGTTTTTGCTTGACATCCATAGCATCGCGTTCTGGATTCGTCGAAGCTGATTCCGACTTTTTCTCACCATCATCAACAAGCATCTCGGGTTCGAGAGTAAGTTCACACTCCTCTATCTGTGACAGAGACATTTCGGACTATCTTTCCGAAGCGACAGTAGGTTGGGAAATTGGGAACTTAGGAAAGAGACCGGTTGAACAGTAAATCTGGCACATAAGCACACAGGAATCGTACTGTGCGTCGGCGGGCTAATGTGCCCACAAATGTACCAAAGCCAGGAACATTTGTGGAGTGACTGGGTATTAATCGCAGCCTTCAGCCTTGCTTTGATCGTCCTTTACCTCAGCAAAGCTCAGGCCATTTCCTCAACAGGACCGATAATGCAAGCCATCACAAACTGCGCAAATAATCCTCGTAGATTAAATATTGACGGATGGTATGCTGGCCCGAGGATTTTAATTGGTGTTGATATGGGTACCCATGGCACGGTTCACCCCAGGAAGAAGCAAGTCATGGACGAACTCTGTGATGCCGATCATGCCCGAGTTGCTTGATGAGCTGAGCTGCCAATCGTTTCCCGAGGTTTGATGATCGGCAGTGATGAGGCTTGGGAATACCTGCATCGGGACTCACCCTATTGGAAGGACGGGTGGTGACTAGAGTTCTGGCAGAAATCTGACGGTCGCACCCGTACACAACCCGACAAGCTGCAAACCGTGATCTGGGACATTATTGCCAGTTGCCAATGCAAACATTTGTGCCTCCCTTAGAATGATCGAGACAATTCATTTGCCGCACATCTTCATTATCTCCCTTCAGCTTAAACAACAATCACCTTTGGATTATCCATAGCGTCTATAAAATCGTAAGACTCCCCGTCTCAGCTTGTGTCTCTGTTTGACATCGCGTAGCAGAATCGTAATGCCTTGGATATAGGGTGATAACACTTGTGTAATTTGAAAATCTATAAAGGAACAAGTTTTCCTCATTTCCTCACTGTCTAACGCACCCTAAGCAAAGTTATATATTATTCGCAAGACAGCAGACTAATAGATGCCGGCCCAGGTTAGCAGATTTCCTTATGCGGCTTAGGCTGCTTCCTAGAGTAGTCCTGTCATCCAAAGAGCTAGAGACGTCTTTTGTTGCTCTCCAAACGTCTTGACCGTCTCATTCAGCAGAGTGGTCTGGTCGGCACAAGCATATCGAACATCCTTGGCGAGTGTGCTATTGCCTCCGTGACTCTTCGAAACGTCCTCCATTTAGTTTAGTAAGCAGTGCTTCTAAACTATCGAAAGCTGCAACCCTAACACACGCGTTAGGGCTTCTAATCCGTCACACTCTTCCTGCTCGATCACCCGTGAAAGAACAGAAAGCAGCATGTGCAATCGGCCTACGGGACGGGATGCGAGCGGCTACAGAAGAGAATCGGATCGCTGACCAGGCAAACGGGTAAGATGTGGCGGAGCGCTTCAATCCAGTTCCCATTTGCCAAATAACTATGAGTGAGGTTGAATCGTAGATGCGGCATTGGTTGAATATGTACCGGCCACACCTGCTCCCAAGATGTCGAGCCGCAAATTTTGGAGATGGCGGCTTTGCCTTCTTCAGGCTTGCGGAGCATATCTATGTCGTTAGCGATGCAAAATAACAGCGACTTGATTCGCGCATCATGCGGTCTCCCAGTTGACGGCCCGTTAAGGCATTCCGGGCCTATCGAATCGGCCAGTAGGTCAGCGATGCTATAAGAGGATCGAAATGCAGCTAGAATGTACATTTGCAGGTAAAAAACCATTTAGATTTCAACAAGTGACTCCTCACGTCATAATCCATTGTATTGTCCGTGTATGAGATGAAGATCTCTTGATCTGGGGATATCGGTTTCAACGACCGGACACGTATCGTCGTGCCCTCAAACAAGCAGACGGCATTGGGGTTGCAAGAGTGGTTCATTAGGGACGCTAAAGGGTCCAAGGCCATACCGACAGTTTCAAATTCTAACAGCCCCAAGCCCATACAATTCAATAGGATCTGTTTCGCATTATTAAGTGCATCTCCGTTGGATTGTAAAAACACTTACTCGGCAATACAAGCTTTGAATGTCCTCCTTGCGATCAGGTAAACCTAGTAATTCTTTTACTTTCTTACTCGATAAAACAATCTCCTTCCATTTGTTGCTCGCCTTACGGTAGTTGTCCAAATGAGAGCTCAGCTTCTGTATAGCATCCCATTGCTGATTACTCGGAGAGCCATTTGCTCTTCGGCACAGAAGCCGCAGAAGAGCGCGTGGTAGAAGGAGCAATTCGTGGTCCGCGAGAAGCTTGCACTCGTATTTATGATGACTCTTCCAAGCGTTCCTCTGACAATCCTATAACCCGTGCATCAGCAGGTTTACTGGAGATCAGACTTTAAAGATGAGAGGCAGAATAGATGATCACGCGTTTGAGGGTATTTGAACCGTGGACACTGATCCTCGAGCAATACCTCATCACTTTGCATCCCGCGCACGATTTGACTTCTACGCCGGAGCGACCTACTCCGCACATACGAGCAGCTGCGTTAATGACCTTCCCATCCACTGCAGATAGTTGTCATACATAACAGAAAGATGGTTGTCGCTTACGAAACACATCTGCTCCTTCCAGAAAATATCGTGTCCTTCTTCAACTCGACTCAGAGAAACAAGGCCTAAACCAGCACCTGGTAGCTACGATTTCCGGACACAAAGCTGTGCTGACCCATGGGAATCGCTTAAGAACGACGAATAGAGTCAGGTATCGAAGGCTGCTGAGTGTTTGTAGGGTAGAGGCTTATTCACGCCTGCACCTATTGGATTGGGGTTGAGATCCATGAGTTGACTTTGGGCCTGCTCAATGGGCCAGCGTGATAGGTAGACGGTAGGAACAAGTAGAAGTTAATATTCCTGTATTTCCTAGTAGTTGCAAAAATGTATGCAAGAGACCAAACTTCGAGTCCGGAAACTTTACCTTTTATCTTTATTTTTAAGACAAGGAAATTTACTTAATTCTTAATTTATTTTATATATATACTTAACTTATATATTACTACCTATAACATTCTCTATTACAATCACCTAATCGAGGTTCATACATATTTACAGGAGGTGCAGATGAGGACCCTATAGGTTGGGTGAAACTGTAGGAAGTCCATTGCAGGGGGAGAGGAGCTAAGTGCCGTAATTGTTCGAAGTGAGGCGGTGAGAATACCAATACAATGAAAGAAAGAGCATTGTTGTAATAATATTGTAACGCAATGGACGCGTACGCGTACCCTTGGAGATGTTATTCCTTTTCCCCCTTATAGAGACCAGGAATAAGACTGGCAGACCCAGGGATGAGGAAGGAGTCATGGTGCTCAAATGAGTTACCGCTTGCCTACGAGTAATTGGGCGACGCGGTGTAGAAATTCCCACCCAGGGCAGTGTTCATTGAATTATATTATTTATGAAAGCCCTAATTTTTGTCTACACGCTTAGTTACAAATACACAGCTACAAAAAAACTAACTCCTTTCCCTAAATAGCAATGTCAATCCCTACAATTTTAAGCCCTCCACAAAGCCTCCAAATCTGTCTCTATAGCCATTAGCTCAGCCAATCGTCCATCCCTGTCTCTAGCCATTTCTCCCAAAACTGCATTATATAAAACCACAAATTTGCCAACTTGCTCATCAGTCAAAACCGTATTGTCCCATTGTAACTTGAATTTATGACCTTGTACCGTCTTCTGGACCTCAACCATAAGGGCATAATTGATTGACATGAAGACCTTGCTCTGTGCCATAACAATCCAGCGCATATGGTCAGATTTGGCGTTAGTAGGAGCAGGTTCGAAGGGTTGAAAGCAATATAGCAACTTTGCGGAATGTGCCTTCCGATCTCTGCCTAGCGCAGTGTAGATGTCAGTCAAACCGACGGTTCCCTGCTCGGTCGTATCCCAAAACTGGGTTTGTGTATCTTTGAGGAACTGCTCGATGGTATCGGTTTCAGACAGTTGCGAGCGGAAGGGCAGGAAATTTGCACAAGCGCCATTCAAAAGCTGGGGATTCTCAACGTCTGCGTTGCGACCGGTAAGAAGGTTGTCGACTAGTACGTCTGTTGTGCCGCTCAGTCTCCCAGCAACGACAGAGTATGCGGCCTGGAAAACAGTTGATGCAGTGACACCGAACTTTGCTGCGATACTGTCGACGTCTGCATTCACGGGGGCAAATTTGAGCCTGTCTGCGATGGGTTGAAGTGGCAGGTTATGCCCCGGCTTGTACGTCTCGAGCGACATTTTCCAATATTGCAATGCCTTGCTGCGGTCTCCATTGTATGTCCAGTCGATAAAGCGCTTGAACGAGTTGACGGGAGGAAGATGGCTGTCCCCACTAGCGATAGCCCTGAATTGATCGTCAAAGATTCGAAGCAGTGTTCCATCGTAGGACCCGTGGTCCACCTTGATGCAGAGCGTTCTCGAGCCGTCTTGTAAAGAGTGAAGGACTCTGTACTTGATATTTGGCTTGCCAAATGTGAAAAGGCTATCCCGTAACTCTTCCATGTACTGAAGCTTCTCGGCTTCAGTTGTATAGAAAATGGATTCATAATTGAGAACTGGCTCTTTGAGTACGATCTAACAACCTTGTAAGCAAAACGAGTTTGGTTAGACATCACGAACAGTAGAAGCTTACCTGATACCAAGACAAATCTTCATTGTGATTTGCTTGATAGTACATTGTTCTCAGAATCTGATTTCTGGCCGTCAGATGCGTTGTGACTTTCGTCCAGCGTTCAAGGTCGAAATCCCGAGGAAGATCTCGGCAAGCCGTGAGATTCCAGAATTGCTGTTTCTTGTGGCCTTGCGTTAGGAATTCGATCTGCCCAGGGCCACAAGGATAGATTTCCTCGATGCTTTGGTCATAGTTGATGCCAACATTTCCGATAGCCGACAGAACCGACTGTGGAATCACATATTTGACGTCCACTGCAGCTTTCTTCTCCGTTACTAATTTGAGGTTCTTTGCCTGCTCTGCGAGCGTTGGATTGGACAGAATATGGGACACTGAGATGCTGTAAGAGAGTTGTCGGCATGCCGCAACGACATTGATAGCCGATATAGAGTCTCCTCCAAGACTGAGAAAGACCGAGTTAGCACCAATCGACTCTTCAGGCTCGTCTAGGACAGATGCCCATGCCTGCTGCATCACCCGCTCTTCTTCGGTCGACACAGCTTGGAATTCGTTGGAAGTCCTATCATGGGGTAGGTACTCCGTGATCTCCGCCTTTTGCATGCGCTCGACCAAAGCTACAAGTGCTATCCTGTTGGCTTTGCCCGATGGCAGGGTCGGGAGACACCTGAAAGGGAAGAAAAGAGTCGGCATCATATAGTGCGAGATGGTAGTAAGTTGTGGCAAGAGGTTCGTGACTCGCTCCAATCGGTCTGCTGGTGGCAGCGGTGTTGTACTGCCCGGCCGATAGTCACCCTTGAAGATACAGAAGGCAACAAGCTGCCGCTTTCCATGTACTTCAGCGACGGATACAATGGCGGCATCGACCTCGCCAGTGTGGAGGATAGCGTTTTCTATCTCACCGAGCTCAATCCGGAAGCCATTGAGCTTGATTTGGTAATCCTTACGTCCGAGGCATCTGAAAGAAGATTATTATATTAGTACATGTATCAGTGGTAATATGGAGAGGCTTACTCAAGGCTCCCATCTTCTGCCCAACGTCCTAGATCTCCAGTTCGGTAAAGTGGCGCGCCATCGATATCTTGGACAAAAGCTGCGTTTGTCTGTTCCGGTCGATTGAGGTAACCTTTTGCAAGATGAGGACCGCGGACGCAAAGTTCACCGACGGTCCCAAGTGGAACACGCTCTAAACTTCCTCCTTCTGGAGGAACTATGACGGCCGTCGCATGCTTCAATGGGAAGCCAATGCTATTCAAGCTGCTGCCCGGTTTGACATGGGAGATCGTCATGAGAATGGTGGCTTCGGTGGGCCCGTAACTGTTAACTAAGGTTAGCTCCGTGAAAAGTTTCGAGCGGAAAGAAAACATACCCATTGTATACATCCACGCTTTGCGCCCACTGTAAAATATTGACGTCGATTTTCTCACCGCATACGTTTAAAACCTTCAGGCGAGGGACTTGAGCTGGCCCACCACTGATAAGCTTCGTGATGGTAGGCGTGAGCATTACCTGTTCAATTCCCAGCTCATTAATGTATTTGGCGAGGTTTGACAGAAGCTCGGCCTGTGGACCGAGACACAAGGTCGCTCCGACCGAGAATATTGTAAATACATCAAAATATGATGCATCGAAGACGTAGTTCAGGACCCACAAAGCGTTCCATTCAGAAGTCATGGCAGTAGCTTCAACCATTCCCTCTGTCGAAGCTGTGACAGCTGAGTGTTGTACCAGAACACCTTTCGGAAGACCAGTAGAGCCAGAGGTATAGATGACATAGATGACACTATCGGGTGTAAGCTTTGGGACTATAGGGTTTCGCTCGCCTTGTGACGAGAGATCCATGTCTTCGGTAATAATCAGTTCGGCGCCGAACGAGGCACAAGCTTCTCTGTTCTTTCTGTCGGATACAATCCGCAATGCCCCAACATCCTTAACGATAAAAGCATTACGATCATGCGGATTAAGTGGATCCAGAGGCGTGAATGCGGCTCCAGCTTTAAGGATTCCAAAGATCGAGATCAAGGTCTCGACTGATTTCTCCATGTAGAGTGGTATGATCTCGCCATGCTGAACACCTTTGGAAATCAGCCACGAAGCAAAGCTATTTGCTTTCGCATTGAGCTCGCCATATGACAACATTCGACCTGTGGTTGTGCGAAGAGCGATCTTTGTCGGGGTGGAAGCGGCAAATGACTCGAAGGCTGAATGTGCTAGCCCAAAGACTGGCGTTGAACTAGGCGAGGTTGGGATATCTTGCGGTTTCGCTTCTTGAAATAAGGAATGCGCCGAAGATACTTGGCTAACCAAACCATCAGGCTTTTCAGCCATAGATCTAACAATATTGGCGAAGCTTTCGAGTAAAGTCTGAGCGGAAGCCCGATCTGCTGAATACGGAACCAGCATCTTGACAGAAGTCGGATCCATCTCGCTGACTTCGATGGTGATATATCTGAATGCATTGTCAGTTTCATAAAGGTGCCTCTTGAGGTCGTATTGCCGGGAAAAGCAATGAAATGGGTTCAACTCACTGCGTAAAGTTATTTCCGTGGGTTAGGATGGGTACAAGTGGGGATTCTCCTGGGAACCTCGGTATATTGACAAGCAGATTTACCATGGTGTTGAAGGAACTTGGTTTCATCGACGCTGCCGTTAGCGCATTCCGCATCCCAGAGTGTGCATACTTGGATAAGTTCCAAAGATTAGTCTGCACACTCTTGGTGTAGTCTATAGCCGAGGCTGTATTATCTACACGTACCCGCATGGGTACGGTACAGAGAGTCGGGCCGTCGAGGGATAGTATGCCATCAATATCGGCATCTCTCCCGGAAAATGCTGTCACAAAAGTAATGTCTGTTGAATCGAGTGCTGAAGCCAGGGTGAGAGCCCAAGCCGCATGAAGGACAGTCCCCATGGTAACGCCATGAGTGTGACTAAAATCTAACATACCATTCCCCAGATCATATATCAGAACGAAAGGCTCAGTGCTCTGGCTAGATTTGGCTGTCGCCGTAAGATCAAGCACAGTTAGAGGAGCTGTCTGAAGATAATCTTTCCAGAAGCTTTTGGCATATTCATCGTGCTTACGTTGCTGGTATGCAACATACGAGCTGAATGGTAAGCGGGGAATCGTACGGTTTCCTTGCAATATTGCTATGGTGTCTTCGATAATGAATTGGCTGGACCAGAAGTCGAATAAACCATGGTGCATCTCGAGAATAAGAAATTCTTCATCAACCACGACTGCTCGAACGAGGGAATCATGAAGTGGCATTTCGTTTCTGGATGAGTCGCGCAAGAAGTTCTGTAGGGATTTGCCTTTGACAAGTGTCCAAGGCAGGTTAGCCGTTGGTTTGACCACTTGCATGAAACTTCTCTTCCAAGGGAAGAAGGTCGTCCGCAGAATGTTGCTGCGAGCCAGAACGGTTTCCATGGCGCTACGAAGTAGCGAAGGACTGACCCCTTGGAGTTTGTAGATACGCCGATAGACGTAGTTCACTTTACCCAAGATTGAGTCTGCTAAGACTCCCTCCTGAAGAGGTGTGACTGGGTAGGCATCCTCCAGCCCTGCGCGGTCCAGCTTAACTCCTTGTGGAAGTAACGAGAAAGGAGGAGGAGGAACCGCCTCTCCCAGGTTTGACTCCGTGCAGTGTGCTGCTATCTCTCTAATAGAATTGGATTGTAAGATATCCGAAACAGAGACGTGAATATCCATTTTTCGAAGCTTTGATGCCACAACGATCGCATCCAGGGATGAGCCGCCAAGCTCCTGAAAAGATGCTTCGAGGTCGACCGTGGTTAGGGATATAGAAAGAACACTCGCGATAAATGTGGCAATCCTAGACTCAAAAAGGTTCGTGGTTTCTGGCGGTGACGAGGACAATGATCGTGACGAGGGAATCGGTGGTGTATTTGATGGCATCAACTTATCAGCACCCATAGATTCCACAGTCTTAACTAAACTAGAGATATCGACTTTTCCGCTAACATTGAGTGGCAGTTCTTCCTGCTGAACCCAATAGCTAGGAATAGCATAAGCAGGAAGCTGAATCCGCAGTGCTAAGCGTATCTCTTTAACGAGGCTAGTCCATTCCCTGCCCTTCTGGGGAACGACGAGAGCAACCAAAGCTCTGCGGTTGAGAATGAAGGCGGATACGACGCATGACTGGACCACACCTTGGTGAACCTGGATTATAGAGTTGGATTCGTTTGGTTCAACTCGTTGCCCGTCAATCTTAGTCTGTTGATCAATCCTGCCGATTAGTTCGATCGTACCATCTTCGGTGACAACAACCATATCACCCGTGCGGTAGAGGCGACCCGCTCCAAAAGGATTATCGATGAAGACTTCTCGAGTCTTCTCAGGAAGGTTGAGATATCCTTCGCCAAGCTGATCACCGCCAAGACAGAGCTCGCCTGGTACCATTGGAGGGACACGATCAATGCTGCCCGGGGCTAGCACATGACATGTAGTGCCTAGGAGTTGGTCAGTACACCGTGTAATTAAATATGGGGGAAGTATCAAAATCCCAAAATTTAGGACTCTGAAGGGCATGAATATGAAATGGCGTTCTTACTATCTGAGGGTCTACCAATCGTTCGAGATGTATGACCTAACTTGAGTTGGTGTCTCATGTTCAACTAGGGATTGTTAGTAGTCCATCAACCACGGTGCAGACTGGAGTAGGTATACTTGAGTGCATTCACTGAGGCCATAAGCGCTGATAAGCTGAACTCTCGTAGCCCACGTCTCAACAATTGCTGGCCCTACAGCTTCCCCACCGAGCGTGATCTTCTTGACTGTGGTAGGAAGCGTTAATGGGTCAACGAGCTTGAGCATGCTAGGTGTGATCTCAAGCGAAGAGATTCCCATTTTATCGATGGTATCATTCAGATGTAGAGTAATATCGTCCTTGCTCGCCAGACACAAGGTCCCTCCCCGACAGAGGGTGCCGAGAATAGTGCGCTGAGCGGCACTGAAGTTTGGTGAATGGCACAGAAGTTGTCGGAAAGGCCGCGACTCGTCCAAGGTTGGCATCGCGGAGAGGCCAGTACAGGCGGCAGCGTGTGACAAAAGAACGCCTTTTGAGTTTCCAGTGGTGCCAGAAGTATAGATGACATAAGCAATATCCGAAGATGCTTGGTAGATATTAAGGTCGGTGCGATACTTTGTACCCATCATTCGGGACCGAGCTACCATGTCCTCGATCGATGCCTCATGGGCTCCCTCAAACCATCCTTGGGTATTGTCGTCAACGATAACGAGCGAAGCTTCTGTATCTTTGATGATAAACTGATTTCGTTCAAGTGGAGAATCAGCCGAGAGAAGGACGTAGGAAGCCCCAGCTTTTAGAACAGCTAAGAGCGCGATGATAAGGTTGGTGGACCTTGAAACAGCGATAGGCACAATGGTACCGCGGGCCCACATGAGTTGCCTGGCTACTGCGTTAGCAGTTGAGTTGAGTTGCCGATATGTCAGCTCATGGTCCTCGAATTGAACTGCAATGGAACCAGGTGTCTTCTCGACTTGGCGTTCAAGCAATGAATGGACCAGGCTCACGGGTTCGAAAGTCGGTTCGGTGTTGAGGGTTTTGATATAGTTGAGAGCAAGGGCTTTGTTGAACTCAACGATGAGTTTGCGGCCCCTTGGTGAGACGGGTGCTGGAGACTTTTGTAGGGTCTGAGCTGTCATTTTTAATGTATTTGTTGGTTGAGTAGAATGAAAAAGGGTATTTTTTTGGAGAACGAGACTTCAAGTCTTAAAAATGATGGGGCGTTTTATAGGCTAGGCTCCTAGATCGAAGTAAAGGTTTGTATTGGAAAAAGATTTTTTTCCTTATTTCATATATGATGCAGCACTTAAGAAGAGAAGTGGGCGATAGTAGTAGACCGTGGAGTAGATGGAGAGGATAATGAAGCTGTTTCTTTGATTTTTATAACAGTAACTCTGCGATATTTAACGATGTAGGCAACATTTTCCCAGGCTGAATTCATCAGGCGAGGAGCGCAGTGTGGAGAGGCTGTGTGGTAGTGCTGATGAAGCGTAGAGGCGCAATGGAAGGAGGCTCTGGAATAGTCCAACAGTAAGTTCCTCCATATCCGGCAGTGTATAATAGCCGAGGAAAATAGGTAGGCCTTATGGCAAGATATTCTATTAATACGACAGTAGCTCTATAGGCCAGCCGGAGCCGGTGACGCCCATGCGATGAAAATATTACTTGTAAGAGGTCTTAACAGCGTCTCTATGGAAAACTATGTGTCTAGAACTTAAGTAAAATAGCGTGACGAGACTTACGATCGTTAGGCTTAGGCCTTTAGAAGCCACTTATACTAAAAATAAATCGCTGCCAAAACAATACAATAAAGAGCGAGTTAGAATATAGAGGAGATGTAAGAGTAGTAAAGTCCTTTAGAAAAAAAACTATAGAGTTACTAAGGTATAATTACCTACAAAACTAGTTATCTTCTAATCTATCTAATCTAACACTCTATACTCTAAATCTAAGTAAAATTACCTCCAATAATAATTCTAATTTGCTCTTAAAAGGAGAAGTAATTAGCTGTAAGTGTTTCAAGACTTAGCCGAGCCTTAGCTACACGTGATCGTCGCCTCGCCGAGCCGCTGCGGAGCACGAACTCCAAGCGATGGTCTTAGGCGACGTGCGCTTGCCAGCCTTTCGGACAATAAGTCGGTACGCCTGTGGTGGCAATAAGTCGGTATGACTGTGGTGGTGGCGCGAGCTCGTCTAAGATATCCTTAAATTGACCTAGCGCGTTACCGAATTCCTTCTAGATCTTGTTAGTAAGCCTGGTTGCGCGATAAAATCGCCTATACTCAAACCAAAGCTTATTGTGAAACTAGTTCGCTTATTACTCTCCCCCCAAATAAACCCTATACGGTGGGGGCGTACAAGGGGGAAGACAGGGGCGTCTAGCAAGTAAAATCTACTGATTTCATGGCCTAGCAGGCCTCTCGAAGTTTCTACGTAGGCCCTGGCCTTTACAACAGACCAGATTTTGGCCTGTGCAACAAGGCAAACAGGGCTTCCCACCACTCAGAGAAGGGCCTTCCTACTTGTAGCGGGGCGGAGCCGCTGAATAGGGTTTATTTAGGGGGGGGGGGGAGTATCCCATACCAAAAGGATGGCAAAGAGAGAGTTGTTGCACCAGATGACGCCACGTGCTCGTCCGCGTTAAGCTTTCCAAGATAGACTTAAGAGTAGATTTTCTGGGCATACCTGCATCAGCCACGTTAAGGTTGCATGTGAGGCTATATTTGGCTATTTGGGCTTCACATAAATTGCCACGAATAAGAAGCTATTAAACTTAGAAATTAGGAGCTTGTAATCTAGGAAATGCTCTGGATGAAGTATAGTAAGGTCGAAATACAATTTCTGACAGTGATGCGAATGACGTGCAGTGTCAGTACCGGGTAGTGGGTAAATAACCACTACCTAGCCCGGCCTAGACCCAGGGGCTTGGGTATGGATCGTCATTTTGAATTACCCAAGCCCAATAAGCCAATGATGTCAATAACCATGGGTAAACCGCATAATATTTCGAGCCCTAGGATAGGGAATATGGTACATCTAGCAGGGCATGTTTCGAGGCTATTTCGAGGCTCTTCATATACCTACAGGCTATGTTAAGAGAGCCTCTTCCCTGTAATTTTACTACTATCCCTTTACTATATCCTTTTGTAAGGTTATTCCTAAATATATCCTTAATACTAAGACACAAATATATCTGATTCTAAGTTTTTTTTAACATCTAGCAACACTTCTCGCAAGCTTAATTAAGTTTCGAAACCATAGATTTATTCACCCCATTCCGTCGAAGCTTGTAATCGTAGTTTATATTGTCTTATTTTCGTGCCTTGCCAGAGTGCAGCGCCCAACGGGCGCCCTAGAGCAGCTGAAACTATAGAGCTGCATCGAATTGCCCTAAAATTTGTATGGGAAATGATACTCTAGGGTGCTAGTTTGCTGCTAAACGCTCATATAATAGGGCTTAAACTTGCTATATATATCATCGAAGGGAAGGTGGGTAGGCAGCATTTTTCTATGGGCCTTGCACTAAATTATGCTGCGGCTCTCCACGACTCCACTCCTTCATAAAACATACACCTTAATTTAATTGGGTCGGGTATGGATCGCTGCTTTTTCAGGCCCAATCCACCCATTGCCGACAATGATCACGTGTAATCTGTAGTTTTTGGTAGGCTTTCGCTAATCTCCCTAATGACTCGCAAGCGAGCGGTACTAAGCAACGCGAATGTACAAGTACATATTTGGTCTCTTTGTGCCGAGAAACCTCCTGTTCTAGAGCCAGACAGAACTTCCAGCGGCTGTGCACGAAAGGGAAGCCAAATTTTGCGAGCGACTGTATAAGCCCCTTTGTGGAGAGTAGTTAAGGTTCTGCGCCTGCTATATGACTGCGGCAAAACGGTCAGGCACATATTCATCCGAATCTATTGAATCACCTAAAAAAAGGAAGAGATCTAGGCCCTGAAACCTCTTGTGTAAAGGATTTCATGCCAAGCTAAGCCAGTTATTTGCACACTGGAAACGGAATAAAAGCCAGTCCTTTACATGAACTAGAAGTGGACGGGCTATAAAAAACAGGGATACTACAACAGGTAGCTGATGGTATTAGCGGGCGTTGCTCTGTGCAACCGTCTTACATTTCTCGGATGCCGCATTAGAAATACATGAAATGAAATTGGGTATAACCCCAAGTTCCCCCTTACTTCGCTTCGAAACATACCTGGTCTTCTAAGATTTGATCTCCTGAACATTCGTCTGGACCTTCTCATCACTTTCCATTTTCATTTTCAAATCACACATTCTACACTCTAACGTTTTTGAAATGGCGCAACTCCTCACTATGGCTAGCAACGGTCAAGCACCGGCTGTAAACTTCCACCTCCAAGAGGTTCCGTCGCCTAAAGCGAACGAGGTTCTTGTCAAATTCCTCGCCGCTCCCATCAATCCACTTGACATCCTCGTACTGGCCGACCTGTATCCAGTTAAGCCGGGTTATAAACATGCTGGTGAACCAATTCCCGGCTATGACGGGGTTGGGGAGGTCGTCAGTTGCGGTGCTGAAGTGAAGAATTTGGTCCAGGGGGACCTGGTGGTTCCTAGCAAGTTTGGGATAGGTACATGGCGCTCTCATGTGGTGCTTGACGTTCAGTCACTGCAGAAAGTTTCTCGTCCTCATGATCTAGCGTTTGCCGCCATCCTCAGAATCACTATCGCGCCGGCATTTTGCCTCGTTGAGGACATGTGCAATCTCAAACCTGGAGACTACATTATCCAGAACGCTGGGACTTCCGTTATTGCACAGATGGTCGTCCAATTTGCTCGTCTCCGTGGCGTCAGCGTCATCAACGTTGTTCGGGATCGTCCTCCGGCCGAGCTTGAAGCGGTCAAGAAATCATTGCATGAAATAGGTGCCGACATTGTAGTCTCTGAGGGCGAGTTGGCTGAAGACCCTAGCATCAAGACAAAGCGCATCATTCTGGCGTTGGACTCCGTCTTCGGATCGTCTGGTCGTAGCCTGGTCAAAGCACTGTCAGTCGGCGGCACTTATGTCCAGTTAGGTTTCCTTGGAGGACCGAAAGAGCAGCTCATGCTTGACCCTTCAGACCTCTTCGGGCGGCAATTGACAATGAAAGCATTCCGTGGCTCAGCTCAGGTTGGGATGCGTTCTGTGGAACAACAGCGAGATCTATTTAACTGGTTCGTTGACCTCTTCAACCGTGGCGTTCTGAGACTGCCACCTCTTGGCCTGCAGAAGATTATGTGGGAACTAAGCGACAAAGGCGGGAGCAAGGAGAGGCTTCTCCAGGCGATTGGACGTGCCCAGAAAGGCGCTCTTGGACAGAGGAAGCAGATCATTGTCTTCAAGTAGCGGTGAGAGTCACATATATGTAGTTGAAGTTGGTCGCTCGGGCTTACACTGTAGAGGGAAAAAATCGGGTGAGGTGTGATGTATAGCTGAACAAGTCTAGCTCAAATACGAATGTCCCTTACTGTATCCCTCTTTTAGCTAGCCTACTCGCTGTTCCACGAGACACCTGTTCTAGAGGTAAAGACAGACCTGAATGAAATACTGCTTGATTTGCAACTCGCATGTGAAGTCACCAGTGTTTGATTTAGGATTGATTGAACTTCAAAATAGAGAATGTGCATCGTCGTTGCTAAAACGGTATATATCTCATATATCACAAAAAAGAGTTCATATTTCTTATATACCATAGGTATATTTTGGTCTCTTTCTCATATACCACATTTATGGTACATTAGATAGAGTAGTACACCTACTAAAACTATGGTATTTTAGAAAGAGTAGTACAGCTATTAGCTACCTATCTTCTTATTCTTCTAGAACGAGTACGATTAATACAAATTCCTCCTCCTTTTCTTTTCTTAATCTACCTCTATTCTATCAAATTGGGAGATTGCTACTTGGGAGAGCTCCCTATCGCTCATGCTCTACTACATTAGCTACAAATCTTAAAACAATAGTATATGAGGTAGAGTGTGTATTTTATATGGTGTATCAGATAGAGGTAAACTACACTGCTCTATCTTATATACCATAGCTTTAAAAGTGTAGTATGTGAGATAGAGACCTATGCCGACGACTTTATAAATCGACTAATTTATAAATTCGTATTTAAATCCATAAATCTATGCCTATTTTTTAGTACGAATTTATGATTTCGGGTATAATTATAGAATAGTGCCTAAGTTATAAATTCAGTAATATTTATAAATTTATTTAGGCACTCTAAGTAATAATTACTATAATTAAAGTTAATTAGAATATCACTATTTAATAAGCGACTTAAGTTAAATATAGATAAAAATAAACAACTAGAATCAAGTTAAATTAAATTAAATTAAATCACTTTCTTCCCTTCCTCTTGCCTCTACCTTAAATAGACTATATATGATTTAGATTGATTTCGAGTAAGATAACTTAGTTAAATAAATAGATTTGAATTGGTATTATTATTAATAGGTCAAGTTAAAACATTGACAACAATAGAGCAACAATTATAGCTTTTAGTAGTTAATTCCTAAGCTTATTAGGCTCGAATTATAATTAATAAATCTAAATCAAACTTCAGGCGATTCATAAAGTCGTCGGCACAGACCAAAAAGACTTATGGTAAATGAGATATATTCCGTTGTTTAAATGAGTGTGCTACAGCGTCGCAAAAACACAGACAATCAGATCCTTCTAGCTAAGCCTCTTTCCTCTTGCGCTCAATTATTTGACAGTGGGGGTTATAGACTTCTTCAACATATCTGCCAATCCCTCGGGGCGAATTGGTTGGTCATCATCGATTTTGAGCCCGTTTATGACTCTCGCGATCATCGCATACATCCCCAAGATGATGAGCACCTCTACCAAGTCCTCAACACTAAGAATCTCAAGCGCGTCTTTGATCGTGTCGGGCTCATTCGTGTAGGTTGCCAGCTGCTCGTCGACAATGCGAAGAATGAGGCGGTCTCTCTGGCTCCACGGTCCCTCCCCACTTCGGACGCTCTCAGCGCTGCATCCCATCGCATCAATTTTCTCCTGGTCCATCTCATAGGCTTCGGCCACAGGGAGATTGACGTCGTACTCGTACTTTGCCCCCAGGGTGGTAGCAGTACGAAGCACAATCAATTGCTGCAGTGTGGTTAGCTAAATTTGATCTCAGTCCCTTAATAACGTACCCAGTCGAGGAGGGGGATCTTGCGAACTTGGCCGTTGAAACAGCCGCCAATGATTCCCATCACATGTTGGAACAGCCCATGTGAGTGTCCAAGTAGTAAAAAGATATTTCGTCTGAATGGCAAAAGATTGATCTTCTCTGCGACCAATGGTGGCGCTGTGGCAACATCGACATAGGGAACTAAACAGGTGTGCCGAAACGGATCGTCGTATACCTTTGTCATGTTCTCGTTTGTCTTGATGTTCGTGGTCATAGTAATTACTGGAAGAGTGTGGTTAAGTTGAGGAAGGATGAAGGACGAGGAATGAATTTTGCTCTGGAATCTAAAAATGAGACGAGGGCTCCAATTTCAACACTTTACGTGCAAGAGTAGAGCTAGGTCTGGAGCATCGCCACTCTTAGGTTGAATTTCGAGGCTAAAAACGCAATATACCGATCCTAAAGCTTGCCAACTCAACCGCATTTTGTTTTGTGATCTGGCCACGGCTTTCTCCTCGATGCAAACAGCAAGCCCCAAGCTTGGGCAGTCTGAATTTCTTAGCAAGTCTCATGCTTGGATGCATATGCAAGTGGCTCAGCTATCCACATTCCATTTCGGGTCGCCGTAAGCTTACATTAGGAGGATAATATTTTAAGTTTATACAAACCGGGAACATCGCCCCCCGCACATGGTAGTTTAAATCTCAGCCGCACCTAAGCATGCGTCCTGGGTTCAAACTGTAAATCCTCCGCCACTAACTAGTACATCTCCGAGTTGAAAGTCTAGACTTTAGGCCAATATTTGATGTTGTCAAATGGCACAACAATATCCAACTCTCTCTTTCCATTTTCAATATTCCTCTTCATTCTACTCTCCTTTCTTCATTCACGCATCTAGCCATGGAGAAATCAACTCATCCAACTATCCTTAGTTACAACTTCGATGGGAAACAGACTATTGTTTCTCTCCTTACCAAGTTCTATGTCTGGCTTCCACTGCTTCTAGGCGTATACATTGTCTACACTCGCTACTTCACCGGCATTTCTCATATCCCAGGACCCTTCAGTGCCAGCATCAGCAATTTCTGGAAAATCAGCGCAGCATGGCATCAAGAGATGCCAAAGCGCAATATTGCCTTGCACCGAAAATACGGTCCCCTAGTGAGAATTGGACCCAATATGATTTCAGTAGATGACCCCGCAGCGTTGTCTACCATCTACGGCTTCAAGCCAATTTATCTCAAGGTGAGACGAGACGGATGCAAACTTTTCGGAAATAGTGGCTCACCTCTAGTAGACTGCCTTTTACCCCATCGTCGAAGCACTTTACGACGGTAAACTCCTCGCGAATCTCTTCACCACCCGCTCCGAGAAGTATCACGCTCACCTCAAGCGTGCCTCGGTGAATGCGTACTCCATGACGTCCCTAGCCGATCTCGAACCACACGTCCAACCCGTCATTGACCTGTTCCTCAAACGCATTGACGAGATCGGCGATGGTGGCAAGAAGGCTTTTGATATCGGTATCTGGCTCCAGTACTTCACCTTCGATGCGCTCGGAGAGATCAACTTCTCTGAGCAGCTCGGCTTCCTCGAGACTGGCACAGATGTTGGCAAGAGCATCGGGACCATTGACGGCCTACTTGCCTACCTCTCCATCATTGGCCAAGCACCATGGATGCACAAAGTCCTCTTAGGGAATCCAATCGTGCTCCGCATCTTGCCCCTTGAAAGCAGCAACGAGGTCCAAAACGTACGTATGTCTTGTCAAAATTTGGTGCCGACATGCTAAGTAAAATGCTAGTTTGCAATCAAAATGATCAACAAGCGCATCAAAGGCGAGCAGACCACCGTCCAGCGCGACATCCTCGGGCGCCTCCTGGAAGTCTCGGAGAAAGATGAGGCCAAGCTCTCTTTCACCGAGATCATCGCCCTCACAACAACAAACCTGATCGCAGGCTCTGACAGCACGGCCATCGCTTTGCGCGCCATCCTGTACTTCCTATGCCGCACTCCAAACGCTTATGCCAAATTGCGAAAAGAGATCGACGACGCGTTCGCCTCGGGCGCTCTAAGCTCTCCGGTCAAGTATGCAGACGCCGTAAAGCTCGAGTATCTGATGGCTGTGATTACAGAAGCCCTGCGCGCCCATGCTGCGACGGGTTTCGTGTTAGAAAGAGAGGTTCCAAGTGGTGGTGTTACGATCGCAGGGCAATTTATCCCGGCTGGCACGATTGTAGGGATCAATTCATGGGTCATGCATGCGAACAAGCAGGTGTATGGCGAAGATGCCGAGGAGTTTAGGCCGGAGCGGTGGTTTGAGAGCGAGGAGAGGGTGAAGGAGATGAAGCGATGCAATATGGCTGTAAGTGCTGGCTCGGCTAGTAGAGTATTTATTGAATTGTACTGTACAGTATGCTAACTTGGATGCAGTTCGGCGCGGGACCACGTGTCTGCATTGGACGCAACATATCCATGATGGAGATGGTCAAGTTCATCCCGGCGCTGATTCGGATGTTTGATTTTCGCCTGGAGAACCCCGACAAGGAGTGGGAGGTGCTGGGACATTGGTTCACGAAGCAATCTGGGATGGACATGATTTTTACTAAACGTCAATTGTGAATGGGGAAGTGGTGTGCTTGATGCAAGGGGGATCTGGATCTATTGAAATTGGGGCCTCTTTAAATTTTCCATTTTCCATTTTCATTCTTTACTCTCTTTCTGCTTTCTGTCTTTTTCTTCATCTAGTAAGAATACTACCACCGTTCTCACCAAAGTTTTGCCCTCCTGAGAAGATTGATGTGATATATCTAGATCTATGAAATTGAGGCTTCTTTAGAGGTCGGAATGGGTACCACAACCCATGGGCTAATCCAACCTAACCCGGCCCATGGGGCCTTAGCACTACCCACGAGTAGCCCATAAGCCTTCAAACCAGCTCCTTGGTAGCCATTGGGTGCTTGGCATTACCCGTGGATGCCCTATGGGCTCTTGGTATGACGTATGGGTAACCCATGGGTTCTTGGTATTCTACATAGGTGTCTACAAAATCTACTCTATACTTCTTAAGTAATAATCAATGTAAGAACTATTATTAAGAGGTAGTTATCCTACTTCTAAGGAACCTATAGAGTTATAGTACTATATATAAGGTAAGACATACTGCGTACAGGCTTAAACAAACCATATTACTGTTTAAGCTGCGGCTGTGTAAATCCAGGGTAATCAACTAATCACTTAACTGGAAAGTCGCCTTTTATCTATAACTGGTTAGTTGCGTTCAGACGGAAATAGGGTTTGTTTGGGCCTGTACGAAGTAGGTCTTTAGATTAACTCGTGGGTACTCGTTGGCCCCTTGGCACTACCCGTGGCGACCCCATGGGCACCCATTCCGGGATCTAGGCGTCTCTAAAGATACTTGATGCACATCTGAAATGTCCAACTCTTGATTTCTGTCGTTTTGGCTTTTTTTTTTTCATGGCAATCAGACACCGAAATATTCACTCTGAGCACAAGAATTTTGAATTGACACAGCCCACATTCTCGCCAATGCTAGCTCTTCTTTGTTGGGGGCTAGATTCACAACGCGAGGAATTAACTAACCTTAATTGTAAAGAACCGCTTGCAGCCAGAGTTTGGTTAATTTAACGGCAAATCTCTATGTGCAAACGTACAACCCTTGGCGACGATGAGGCGGTGTTCGTACTAGTGGCTGGAGAGCTGAAAACCGCAGCTTCATCATTGATTACTTCATACGGGGCGGCGGCGTAGTTAAGGCAAATTTCACAATGGTAAATATTACAGAGTAAGCGTGAACTGTACTTCAAAAGCTTCCTCTTCTTCTCGTCTCCTTATTCCTGTTCTCTAACATGTCTATCAATCAACAATTCGTTGAAACCTCCCCTGCTACAATGTCTTCCGAAAAGGTCTCCACCCAATCGCTAAACAATCATGCCGTCGACCAGGAGAATTCTCAGGCTGGCGCCGAGGAAGTCATTAATCCACCTCGCAAAATTCATGGATTACGGGTGAGCACTTCATCACCTTCCATGCATGCATCAAACTCTAATTGTCTCCAATAGTGGTTTTTGGTGGTTACCGCCATTCTCTTCAGCATGTTCATGTACTCTCTCGATGGTACCATTGTTGCTGACCTCGTCCCTTCGATCGTCAACGAGTTCGACAGCGTGCCACTTCTTCCATGGCTCTCCGTCGGATTCATGGTTGGCAGTATTGTCACAGTCCTTCCACTTGGTAAACTCTACGGGAAATACAACGCAAAGTGGCTCTATATCATCTCTGTCGTTCTCTTTCTCGCCTCGTCTGCCCTCTGCGGCGCCGCGCCAACCATGAGCGCTATGATCGTCGGGCGTGTCTTCCTCGGTATGGCAGGCAATGGCATATACTTCGGCATCCTTACACTTCTTTCCGTTAACACCACTGACAAAGAGAGGCCTGCATATCTCAGTTTGGTCGGCTTTGTCTGGGGCCTAGGGACTGTCCTCGGCCCTGTCGTGGGCGGTGGGTTCGATCAGATCAACTGGAGATGGGCATTCTATCTTAACCTAAGTAAGTCACAACACATACAGAAAAGAGTCCAGTTCTTCTGACAAGATTCATAGTCATTGGTGGCGTCTTCGCTCCTGTATATCTGTTCATGATTCCTCCTTTCGACCCTCAACCCACCGACACCACACTCAAAGACCGCGGTAAGAACTTTGATATTGTTGGTGCCGTGCTCTCAATTGCTACCATACTGTGCCTCGTAATGGCGATCAACTTTGGGAACGCACTGTACGCCTGGAACAGCGGCCAGATCATTGCTCTATTCGTCATCTTCGCCGTCTCCCTGGTTGCCTTTGCCGTCCAGCAAAAGTTCACTTGGTTCACTACAAAGGAGGAACGTATGTTCCCATGCCACCTACTCAGAATTAAAGAGGCCAATCTACTTTTTGTGGCAGCTGCTGGTTGCAACGCTGCTGGGTTCTTGCCAATTTATTACATTCCTGTCTACTTCCAGTTTTCAAGAGGCGACAATGCACTGGAAGCTGCTGTGCGCCTACTCCCGCTTATCATTGTTCTAAGCGCAGCGATCATGGCGAATGGGTACTTTATGAGTAAATTGGGTTACTACCAGCCCTGGTATCTGATAGGCGGCGCTTTGGCTTTGGTTGGAGATGTTCTACTGTGTAAGTCGCGCTGACTCCATATTCCTGTCCTTGCACCTAACATGATTCGCAGCCCGAATAGATAATAACACTAGTGTCGCCAAGATTTACGGATACGAAATTCTAGTTGCTATCGGATCTGGGGCTTTCATTCAGGCATGCATAAGCTTTCTTCCTCTATGCAAAGCTACATTGACTGATTCTTCTTCGCTTAGGCTGGTTACGCAACGATTCAAACTGTAGTCCCCCCAGCTGATACGTCTCATGCGATCGCGTGAGTACCTTCTAATCAGTTTCCTCTTTTTGCAGTTACCTTAGTTTCCCAAACTGACTATTGATTGCAGGTTCATGATGCTGGGTACGTTTCAGAGACAAAAATATTTCCAAGAAATTCATATGAGGACTTCCAGGCCGTGTACTAACACTTACTAATAGCACAATTTATTGGGATCGTGTTCGGTCTTTCAATTGGAGGGGCAGTCTTTATCAACGAGGCCCTCAAGTCGCTGAGAGCACTACTGCCCAACATTTCTGAGGCTCAGCTTCGAGTAGTTATCAGCGGTTGGTGACACGATCTCCCCATTTTGACCCTACAAAGCTGATTTCGTCGCTTAGGAACGTCATCTAATGCCATAGACATAATTCCCAAGGAACTCCAAGATCAGGCCGTCTCGGCCATTGTTGACAGTCTTCGTAAGATGTAAGTCTTCTGTTATCTAACCCTACCTCGATGGAAAATATCTGACTTCCAAGATTCATTCCCGCGTATGTAGGGGCAGCCGTTGCACTTTTAGTCTCTATTTTTATCAAGGTAGGCTGAAGCCGTTTAGTTATTTCTACAGCTTGAATGAATCTAACAAGTCTGTGTATAGAGAAACAAGGCGTTCCACGCTACACGTGCAGGCAATTGAAAACACCACCTCAATTTGGTTCGGCCATAGGCAACCCGGCCTTGAACTATTTCTCCGGTCCGGTCATAAGACAGGGACAAGTCCTGCGAATTATAGAATATGTTATTTGTTTGAGAGAGATGTAATTTTTAGCATAGCGTTATGGTACTGGAATAAAATAGACGGCCTCAATTTTCATTCAACTTTCCTTTAATCAATAACCTCGGTACTATCAAAACCAATCGGAAATTCTGCACTCACTCAATTAACAAATATTTTCGTAAAACTTTTAAGGTCTCAAATCTACATCTAACCCTATTTATTACGTCAAATCATGTGTTACACATGTACTACTTTTCCGACTACGATTTTCTAAGTTTCAAAACTGTAAGCCTCCGACGTGTCGTCGCCAGTGTTACTAACAATAGAAACCATACGATATTACCTACATTGATATCAGACTTTGAATATCGTTCCGCTTGCAGTATTAGAACCTCTATATCCTATTTTGCATTTTATAATATGGTCTTAAATCAAATTCTAGTTTGAAGACATTTTACCATTTCGTGTTGTCAGAAATAGATAAAGAACCAATTAAATTAAAGCTATTTAGGAGATATAGAGTTGCCACACTGCGAAGTAGTTTCTATAATTACTAAGCAATTCCTGACAGGTGTCGTTGGTTTAAGGTGTGGAAAAGCTACTCCCCGGGCTATTGTAAGTATATTACGCTATTAGTAAACAATACTACAATATGACAATATATTGTCAATATTGGAAACCTAATATCATATTGGTACAATATTAGGTTTCTAATATTATGTCGTATCGCCACAATATAAGAATCTTGGTATTATATTGCCTATACTTCGTATTGCAATCGATATGATATGTCGTCATATTGTTAGCCACACTGGTCATTTTGGCATTTTTTTGGGACCTTACCTATTCCGTTTAGTCACCGCGAAGGTTAAAGTGAAAACCGAGTCTTCATTTTTTTGGTCACGGCTAAGGTCAAAGTTAAAACAGATTCTTCATTTCTGATCGGGATTCTGCCCATCGCTTATCCTGTAGGCGGTGACAACCATTACCCTCAGTACGTACTGTAACAAACTGTCCAAGACATGCCGGTATCGACTGACCAGGAAATGCAAGATGAAGACACAACAGCAGGAATATGCATAAAACAAGGTCGAACCAGCGGACAATTATCTACAAGCAGTTACAAAGGTACACCGCATAAGTATTGTCAATTCCAACTGTAATCCCTAATCTAGAATAGAGTAGAGCTTATATTTTTTCGTGTAGAATTTCCGGAAATTAGATGATTTAAACCCATTCCAGACTGATGATTAAGTTAGAATTGATAGTACTTATGCGCTGTACCTTCGTACTTTGGATTTAAGATCGAGAAGGATTCCTCTTCAACTCACCAGTGCTTCCCCTCTCTCTACTAACGAGTCGCCGCCTCCTTAACTAACCCATCTAGCGAATACACCTTCATCATGAAGAGCCAATTTCTCAGTTACCTACCCCTCCTTTCTCTGCTTGTGCCGTCCCATGCCAGCCCCTTTGGCCCATACGTTAACGATGACCCCGGAAAATCAGATAAACTGTTAGGAAGTTCCTTTGGCATCCCTGGAAACCAGACATTCGACTACGTGATTGTTGGAGGTGGAACAGCAGGCATGTTACAACTTGAACCAGTGTTGAGGGAGACAAATACCTGACAATTTTCAGGTCTTGCGCTCGCAAATAGACTTTCAGAAAATGGCAGCTGGATAATCGCCGTCATTGAAGCAGGAGGCTTTTATGAGATTGATAACGGAAATGTTAGCCAGATACCACTTTTTTCGTCGGCGGGGACCGACAAGTCTACAACGAATTACAATCCCTTGATTGATTGGGGATTTGTTACGGAGCCGCAGGAGGTAAATAGCCCTCCAAAATTCCATCGCAGGATGGATACTGAATCGTGAAGATATGCCGTTCTAACCATCTTTGAAGGCCGCAAACAACGCAACAGTCCATTATGCTCGCGGCAAATGCCTCGGCGGTTCTTCAGCGCGCAACTACATGGCCTACCAGCGCGGTACCAAAGATTCTTACGATCTTTGGGCCGCCGAGGTTGGCGATCCATCCTACAGCTGGTCCTCCTTCCTACCCTATCTCCAGAAAAGCCTACACTTCACCCCACCTGACCCTTCTAAGCGGGCTCCCAATGCCACGCCATCCTATGACCTCGCCACCCTCGGTCCGGGTAGCGGTACTGGGCCGGTTTCCGTGACGTTCTCAAACTACGCCATGGCCATGAGCTCATGGGTGCAAAAAGGCCTCGAGGAGATTGGCATCATGCCGACTCAGGGCTTCACCAGCGGAACTTTGTTCGGGTCTTCGTATGTGATGGAGACTATTGATGCGAAGTCACAGACGAGAGAGAGCTCTGAGACGGCATTCCTAGAACCGGCGCTGGAGAGGGGGAATCTGATTGTCTTCAAACAGTCGTTGGCGAAGAAGGTGCTGTTTGATTCCCAGAAACGCGCCACTGGCGTCGTCGTCGAGACTTCGGGGAGGGAGTACACTCTTAGTGCGAAGAGGGAGGTGGTGCTTTCGGCGGGGGCGTTCCAGAGCCCACAGCTCCTGATGCTTTCGGGCGTGGGCCCGAGATCGACGTTGGAGAAGTTTAAGATTCCGGTTGTCATGGAACTGCCGGGTGTAGGGCAAAATATGTGGGTGAGTGGGCGACTTCTGTATGATATATAGCAGAAGGAGGAGAAAGGTTGGATTTGTACGATTCGGAACACGACTGACGATATGAACAGGACCATTTGTTCTTTGGCCCCAGCTACCGCGTAAACGTGATTAGCGGCTCCTCATTAGGGAATCCCCAGTTCGCAGCTAAGGCAGCTGATGACTTCCTCGAAAGGCAAGCCGGCATCCTAACTAACACAGGCGGCGACTTCTTCGGTGCGTCTCTCTTCCTGTCCTCCATCTCTGCCCTCCCCCGTACTGACCACCCACAGCATGGGAAAAACTCCCCAACTCGTCCCGCTCGTGTTTCTCAGACCCTATTATTGCCTCACTTGCAACTTTCCCTGCCGACTGGCCCGAAGTCGAGTACCTCAGCGTCGGCGGTTTCTTGGGTAATAATGTGAACTACGCCACTATGTCACCCACAGATAGCTACAATTATATCTCCGTCGTCGCGGCCCTCGTGGCACCCCTCTCGCGAGGAACTGTTTCCATCAATTCCTCTGACGCGGCCGATGCACCACTCATCGATCCCCGCTGGCTCACCCACCCAGCTGACCAGGCTGTTGCGATCGCGGCGTATAAGCGCCTACGAGAGCTATTCGCGACCACAGCTCTGAAACCAGTCCTGATAGGTCCAGAGTACTATCCTGGAGCGGCGGTTGGGCAGACTGATGCAGATCTGCTCGCAGAGATCAAAAGGGGCTTTCAGACGGTTTGGCATGCGTCGTGCACGTGTAAGATGGGGAAGACGAGCGATCCGATGGCCGTGGTAGATACACAGGCGCGGGTAATAGGCGTTAAGGGGTTAAGGGTTGTGGATGCGAGTGCGTTTGCGTTGCTGCCGCCGGGGCATCCAGTCAGTACTATTTGTGAGTTGCTCCAGATGCTGTTGCAGTTGATGGTGGCTGCTTGGTAGAGGCTTTTGACTAACGGATTTACTTGTACAGATGGTCTTGCGGAGAAGATTGCGGATGATATTAAGACTAAGCCCTTAGGATTTTAGAACAATGCCATTGTTTTTGTGCAAATCGAAGATTTCTAAGATCTGCACAAGCTTTCTAAGTGCTTCCACGCCATACATTGACCTGTTATTTCTCTGAATGTCGTTCAATATTGAAGCTATTAGAAATATTTAGCAAATTAAGTTTGTACAATTATTATTTTATCACCTAAGCCTAATATAGGTTATTTAATATAAAGTTATAATTCCTATATAAATGACCTTTAGTAATTTATAATTTCTTTATCTTTTTATGGGAATATAAATCTTAAAGTATATAGATTTATATATACTCTATAAATACTAACCTTGTGATATCTTATATTATACTTTAATATCTTATGCTTCATATTAAGCATAACTTTCTAGATATTCATGGGCTTGAATATAGATAATCAAGTGCCTGAATATTCGACCTACAGATTTCGAAAGTCTTCCGATTGATTCCGCGTTCTGATTATTAATCAAATTGAGTTAAGCCTATAGGATTCAACTAATGGAATGGGAGGAAACTCTATTTCTCAATGTTTCTATTTACTGCTTTTGCACTCTCACAATCACGTCTACAACAACTTGGATGCTGTCATTTCCTGGGAGGAATTATTGATCTTCTTGTTTCAATTTTTAACTAACCGAGTACTGCATCTGTGTATTACATTCCATTGAAATTCCCTAAAACATGCGGCCGGAAAGTTCAGCCGTTCTTCAAAAAGCCACCAACGAACTCAAAGCGTTTCTGCATGAATCCAAAGAGGTAAGCCAAGCCACGAACTGTACAGCCGAAATATGTAATAGGAGCCTAACAAAGAGTATGGTACGTACAAAGGTATCCCTTCCCTCGAATGTTGGTTATTTAGGCAGGGATTTAACACTCTGCTCGTCTATAATCGCGTAACGCGTCTCAGAGGCAAATACTAGAAGTTTATTAGCTAGAACTACTCTGTTTGATAGATACTTTATTACACGTCACTATGGCCTAAGTGTTGGCCAATATTCGAGGGAAGGGATAGCGCATAAGTACCATCAATTCCAACTTAATTATTAGTCTAGAATAGGCTTAAACTAACTAATTCTGGCAATTCTGCACGCAAAATTATAAGCTCCACTCTATTCTAGACCAGGGACTATACTTAGAATTGACAATACTTATACGCTGTCAGCAGGGTTTAGGCACACAGCATCTTGGCTAGGTCTAGTGCAAGGCTATTCTCCTGCGTTCCCAATCGCTTGGCAGGTAACCCAATAGGGGTAGCATAACAGTGAGCTGAGCTGGAGGATTCCTTCTGAGGCTGAAAACAGTGCGTCTCGTGTATTACCAATCCAACTACGTAGAAATACATAGAAAGATATCAAGGTATTAGGTTTTGCACATTCAATCGATGTGCTTAGAAATCCATGGGATCGAGGCAGAGGGACTGTCTATAAAGGGAGTTAGAGAACTTCCAAACTTCCAGAACAACTAACCATCTTCTCCAATTCTCATCTCAATTTCTCTTTTACTTTAAACTTGAGTCTCAACTTAGATCCTTGACCCGATATCCCTCCAAGTCAAATACTTCCAACTCACCTCCCACTATTATCAAGATGTCTCAGCCAATCGTGCTCTACTCTCATCCTTCGGTAAGTACAGCGTCTCCAGAGAAGCTTCCTCAATCTTCATCCCCGCCAACATATCTAATTCTGTCTTCAGGGTCCCAATCCATGGAAGGTCGCCATTCTCCTCCAGGAGCTTGGCCTTCCTTACCAGACAAAATCTCTGGAATTCCCCGATATGAAGAAAGAGCCCTACATCAGCCTCAACCCCAACGGCCGCGTTCCGGCCATCGTTGACCCCAACACTGGCATCAACTTGGCTGAGGTGAACTTCCCCCAGCACGACGTGATTTTCCGTCTCAGTTGAGCAGCCCTACTAACATCTCAACCCACAGTCCGGAGCTATCATCCAATACCTTATTGAGACCTACGACAAAGATGCCAAGCTGCACTACAAAACTACGCCCGAGAAGTTCGCAGAATACCAATGGTTACACTTTCAGATGTCCGGCCAGGGGCCATATTTTGGCCAGAAAGCCTGGTTCTCAAACTATCATTCCGAGAACCTCCCCTCTGCCGAGGTCCGCTACGCCAACGAGATTCGTCGAGTCCTTGGCGTTATCGATGCCCATCTCACGAAGCAAAAGACCGAGTACCTCGTCGGTAACAAGGTCTCGTACGCCGATCTTGCGTGGGTTACATGGAACTCACTCCTTGGTTGGCTTGTCCCGGATCTCGACGTCAAGAAGGAGTTCCCAAAGTTCGCGGAGTGGAATAATAAGTTGGTTGCAAGACCGGCTGTTGCGAAGGTTCTGGCGGACAAGGCGAAGGCTAACCAGTAAGCTGCTAGTCTTGCTGTCAGAGTCAGGTTCATGACGTGATAGAGAAATGTTGGTGAAATGGGAGAGAGACATTGTTGTGGCGTAGGAAATGTTATGCTCCAGCTTAGTTTTAGAAAACCAGGTTCAATTGTGGCGACGACTTACTTGAGAAGTTGGCCTCGGACTATTAAGATGCGGTCCCATGTTCCAGGGAATACTGAATTGGATTTGTATATCATTTGCTCCTCAATTAGAGCTTTTTTGCTATGTATAGGCCATGGCCCGTGATTAGCCCCCTTTCTTTTCATAGCCCTGTCAAGTTTGCTTCGTGACTATGCCATTCCCGAAGTTGTAGCATAGAGCCATAGGCATCAAGAAATCCTTAAGATTGCATATCTAGCCCTTATATCTTCTATTTATCATGTAGATGTGGCGGTTCCTTCAATGAAGGAGACTAAAAGTCGCAAAAAAAAAAGTATGGCTCTAAGTATACACAAACGATGAATGTATCCCAAAGCTCAAATTCTTATGCTCAAAAACCACATCCGAATTGCACTTCAAGGTTTTAAGGATGAATGACCCCTGATCCTCAATAGACGGTTTCAGTAGAACATATTCTACAAGAGAATATGTCTCACAAGTCGAAGCAGCATACCCTACAGTGGTGGCAATACAACTGTACACTTTAAGGTAGAACTAAGACAAATAAGGCGCTAATGCTTTTAAACGCTAATTATAAGGCCTCGCTAGAGCTATACTATTTCTATAATGTAAATTATCTACAAGAGCCCTATTATTATGCATAATAAATAGGGCCCTTGTAGAGATTTCTATAATAAAATCCAATATAGCCGCCTACATCAACTATAGCTTGCCGGTATATTCTTTTGTGTACATATTGTAGAAAACCTAAAATTTGTGTATACTTTAAGCTTAAGAAGGAAAGTTGTGAACTATTCTACAATAAAATATATTCTACTAAGCCCGTCTAATTCGAGTCATATCATCCTATTGACTTTGTACAAATCCATACACCCCTCTCTGGTCTTTGGAACAGTACTTTTTTGTCTCCCACTCTGAATCTGGTTCCAGTGCCTTTCGAGTATGGTATGGGGATCTTAAGAGTCAGGAATAAACTCTTCATTACCCACCGACTTTATCCTCGTAGTATAAAAATGATGCATACAATCTAATACGGAGAATTGAAGCTCCCAATTTACATGCTATCCTTCACTGAGTTCGTCAGAAGGCTGGCGTGATTATGGAAACTTGAGTGGTGACAGTTCTACAGAGGCTGATGGTTGCAATAGGTCCAAATTCTTAGACCCATTGCCGCGAACTAGGTAGGTAATCACCATCACCACCATCACCACAAAACTCCTAACCCCAATAACAGCTTCACCACCGGCAACTGGACATCAACCCCCATAAGGAGTATCTTTAACTTCCCAAAACGTGAAAGTAAGGTCTTGTGTCTGAACTGGAGGCCAAGTGAATGCTAAAGCACCACCACAAATTGATGCGGATGACTGTGAGACGGAACGCAACAATATTCGTCACCAGAAATTAGATCGTGGGCATTGTACCTTCTCTGCCTCCATTCTTCGATTGGTAATTGACAGTAGGAAAGTCACATCACCCTCAATTTCCCATCCCAGTCCACCCCATCATATCAAGTCGAACTCTCACACGTCTCCAAACTTTCTCAAGATGCCCACCCAAACCACCCCGACCCAATCGGTAAATACAGCACCCGGTCTAGCGCCCATTTTCAAACGGTAAAAGAGCTAACAACAGTGGCCACAGGTAAGCGACCTAGTTTGGACCCATTATACACACCATGAGACATACATCAACCAGATGAGAGAGAATATCAAGGCCCTAGAGGAGACAATCTGCGTTAAACGACAAGAATGGGCAGAGGAACGGGCACGCCTTGGCGCTAAAATAGATAAACTCGGGGCGCCACCAGATCCGTCGTATCTGAAGATCTTGAGGGATACAGGCCTTTACGGTTCGTAGCTGCTAGACACATGAAGACTGCATAGGGATATCGCTACGGATAGAATCTCTTGATCCCAAACACCATGGTGTGAACCCTCGAGCACAATGGGGGAAAGGTGGAAGAGGATGGCTACGGTTCGAGCAAGGCTTGGCTCCAAGTAACTTGAAGTAAGAGTAGTCATTATTAGCAAGTGGCTGTTTGAGAAGAGGAGGACGTTCAAGACAGCATAAATACGTGCGCTCTCTTAGGGTTAATATGGACTCTAAATCAAATTATATGGCTATGAACCCTCGAGCACAATAGTGGCGATTTGAGTGAGAGTCTGAATTGTCTCATTCTGAAAAAATAAGTGAGAGGCACTATGCCTTTATATACAGGAGCTGAGCATCAATTGGAGCCTGATTTCCATACAAAATAAGGCATTCCAGATGCGATGACATTGCGTGTAGAGCGCTACAATAGAAAACAAGGTTGTTGAGCAAAAGGCCCGAAAAAGAAGAAGAATTATAACCAGAATGAGAATATACTAACACGTGACAAAAATCGGTCACAATGGCTAACAATAGCTATTACAGAAGGCATTATATAAGCTGAAGGCTAACAAGTATTACCTAGAGTGCCTTAGGTAATAATTACTTTAAATAACTTTCGCCTAAGGTAGTACTATATAATTAGAACTTAATTTAAAATAAGCATAAGAATAGAATATAAGTACAACTTAGATGTTTTCATAAGACTTGTTGTAGCTTTAAGGTCTCTAGATCTATCGAATGTAAAGTAATATCGCGCCACAAGGAATTAATAGAATTAATTGGTGGTGTATAAGAGAATTATCCTAGAGTTAAATAGACGAACCAAAGAGCCCTACTAAAGTACTGTTTAGATCCACGTGCATCTTCCTCTTAGGGAACAGTGATTTTCATTCTTCATCCGTAGAAATCATCTCTTTTCACTCATTGGCTTCCGACCCACCACTGTTTCTGGTGCACATATTTAGGAAATGATACTTTGCTTCAAAAACTGTGTCAAAAAAAAGAGGTTCAACTGAGGTTGCAACACTTCTGCTTAGAAGGTTTTAAACTTTCAATCAATTTACAACCCGCTTCATAGAGACAGCATTATTAAGACATTTTAGTGGATTGGAATCTCCCGTGAATAAAAACTGGAGGAGGCGGGGTGGGGGGTCAAAGACCGCTCAGTTACACAACATTCCTTAACACAAGGCGAAGAAGCAAGAACTTCGAGATCAAGCTTCACCTTAAGTATACGAAAGTGATAAGATCAGTATGCTGTTACTGTATCTATGCATTATTCGAGGCCTCAAGGGCTTTACCCACCGCTGTTATATTTGACAGGGTAATTGTAACCAAATCAATTAATTGTAGGCTGTGAATATATTAGGAAGAGCAATCTTCTATCCTCTAGCGGCACTCTTTGACTATCTTGACTTTCTCCTCTAGGGTCTTTAATCTAGGCTTATCGTTATTATACCCACTAAGTAGTCGGCAATTTATTTTACACATAGTTCTAGTAATCCCCAAGGATGCAAGGCAGAAGGGCATATCTGTGTGGTTCGTCCTTGCTCTTAGAAATTCAGCAGCTTCGGGGCAAATATCTCTATCGTCGATATTTAATGGAAGTTCTATATCAAAGACCTCGGAAATCGAAGAAACCAACCCACGAGACTCGGTCGCGCGACATTCTAAGCTATATATCTGCCACCACAGTCGACGTTTGATTTCAACTTTAAATAGAGAAAGGTTGAATCTCATGCCACCTTGATAGATCCCTAAGTTTTATGCGAACCGTATAGTTAGGCCCGTTATTGTCTAGAAGACATTTTCATCTTCGTTACGCTGGCAAGTCTATGATAATATTAGATATATATATCTACATCAATAGATTAATGCACAAAAGGTACGAGACTGACTAAATACAACGTTAAAAGCTATAGAGTAGAGAGGCTGTTGGCCCTTATAAACTTCGCCTTTGATAGTGTTTACTTAATTGCGAATTGATACTTCTGGAGCAGCTTACTTTAGATTCACCGAATTCGGCCTAAACATTATCGGCAGACAGTCTCGTAACAACAGAATAATAGATACTAAACATCAAAGTCTCTGCTCCACCTTCAAGCCGCTAGAGGTCCCTATCCGCTGCAGCCACGAAATCGCCTATGTCCTTCGAGAAGGTGTACACGCATTTAGCGTTCCTATCGTCCGGAATAGCTGCCACCGCATTCTCGATGTTAATACCAAAGGCTATTATTTAAAGGTAGGTTGGTGTGTGCGGGTGCCCAAAATAGTTCAAGAAGCAGCCGCTGATGAAATGGGTGTATTAGAGTGAAGTTTTTTTTGAGCTTCTCGACTGTTTCGGTCTTGTTGACGCTTGAGTAGACGGGGTAATTCCTACATAGCCACAAAGGTCAGCCTCAGCTTCCTCCTGTATGTAGCCAAAAGTCGCCAAAAGTCGCCACCTTTCGATAGCTTCCACATTGGCGGCCCCAAATTCACTAGGAGCAAACCGTCGCACGGTACCAGACTTCACAGCCCCATCGATAAAATTGAGTTAGGCCTACTTGTGTTGTTCAGAGTACACTCCCATCGCGGAGGTGACAGTGCGGGTTTGATTCTCCACCATGGACCTTAATCAATCCATTCTAAAGATAACCTCTTCTAGGCGACGGATTCGGACATGTGTACGAAGTACTGTACTGTACATGCTAGTCCGAACCAACCCCACCCTGGATCAACCTTATACTACAAGAGGAGTCGAAAGAACCTAGGTATTATGGTTATTCTCCGGGTAAAACATCTCGGCAAGCGTAAGCAAAATACTTTTCGTTAGAAGGGGACAGCCCATATGGGATGCCTATATGGGAGCATATTCCGAAACCTATATGGGAGCCTATTCGAAGCCTATATGGGAGCCTATTTTGGGCTAAACAATATCGCAATATGATAATATACTGCGATATGGACACTCTTATATTATTTCATTTTACGACAATCTCGTTTACGAATGTGAAACAGAGAATACGCTGCAATACAGTGCCATCTAATCAAAATATAGTCAGGTATTAGCCTGGGCCTCCTCGTTTGCTTTGTCTAAGAGTAATACCACATTAATTAGAAAACACCCTGTTGTTTTATAAATCAAATTTCTCCATCTATTTATAAAGCACATATTAGGCTATAATTTAGTAAAGGATCAGGGTTTTTTTTATAAAGCCTTTTATTATGAGCCATAGGTTCTAAACCTTGGCTTATATTTATTTGATATTTAGATAGGGAACTAAGCCAGGGAGTCCTTATAATCTAACAAGGGGTGTAACTAATTGATGGTGTAATCTTAGATCATGAGTAGACCAACAATGGAGAGTTGTGAATATAGTCTTATTTCTATCCCTTTCGGTTGTGGGTCACATTTATTTCCCCCCCTTCATTGCCCTACGAAAACCACTCTAGCCCACGATCGAAACAAAATCATACACAATGAAGCACCTCATGCTACTTCTCTACCATAACATATTCTACTCCGATACTACCGCATGGAAAGCTTGCTGCCAATCCAGTAGTTACTATCGCCTTACCTGCTCCCACTATCATCGGGTCCACTGGATCTTTCCTAAAGGTCACTCCTACCGTTGACACTTTCGACGGAATCCCTGTTGCGGAACCCCCAACGGGTCCATTGCGTCTTAAGCCACCTCAGTCCTTAACCTCCTCCCTCGGTACCATCACGGCAACTAGTACCCCACAAGCTTGTCCCCAATTCTTCTTCGAAACCAATGTCAGTGGCATTGCTGCTAGTGCTCTCAGTATCGCGCTCGACTCGCCCGCTTTTCAGACCTTGACGAATGCCGATGAGGACTGTCTGACTCTTAACATGCAGCGGCCTGCCGGTACTACGTCTTCATCTAAGTTACCTGTATTATTTTGAATTTTCGGCGGTGGCTTCGAACTCGGCGCTACGCAGATGTACAATGGCGCAAGTCTAGTTTCCCAGTCTATAATAGGCCGAAATCCGATTATCTTCGTGGCGGTAAACTATCGCGTTGGAGGATTTGGCTTCATGCCTGTGCCGAGATCCTAGTAGATGGGTTTGCAAATCTAGGGTTATTGGATTAGAGGCTCGGATTGCAGTGGTTAGCAGATAGTATCGAGGTTTTAGGTGGAGATCCTACCAAAGTTACGATTTGGGGTAAATCTACAGGTTCTATTTCAGTCTTTGATTAGATGATACTATACGATAGTAATATCACTTACAAAGGACGACCATTATTCCCTAGTGCGATTATGGATTCGGGCAGTATTATTCCTGTTGACAACATCGATTGCCCTAAACGACAGGAGGTATATAATACTGTAGTGAAGAACGGTGGCTGCGATACTACTAATGATACGCTGGCCTGTCTACGGAGCCTAGATTATACCACATTCCTTAACATATCGAACTCTGTTCTAGGCCTCCTTAGTTTTGACTCTCTGGCTTTGTCCTATCTGCCTCGCCCAGACGGCAAAGTCTTCACTGAGTCTGACTACCTGAAGTTTCCGCAAGGAACGGGAAAGTACCAAAGATACCATTTATCATAGGTGACCAAGAAGATAAAGGCACCCTCTTAGCGCTCTTCCAAGATAATATCACTACTACTAAAGATGTGGTCGATTATCCCTCTACAATTTTCTGCAGCCAGCAACGCCACAACTGCTCAAATTGAAAGCCTTGTTAATACTTACCCCGACGATCCTACGGCCGGCTCGCAGCTATTCTTGGTGACGTAACTTTTATGCTACCAAGGCGAGGAGTGCTCAATCTCACAAGCACAACCAATCCGGACGTTCCATCCTGGTCCTGGTGCTAATGACTACATGTAGGATACAATGGGATTAATCCCAGATATCGCTCATCTAGAAGTCCCTGTAGCCACTGGGACACTTGTAGTAGGAGGGGCTAAAGGGACAAGGAATCTTAAAGGTTATCATTTCCAGAATTAATTGACGGGATAACCTAAAACCTAGGGAAGCCTCAACATAAGGAAATGGTAGACGCGGGATTTAGGTATTTTAGTATCAACCGACAACTTTAAATTAAAACTGTTATTTTGCCTTAGCGATTTGAAACTTATTACATCGGTTCTCGCAGTGTCTATATCAAGCATACTGTGCCCAATGCCGACTCCTAGGTCATGCACGTGAGTCCATCCGAATTGCTTTTAGCACGAGGGTCTTCTAGTATATTCTCTCGGTTTTAAAGTAACGACCTGTAGGCAAATGCAGCAGCTAAAATAGGTCTTCGTGGAGCTTAGCTCTCTAGATGCAATGTATAGAATTTCAAGAGTCACGGTGTCACTTTCTAAAATTACTTCAAATTTCTATTTTACTCTTTGTCTAGTTGTATGTAGTGATTGATTGCTTAGCTACCTTGTTGCAATGGTGACTTCAATCTCAATATTCATACTCTGGCCTACAGAAACAAGCATATCCTGGACCTTATTCGCCCTTTCTTCGTAGTACTCTTGCGAGAACGTCACACTGATATGCTCTAGTGAACGTGGTCCAGACAACATGTAGTTCGTTAATTTTGAGGTGATAGTATGCCAAAGAGGGCGACTATCTTCTGCTTCCTCATCGTCCCACTGATATCCGTACCAGAAATCCATTTCGTTGGTCAATCGCAGGGTGCGAAGACTTGGAGGCAGCACATCTGCTAGCTCTGCCGAGCCTTCTACTTGCCAGCCCAATAACGCAGGCCAAGAAATAGAGAGGTAAGAAAGATTCGTGAATCCCGCCAGTGATCCAAGTGATCCACTAACTCCCCAGGTTCCAAGGTTGCCAATATCGATCGCCACCGACGTGTACAGGTCCAATTTGAAATCGAGGTGTCGCAATGAAGATTTCATGGGCAGAAGAGACTTCTTTACAATCTCCATGTCGAACCATTCAGATACATAGTTTGCGTCCATCAAAATATGACATTGGAGCTCCACAAGGCCTGAGGTTTCCTGTAAAATCATATGAAGATGCCTGGCATTAAAGTCGCATTCTTGCAAAATTAACGTCCTTAAGTTTTTCGCCATGGGTACTCCAATAGGCCAGGCTGTGTTCTGGTCTGCCCATATTCGCTCAAGCTGGATTGTGCGGACATTGGGAAGATAGAAAAATCGTGAGATGGTATCGAACGAGATCAAGGGCTCGAATACAGAATATGTACCGTTCTTCTCGTTGGTGGTATTATCGATATGAACGCGGACTGTCTTTAAACGGTCCAGGGTAGAAACAGTATCCGGCCGCTCTTCACAAGGACTAATGATTGCTTGGAGCACTTCTTCGTAAATACTATGTGATGTTGACCTTAGCCGGCGACTATCTCCGTCCCAAAAATCCCACGTGTAAATGTCCAGCTCTT
This sequence comes from Pezicula radicicola, assembly GCA_003008705.1. Lineage (NCBI taxonomy): Eukaryota > Fungi > Ascomycota > Leotiomycetes > Helotiales > Dermateaceae > Pezicula > Pezicula radicicola. The sequence continues at coordinate 40,655 of PDUO01000055.1, read as the reverse complement.
TCAACTTTGTGAGCCGAGTTAGCAACAGTGCACCAAGGACCTCGAAATCCAGATTCCTTGTCAGCCAGTCTTGAGGAGCAATATCTGCTTCATGGAGGAATCTCTTCATTATTGAGATTTGAGCAGCGGTATCTGGGGCCTCACTAACGAGAGCCCGGTTATTGTGAGATTTCCATATCGAGAAATGCTGCACTAGCGCTGCGCAGTTGGGGTTTGCGATGGTGGATTGCAGATTATAAAAGCGCTTTGGTTCATACTCCTGGTTCAGGTTCAGTCTCCAGGAAAGCCGACGATAGAGAAAGGGCCGCACGATCCTGGAAAACAACGTGCAGGTGAGAGAGAGCGCCAAGTACTCCTGAAGGGGATCCGTACTGATGACGTCGAGCTCGGAAAATACGGAAACGATCAAAGCCTCACCAAATCTTGTTTCGATGAAGGAGCGAGTAGCCTGCATGTTATGATTGACGGTGTATGTAAGTGTAGATGGAAGACGTTGCCGCTCGCACTCTGATATATATTCGCAGCTCTCTTACGGAGGTACAGTAGTACGCTACTTCGTACAGGGAATAAGTTATATCTCACCGCTTTTGCAGGGGTAAACTAACATAGCCCTATAATATGCGCTGTAGCAGTATTTTGCTTAGCAGAAAACAAGACGGTGAGATAAACCTTATTCCCTCAGCCATGATTGTCGAAGGATTGCTGACGGGATGAACGACGTTTCATAATAAAAGTATAACCTTCCGAAGGAGCCGTAAATAATGCCTTCCTACCCACGAAACAACTTAGTAGCGACCGTCATACGACCCTTTAAGCGCACAGAAGAAATGCAAAAGAGCCTAGAAAGCAACTATGCCGTTCTACAGTAGTACCTTCCCACACATCTGTATCCCCTTCACATTTGAAATCCCGGCTTTTGGAGGCTGAGTCCTGTCAACTGCTTGGCAAAGGTTTCGATGCAATAATTTCATTTCCAAAAACCCTAACTTTGTACTTGAAAGCTAATAAAAATAAATTACAGTCTAAGAGAACATGCACACTAGGTTTCCAGCATATTGACCTGTGCAGCAGGCGCCAAATCTAGATGCATTATCGGTACAGTTTGTTCTTGAAGCTCCCCAACACTAAGCGAATGTTTGTTAGCTGAAATTGCAGAGGAGTTGGGGCAGGGAGAATACTCACAACCTGAAGAGTTGATGTGGAATTGGCTGGTTCTGCTAGTTAGCAAAAGTATTCACAGGAGAACCTCAGAAACTTACCATCACCAGCAATTCCGCCAACAGTAGAACAGCAGGACTTAGTCGCCGAGTCAACGGGATTTCCAGCAGTTTCGTAGCACGAGCAGCCATTGATAGATGGGCATGCTTGTGACGTATCAGCTTTAGCACATGAATCACTCGCCGCGTTAATCTCAGGGCCCCAAGTCGAATTTGCAGAACCCTCCCCAGAGACTCCAGAATTGCTGAGCGCAATGTGCCAAATCACTGCACGGGCAATGATGGCATGACCAGCAACCTGTGGATGAAAGACTCGCTTTATACTATCTGAGAGCAGACAGCGCCCACGACAAGTGGTGTCCGGCCCGCTTCCGTCGGGCAATGATTGTTGGAGTGAGCTATTGGCCGTATGTGCTTCGTCTATCAGCGACTCAATATCTGTATCGAAAGGTTGTGATTCGGTTGAGTTTGACTGGCGTTTTGCAATTTCTGATCTTGGCATTATACCAGCCTCTATGTCTGCTTCTCTATTCTCCTCTTCCCTCTTTAGATTGTTGTTGTTATTCGTATCCCATTCATAGAACAGTAGGCCGTCTCTGTCTCCTTGAGGTTCCTTGACACCATCTTCGCAGAACCGGCCTTCGGTGAGTGAGAAGTACTCATCATAGTCCACATACACAAACTCATCTCCGGCTCTCGTTACCGCATCACTGATTGCCTGGTTAGCACTCACAACCAGGTCATTCATCTTCGTGCGTCTCGCTTGCGTAAGAAATTGTCGGGCGCCGTACTGGAACCAAAAAGCCCATGTGACAGAGTCGCAGTCTTTTGAGGTATCCGCAAAGAATTTGGCGTAGCCAGTGATATAGGTCTTTCTACCACTGTTGACCTTTCCTTTGAGAGCAGCAGTCAATTTGTCTAGGTTTCCAGGTAGGGTATCCTTGACCAAGCTAGCGGAGGTCGTGAGCTGATCTTCGCAGGCCTGGTCGCCCACCGAGAACCATTGGTAAATGCATCTATTGAGAATGTCGACAAGTCCAGCATCATTGCCTCCAGAACTCACTGTGATGAGATCATAGGAGTCAGTAAGTGCTGAAACTTGCTTACTGACAACCTCTGGAGTTTTAGCGCCCGAACAGGCCAGAAATTCGAATGTTTGCGTTCCAGACATGGTATCAAAATTGTTGATGAGACTTGGGTACGAATTATTGTACCGCGCACAATTTCCTGAATCATCGAACTTGGTACCAGCACCAATCCCAGCGGCACTAGGGTAGATATTGTCAGTTTTCCGATAGTTTTATTGAAGAGGGCTATCGCTTACTAGGAATCTCCTATGGCAGCCCATTTTTTAACAAAGGACAAGTCTTCGTAATCGACATCCTCGTCACTTGTTTGTCTGCCAGCAAGCCATTCAAAGTTATCTAGGAAATGAGGGACTGCAGTGACTACAGAGAACTGCACTTGTAAAGCTACAAGTGCAGTCGCTTTAAAGATCTGACTACGCATCTTGAAACAAGCGATTGATACCGTGCAAAGCAATAAGCAATGAAAATGAAAGTGATGGTCGCTTAAAGGTTCGAATGCTAGTGCGGTGTGACATAATATATCTTTCTCTTCAGTAGTTGGATCGAGTCTGGAGTCTCAATAGAAGCCCGGATACCGCGGGGCTTGATTCATAACAGGAGCCTTGATTATGCCTTGTTTCGCATAGCCAAACTGAGAACTTAAGAAAAGGGTCATTAGAGTTTCCTAGTATTCTAGACGTTTGAAATTAAATTGGTAGTTATGCCAAGCAAGAGGTAGGCGAAGCTGTCACGATAATAAGCCACTTATTAATCTCTAATTATTTTGTGGCGTCAGCCGCCAAATCCTTCAAAAGTCAATCCCTATATGGCTTCTGTTTCAGAACCCTTTTTAAATTCATACACCTCTGGACTTAGGATGAAGGATCATTATAATAACATCCTAAGATAGAGAGTAGAACCTTAACTAGATATTCGTAGGCTAGTAAATAACCCCGTCGTTTGAAATGCTCGTATACAGATTCTTATCGCAACTTTGCCAAGTCTGCGAGTACAAGTTATTATAATGCAAAGGTAAATACGGGACCTACTTTCTCCCGGGCTGCCGTATGTCGTGCTGCCTTCACTGATTGAAAACCCCCCTCAAAGCTTTATATCGCAGCTTTGTTTGCACTTCTTGGATTACTGCTTCATTTTGGAAAATTCGCTAACATGAAGTTCACACTAACGACCTGGCCTAACATTTTGGCTGCCTTCTTCCTTCTCCTTACCACCGTACTTGCCCAGACCCTCGGTATTACCGCCGACAGTGCAGCTGCAGCTAAAGGACGATACCTATGGTCTTCCCGAGTAACCTATAGCGAGGATGTTGGCACACTATTCTCCGATGCGGAATTATACGGACTAGCAAGCCAAGCATACGATGAGATGACTGCAGACTGGACCGCACGAAAGACCGTCAAAAGACAAAAACCTGCCATGATGGGAGCATGGGCAATAGGAAATAGTGTCTACTTTTCCTCATCGATTAAGGGCGGCGCCTTCATTTACCAGCTAAATCAAGGAGCAGATGAGCCACATCAATCAACTCTTGCGATTGAACGCTGTATGATAACCATGCAAGTAACCGGGGAACACAGAACTGGAGCTAGCTGTGCTGAAGTGATGGGTATTCATCAGGTTAGTTTTCTCATTGAAGATTCGCTTAAAGTCAAACGATTTATCTTTACTCCAGCTAATTTCAAGTACAGTTTTATAATGATGCAGATGTAACATTAAACAAGGCAGATCCAACATCGTGGCCGGCTTCAAGAATTGTGGCCTTTGGTATTGCAGGGAAATCAAAACAGCCGGGTCGTGAGTTCCCATTCTAGTTCCCTTTTCTTCCATTCAAAAGATAACCATACTGACCCTACTGTTCCATAAAGCTGTTCCACCTTGTGGAGACGAGAGTGGCTGGGGATGCTCAACTTATACGGCAAGTTTGGGCATCAAAAGCATTGACACCAGTGTTGGTGCTACGACCAAGGATCCTGCCGTGGCACCTTCAAATACTGTGCAAATTCCTATTTGTTAGGCTTTTGAGGAATCAGATGAATAAGTGGAGAGATATTATGAGATTTGAAGAGTTTCTTGTATATACTATACCATCTGTTATTAAATACTTACCTGCTGTTAAATATCTATCTACTGCCAATTCCCTTAGCCTTTTTTAATAGCTGTAGCTGCTTGAAAAATTCACGTGAAGTATAAGATCATCTCAAAATGCTCCCTAGCCTTTATTGTCAGGCTCTTGGGGATCAAAGCCTCGAGTAGAGAGCTCAGTAGTGGGAATTGGTTAGCCGCGCCGATGATTGAGATCGATTTGATAGAGTCGAAGATTAGGTTGATCCAGGGGTTCATTTTACCGAGCTTCAAACTATCGAATGACTTGCCGAACGCCAAGTCACCTGTGATATCAAATGTCATATAGTTCATCCAGCTCTTAAGATCTACTCTCCCTTTCCGCTTGCCATTCCCACCACCGTCTAGCACTTTCGTCACCTTGGGAAGCTTTCCAATCAGCATATTAACATGCCCCTTAATCAGCACCTCCTACTTCTTCAAGCCTTTTCCCGAGAAGGCATAAGCTAGCAGTCTTCTCTGCTTGAATGCACCGCATCATTTACGGCGGTAAGTATAGAATCGGCCCTGTTCACCGGCACCGTGTTAATGCGTCCTATCATTTAAGAAACAGCCTTTGCCGCCGCCGGCGCCATAGATGTCGCACTAGGCCTCCGGGCTGTTGAAAGCTAGCTTGTTGGGCCCGATGCATGTGACAGGACCGTAGCGATTGTGTAGCGCGGTGACGTCTAGGTGGGTGTGTCTATGTAGCACAGATAGTTGCGAGGGCATGGCGGAGATGGTCCAGTATTTGAGGCCGGGGAAGTGGGCGAGTGGGGAGAAGAAGAGATTGTAGATTATATTGTGGAGGAAATAGGCGGTGATCTATAGGTTTGGAAGTCATTGCTAGCTGGTTGTCTCTCTCCTTTTACACTCCCTTCGACTGGTTTTGGTCTTGGCCTTTGCACATGATCCCAATACCACAACATAGCCGCTGGACTGTTATCTACTAATGTTATCACGCTAATCCCTAGTGTCACAATAGGTGACTGCTCCCACGTGGCACTCGCCAAATGCAGGAGCTTTCCCAAAACTGACAAGGCCATTCTCAAGAAATCAAAATAGAAAAACAGAAGTACAGTGACTGGTTCTGATAGCAAGATCATTTCAGTTGTGAATGATTAAGGGTGAAAGAGAGTAAATGAATGTGAAAATATAAAGTAGAGGGGAATGTAAGATCCAAAGACCTAGACCCTTAAACGCGATACATGTAATCAGTTTATACTTTTATAGGTCCGCACATAAGTTACTATCAGATATCCTCCGTGGCTTAGGGGATCTCCCGAGCCGTGCCATACCTCGGAATTGCCGCGTTGACACTTAGAGTTAGTGCTTTGAGATCCCAGCGACCAGTTGCTTCAGAATATCCGTAATGCCGAAAGTGCAAAAAGTGGGAACGGACTATGGCGGCAAATAGTGACCACTACGAGGAATTCGTTTATATACCTTAATTCGCTTACCGATTTTAAGGCGGTGTATATTCATTACGTGACTATAGTATATAGCGCTATAAATATAGGGAGCATGGCCTATATTTATCGGGGAGTATTTCTAGAGGGATATAGCTTATATATTTTGGAGGAGTATAGCTTGTATTTTCGAGAGATTTAACCTATATTTTTAGGGTAATACAACTTGTATTTTTGGGGAAGTATAGCTTATATAATCCTCTATAGCCAAGACCCGTGGTTTCGGGATTTGCTGGTTCTTCTATGTAGACGATCTCTCCGTGTACGAAAAAGCCGGTGGGTTTATGCACAGACTATATCACTAAAACAATTAACTTACTAAATAACTATCAAATATAACGAGTTAAAATGTCGTGAATTCAATTAGAGGCATTTGGAATAAAGAGATATAATTCTGTTATATTTTATTTTATTTTGTTAGGTGCTTTAGTGGATGTTTTAATAGGTAGAGTGTACCACAAATCGGCCGGTTTTTTCGTACACGGAGAGGACGACTTAGAAACAGCGCTTATGTCCGCAGAAACCACGGCTCTTTCTCACTAGATCTGAGATATCGCCGGCTACAAAACCTATTACCTAGGCTTTAGAGTTCAACGGCAGCACATCTTCGTCTGCTACACCTCATGAATTAATCAGCATAGTCCTAAATGGATTGATCAGCATTGCCGGCCTTGGTTCTATACGTTGAATTTTTATATTAATAACTAGGGTGAGTTCCCCGGAGGACAATGCCTAGGAAATCAGACGCCGAGCAGATAGCAGTGTGTAATGGTAAAGGTCTACCACTGGCCCTGTTCTCTGTTCCAGCGTGCTTACAACACATCGCTACCTTGCCAAACTCTTATCAAAAGACACCAGTCATGGCTTCTCCTCCCGTTGTCGCCATAGCTGGTGCCACTGGCAGACTAGGCAGGCATGTCACCGATACATTCTTGTCTTCTATGTTCCGCTCCAATTTCAAAGATATCGTGGTCTTGTCTCGCTCTAGTTCCTCCCCTCTAATCGATTCGTGGGTCAAGAAGGGCGCCATTCTAAGAACCTACTCAGAGGACAATCTCAGCGAGGCTCTCCAAGGAGTAAACATAGTCGTTAATGTGTAAGGTCCGCTTATGGCATGTGTACGGACTCAGGTTAACACACAGTCATAGTATTTCAGGAACGGGGCACGAATTCAAGGATGTCCTGTTGAAAGCAATTGCTGCAACGCCATCCGTCTATCTTTACTTCCCCTCTGAGTACGGGGTTGACCACGGAGATGGGAGCGATCCGGACTACGGCTTTCCTATGTGGGACCGTAAGAAAGAACACATCAAGATAGCAAAAGAGGTTCTATCCCCCAACGTTCGAGTCTGCTCCGTGTATATCTCCCTGTTCACGGAAATTTCGCTTGGCCCAATGTGCGGACTGGACGTCAAGGGAGGCAAGTTCGAATGTGCCGGATCGGCAGATACTCTTATCACTTACACCTCCGTGGCCGATACCGCGAAGGCAGTGGCGTCACTTTCTAGTCTGCCTAAGGACAAGATTCTAGAGACAATCAGGATTGCTGGGGATAGCGTATCGGTTCGCACAATTGCACAACTTATGGCAGACGCTGGGGCCGGGCATATCGATATTACAGAGCTCGATCTAGAGGAGTTTAGGAAGGAAACTGTTGAGGCGCAATCAGGGTTTCAGTATCTTAGGCTGTTGATGGGTTCAGGAAAGATTGACTTTAGCAAGTCAAACAGCAACAAGTTGGTCAATCCAGGCGAAAAGGGATGGAAATGGAAGACTGTGAAGTCCTCGGCGAAAGAGATAAAGGAGCGTCTGTACTTTATTTAAGTGCCTTTGGTCGGGTGTTGACTGATGGTTTTCGTAGCTCGGAGCAGCAGCAACTAGTAACACGTATGCTTTCGCGATTCATGGCAGACGTGAAGAGCCACAACAGGAGGACAGAATTCTAGTTCTTCCTCAACAACTCTCAAGCCAAAGTCCAGATCTAGTAATGCATATTTGTTCTAGAGAATGGATCATTCTGAGAGGATTCCGTATTACTTAGAAACAGGGGTTACAATCTAGGATTAGATTATGCGAATAGATAAAGTAGACTACTATCTTATATATTTGTACTAGTATACTACCTACTATCCAAAAAATTAAGTTTATGTATTATATTTATTTATACTAGAATAGCAAATAAGAATAGTTAGCTTATAAGATAAACACTAATCTACTATATACTAATAATTAAGTAAAGAAGTAAATAAAGTTAATAATTTAACCAAATTACTCGGGAGTCGGGTAACCTGTTCCGCGGAACGTTCCATATCGCTAAACTTTTACGGCCCCCTCTCGATTCGAATGAAATATGACAAAGATTCGAGAAAGATTGTGTCCTTTTAAAAAAAAAGAGCCTGTAGAAATTCTTCCTTTCAATCACTGTACAGAACCACGACGAATTCTATGCCCAGAAAAGCCTATCGATTCTTTGACAAAAGCTTGTATCGAGATCTGCTCTGCTCCCAATGGCCGAAATCGAGCGCAAAGAGTACATCTTTAAAGAATTTCGCGACGTAAAAATCGAAGCAGATGTCTATTGGAGGAAGAATAAAACTACTTCTAAAATTCCAATAGGTCCTCTACACCCCATACCCCATTCACTTACTCCAGGAGCTCTGGTACCAACCAAAGCTATATTATTCTGATCTGACTCTATCCTCCAATTACAGCATTATATTTCCACGGTGGCAATTTCACCGTAGGATCCAAAGAACTTCTCTCGAGAACTCACGTCGAGAAACTCTCGGAACTGGGCTTTATTGTCGTATCCGCCAACTATCGACTATGTCCCACGACGACCGTATATGACGGACCCGTCTCGGACGCCCTTGATGCATATCGATGGACACAAACAAAGTTACCAAACTTACTGAAGGATGAAGGTGTCAACGCTGATGGATCGAGGATAGTGACACTCGGTCACTCCTGTGGTGCAACTCTTGCGCTTCTTACGGTGAGCTTATGATTTCTCAGAGGGATAAAACCAAACCTCTGTATTTAGACTCTATACCACAAAAACAAAAAGAGCTTGTAGCTAACTAGCAAATTTATGGGCATATAGGCTGGTCTTCCCGGCCCCCCTTGCGCGCTCTTGGATATCTATGGCATGAAGTACCTGCAAGATCCAGAATACCATACTACCTCGCCGTCTTCTTCGACCTACCCTCAATTCGAGAAGGAATTCACCGACCAAGTATACAAGGATATCCCACCACCAACAAGTGGGCCATCTCCTATGGGCCCAACGGGTCCTGATTTCAGTAACCCAAGGATCGCATGGATGTTTAAGGCCATAAAAGAGGGCACGCATATGAAGACTGTCGTGGCGGATGGTAACTACAATCGTGTAGACCCTGCCGTGCTTTTCAAAGCCGGCTTTCCACCTACTTATTTTATCCATGGAACTTCGGATACTCTGGTTGATTCTAAATTTTCGGAGCGCGCCTACAACGATCTCAAAGCAGTAGGAGTTGAGACGGAAATAGTTCTTGTTGAAGGAGCAGGGCATGGCTTCGATGCTAAAGCTCAACCTGGCGATGAGGTTTTTACAATCATTTCTAAAGGGTTCGAGTTTTTGGAGGCACATGTGTAAAATACATGAATTAGCGCCGAACCATCGAAGCTTAATGATTGCGGTTTAATTGCTACAACTTTCAATCACAGCCTCAATACAACGACATCAGTAAGGGTGCATATTATAAAGATTCTTACCAGCTATAATGCTTTTCATTTTAGGCATATTGCGTTAATATCTACACTACCTACACTTGGTAGTCCATCTTCATCCATAACCCGAAGATAAATATGAAGTCGAGGTAGGTATCGAGGGTTTCATGTGGGGTTATAATATCTGAAATATCTAAACCAAAGTTGCCATGTAATCCAGATAACTGCTCGTGTTCGACATGTTTGATAAATCCAACGTTTTTGAGTTAATGTCATTGAAGATAGCAAGGAAATCGTTGTCAGTAGTCTCCAAAGATCCGAAGAGGTTGTCCTCTGTCAATTGCTGCTGTAAATCTGTAGTTTCTCGAGAATTTTCCTCGGCTAGGGTGGTCATTTCTGGTGATGATTCGGGTGTCGGCATCTGAATACTTTCTCCTATCCGCCTCAAATCATCCAGCGAGCACCAAGTGTTTGAATGCACCTTGCTCAATGGAAAAGAGGACTGACTTAAAAGATCAATAGAAGTATGGAAAGCGTCGCAGCACATGGGCCCATATTCAGCGGGATCGTATGAAGCTGCCAAGAACATAGATGATATAGAACCCATAAGAAACCTTGAGCATATCGGCTCTAGGAGGCGACCAACTCCACCAACACCTCTTACTTTGGCGTGTAGTGCTACTGTGGATTTTGCAAGGGCCACCAGAGTATGCGCTGAACGGGGACGAGAGGCTAGTGCTTGAGCAGAGCTTAAAGATCTCATATGTGCCAGCATTCTGATTTGATGCGTGCGAAGCTGAAAGAAGACTTCTAAGGCTTTCTGCCTTTCAATAGGAGGAATTATGGGAGAAGGACTCGAGAAACAATTCTTTGGAAGGCCATCAACTAGCTTCTGGACTCGAAAGTCTAAATATTCTGCACGCTCGTCGGTTTCTTTGCTGTCGGGTGTAGGAGCATTAATAAGCTCTACGATTTCGGCATGCACTCGAGTCAAACTGACTGTTGCTGATAAGTAAGAAAACTCAGGCCTCTTTCAAACGAAAGTTAGCATTGATCTCAAATCAAAGTACCGGTATGATTCTGATATCTTAATTGGTTCTCATAGGAGATATGCTGTGAGTGTGATAGGATAGCACCACATACCAAATTAAAAACCTCCTCATTTACATCACTATCATGCAGTGTCCAGGGTAAGCTTGCATAGAAACTACACCTTTTGTCCAGATCATATACACAGCAAAATAAATTCTTCAGGAAAATCTCTCGATCGCCCGGAAGCTCGACCTGGTGCATGCCTAGCTCGAGGCATGACTTTGCGGCAAATCCTGCCATTCGCCATGCTTTGACTTCGTGATTCTGCAGGGTGAAATAGATTGCCTATCGGGAGATTTTTAGTACTTGGTGCAGCCACCGAAAATTCGCCATGTAAACTTACAAGCAGCGTTGAGATGATGATATCTTCGATCTGCTGCCGTTCCTCTTTCATATTGGTATCGGCGTTCCAGATAAGATGAGCTTCCAGGTCAGAGCTTAGCGGGTTCGTGATATCCTGGGTTAACATTGAAATAGCAACCACCGTCTTCATTATCTCAACATCAATCAAGTCAAGATCTGGGTCTAGTACTTGAGTTTTGGGAGTCGCACGCATTCCAAAAATGGCGTCCAGCTTTCGTCGAGCAAAGCTCAAGTCTATGCAAGGGTACAATGTATAGACTTCGAGCTCAAATGTTGCCAAGTGTCGCGAGACACCTTCATAGCCTAGATCAAGAACGGGTGCAGCGGCCTGCTCCAGAACTTTCCTGAGATTTGTAGGGGGCACATCGTCAGACACCCTCAACTGAGATGGGTGGTTTGGAGCTGAAGCTGGGAGGACCCCTTTTTGCTCTAAGATCGAGCGAGCCAGGTTTAGGGAGTGAACAAAGTTGCTCGGCATCGATGCAGTCCTGCAGTCTAGTTCTCCATGTTGTGATGGCCGTTGTCGTTTCAATGAAGCACATTGTGCAGGAGTGGTCTTGTTCAGATGGCTAGTTGAATTTTGGATATCATCACAGATGCGTCTCATATTCAATAGGAGTTGGTCCAGGTCTTGGGAATTGGCATCAGTTGGCAGCCGTATCATGTGGTCCGTTTGTGAAGTGGCAGCCCTATTGATTGCTGTTAGTGACGGCGCTTTGTTCGCATCATTCTGAAATCAGAAGAGCCGTACTCGGATTGCAGCTGTGGCAGGTAATTGCTGTATGTGCATTTGAAACCGAGCTCTAGGCAGCGACTACAGGGTACTTTGCCACTACATTTGACCTTCCGTGACTTGCAAGACTCACTTGACAGCACGACAGACATGTTAGCAGGCCGGAGTTCTTGCTAGGAAGGGGAGATGGGGCCTCAGGATCGCACCAAGCAATACGAGTATATCTCTCTCTCTTTCTCGGGCGAGCTGTGCCATCATTGTCCCCATCGGACGCGGCTGGTCGTTTCTGGCGGGGTAATGAATCTGAAGTTGGCATGCTGTCAAGGGTTGGGTTGTTGTTTGTGGAATCTTATATGATTCTTTAAAATCCCGCCTTTTCTTTTGCTTTTTCCGAGTTGTTCAAGATGGAAAGGGGGGGTTATCTATGTAGGCTAGTAGGGGGAGGGGGGGAGAAGAAGAAACATCGAGAGAGACATCGAGAAAGACAGAGAGGGCGGGCACCAAAGGATTAAGGACAAAATAAAGGAAAGTGTCATGATGCCTTGCAGGACCTAAGCGAACCCCGCAATGACTCGGAAGTAGAGGATCGTATCCAATCATAATACGACAAAGGAAGGTTGTCCGGCAGTACCCTTCGTACGACGGTACGGCAGTAGTACAGTAAGTAGTAGTGGGACCCTGTTTCCTACATGTGGGTTAACAGCCTAATGGAGGAAGACCAATCCCAAAGTAGCACCCTAGTAACTTTAATATGTATTCGGCACCGGCTGATTATATACCCCCTAAAATCAACTTAAAATTAAAATGCTTACAGTAAAAAATAATGTGCAAGAATGATGATATAATAATAATAGAGCTTAGCTAAACTTACCTCTGGATGGGAGAATCCGTCGGGACAGACAGACCGGGTAGTAGTAGCCATCATTATTCACTCACACATACATTATTCCCTCGTCTTACTTATCTCTCGATTGTAGTACAAAGGTAGTCTCGTAGCACAATATTAATACAAATCAATACAAGAGCAGAGGAATAAAAAAAGAGGACGGAGACGGTCACGGGAACATGGTCACGGGTCAATCCATGACTGACTGACTGACTAACTGACCCATCCTGCCGGAACTGGCCGCTGCATTCCGCGGAATACCCGCGACACACCTGCATCCACCCACCCACACCGCCTACATCCCCAACACAGCCACGCCTTCAACATGGTGCAGTAGTACTTCCTATGTATCCTCTGGCCTTCGATGAATACGGATCATCATATCGCCAATATCTGCAAACCACATGGACTGCACTTTCCAGGCCTGCGCCGGTTTGATGATTTCGATATCGTACCGACTCAATACCTGGCTCACAAATTTGGCGACTTCAAAAGTGGCTAGGTTACGGCCAATGCATGTGCGCGAGCCATAGCCAAACTAGAAAGTCATTCGTTAGTAGAGGTTACCTTATTATTATGAGCGTCGTCTGTCGACATCCATATTCTTCTTACCGTCGCAAGGTGTTTGTCCATCACTTTGATCTGATCCTCATCATGATTGCTCTCGCCACTGATCCATCGCTCGGGCCGCCACTCATCTGCATCTTCACCAAATACGGACCGACAACGATTCTGGGCCATGGGGCTCATGGAGATGGTCGTCGAACCAGCCAAAAAGTGGTTTTCAATCCAGACTCCTTCGGCTGGCACTCGCCTGGGAAGTTGGTAGATAATACTTGGGTGCATACGAGATCCTTCCTTGATGCACGCATTTAGAAATGGGAGATCTTTGACCGCGGCATATGGGAGCGATCCCTTTCCAGAGCCATTATTTTCGAGCCGGAATTTCTTCTGCGCTTCATCCAACTCGGCTTGTAGACGTCGGTAGCGCCATTGATCCCTTAAGAGAGGCCCCAGAACAGCTTTGATGGCAACAGAGGTAGTGTCAGCTCCAGCGGCCAAAACATTGCCAACTTCGGCCAAAATTTCGGATATTCCTGCTGGTTCCCCTTGTTGATTCTTCATGGTGAGAAAGTGATCGAGAAAGTCCTGCTTTCCAGTCTCGCGCGGCCCTGATTTCATGCGTTCAAAAATCTTATCCAAAGATATCTGCTTAAACGCGTGGGCATAGTCGGCGAGCCGAAGCTTGAAAAGTCGCGCGAGGCGAGCGACCACTGGACTGGCGACCCAGAAGCTTTTCCCCGGCAGGTACCCCAGATTTGCGATCCAGTAAAATGCACCGTGTATGTTGGAGATGAATCTTCCTATATCTCGACCTTCGTGGATGAATCCCATGGGTTCACTTGTGCAAAGAGTTCCGACGGCGTCATAAGTAAAGTACGATGCCCATTGACCCAGATTGACAGCTTGTTTGCTTTTCGAAAACATGTCGAATTTCTCCCACAACGTATCAAGCACAACCTGTATATCATCTTCCATTGAGACAATTGAAGATAGGCTGTAAATTTTGGAAACTCGTTTTCGCAAAAAGCCATGATGCTGTGCATCGGTAGTATTGAAGAACTAAGGACAGGTCAGATGTAGTCATCTCAAATGATTACTTAGGTAGCGAACGTACCCCATCCGCAATATCTTTTCCATTACCTCCACCTAGAGTTCTCCAAGTGTCATAGTAATCAGTCTATGAGAAAAAGTTAGTTGTGTGCTTTATTGTGTCTAGTTAAGAACGCTCGATTGCACCAACCTTTAAGGCACCTTTTTGGTGGCTATACACCGTCTTGATAAGATCTGCGCTGACAGCGCTTACTTCGTTCGGTGAAATTCTGACAAGAGGCCCATACTGACGGTGTAGATCGAGAATATCTTCATGCCATCTGCCCTGAAAATATAGACGTGTTCTCCAAAGCTCGGTGACCTTGGCTAGCGGTGGGCCAGGAACTTTGCGGAGAGGGTGTAGGAATATGCGATATAGTACCTGAGTAAATTTGATGGTAAAGACAAAGACGAGAATGAATGAGTATGGATGGGCCTTAAAGCTGTCGATGAAAGGTACAACGAAAAGATCCAATTGCTTCATTTCAGTCATCATTTGCTGGGCATATTGCGGTAGGAGGAAATATAGAACGAGCAAGGAGGGCCGAGGTCAACCTTATCTGGATCTAATGGCGAAGTAAAAGCAACAAACTTAACGGGCTTTTCCGTTCATGCTATGCATTACTGCAGGGGCGAGGTTTTGACACACTTCCCTAGTAGCCTGTACCTGTCTTCTTCATTAGACTAGGAAAATTCCGCGGAGTCTTCCGCGGCTCAGCCCATCCGTGGGCCGATCACGTGGATTTATCTTTTGAGGAGACTAGAAAGTTGGGAAAGCGTGAAGAACAATGAAGTTCGCTCGAATGTGTTTATACATAATTAACTGATTGATGTATGTCGCCGGACAAATTCAAGAAAATTATCCGCGATTAAATCAATTCTTCAAGCTCAAACTACACGAAATGAGCTGGCTCTGTAGTTCTATAGCCTTATTGTTATCTATGGTAACAAAAGTGTTTGGTATTTTTGCTGGTGGAATCATGATTCATCTACTTCGAAATCGTTTCAAATATGGCCTCCGAGACATTCCAGGCCCACGTCTTGCAGCGCAAACGGGGCTTTGGCGTTTGATGGATGTGCGGAGAGGCCAAGCCCATCGAATTGCTATTGATCTTCATAGAAAATATGGAGTTCTTGTTCGAATAGGACCAATTCATGTATCTATCTTTATTGAACTACGACTTTTGTAGAAAGTGTATATGCATATAATGAGTGAATTGTGAGTACTTGCCCTCTGAATACGAGGTCAAATAGTAGGCTATATATACTGAATGAGAGGCATCGAATTCATCCCGAATACCATACAAAATGGGCGATTTGTAATGTATGAGGCTTGCATGGCCTTAGTTACAGATCAGGGTGAATTGATTCGGATCTTACAAATCAAGAAATGATCGAATATAAACCTAATATGAGGATATACCCCATGCGATAGTTCTAGCACGTGATTTGTGGGCAACATTCTCTGATCCACGAGAAATCAACAATATTTATGGCTTGAAATCCGGATACACCAAGGCATGCAAATGTGTGGTTATTATGTGAGTAGTTACTAATTGAAAAGGAAACATAGACTGCCTTTTATCCTATTCAATCCATCACATGGAGAAAGAAGCCTTGACTGAACCTTTTTGGCACCCGTGACGAAGGTCATCACCGTTAGATGAAAAGAGTCTTGGCTAATTCCTACAGTTTGACGTCTCTTCTTAACTCCGAAGCAGCCGTTGACTCATGCACTGATCTTTTTATCAAGAAGCTATCAATGTTTGCAGATGAAAAGAAGCCCGTTGATCTAGGAGAATGGATACGCTACTACACCTTTGATGTGGTAGGTGAATTGACATTTGCACAAAATCTTGGGTTCCTCGATTTTGGCGGAGACGTTGATGGAGTGATTGAAGTCATCCAAAATCTGCTTGTAAGCCGGATATACTACCAAAAACCACTTACTTTCTTAAATTACACTTACTTACTAGTCCGAAACAAGTATATACAAGCCAATACGGTCAAATTCCAGAATTGCATCCACTCTTGCTCGGAAATCTGCTTCTTCCGATTCTCATTCCCGCCATGGAGGGCTGGGACCAGGTCTTGAATTTCACACTTAAGGCTATTAATACTGCTAGGGGCGAGGAAGGCACCTTAAAAAAATCAAGAGTTCGATGTTGATGAGCTCGAACGTAAGGGTGATAAGTTGAGTCGATGGTATGCTATCAAGGTGAATAAACCGGAGAAGATGTCAACTAGAGACCTAGTTGTCCATCTGAGCACGAACGTCTTTTCGGGTTCGGATACTACAGCAATTGCCCTTAGATCAGTTTTATTCAATCGCACAAAAAACCCAGTCAAGATGGCAAAGTTGGTCAAAGAGATCGATGATACAGCTATCTCAGGGAAGCTGAGTACGCCAATATCGTACAGGGACTCCAGTACGCATCTTCCCTACATGAATTCTGTAATAAAAGAGGGTTTGAGAATCCACCTTTCTGTCGGTCACCTTTTAGAATGACATGTACCAAGCGGGGGCGCATACATCTGCGGCAAACATATACCGAAGGGCACCATTGTTGGGGTCAATACTTGGGTAGCCCAGCATGATCCGGAGGTTTTCTTAGAGCCTGAAAAATTCGAGCCAGAATGATGGTTGACTGCAACCGACGAACATCTGAAGTTGATGGAGCAATCTTTCTTTGCATTTGGAGCTGGCACACGAACATGCATTGGTAGGCATATCGCTGTGATGGAAATGGCAAAAGTTGTCCCTGAACTTCTTCGTTGATTTGAACTATCTTTAGCATACCCTGACCGTGAGCTGGAAATAAATAATGTCTGGTTTATTCAGCAGGAAGGTTTCATATGCAATCTGAAAAGGAGAAGTTGATTGCAGACTGTAAAATTCCGACTGCAACGGTCTGGACCTCTACTCAGGACGTCATCGTGCGGAGCGAAAAAAAAGTTGAAAATAGGTTTAAATTCACTAATTTATTAGTATTAGTATTTTTCTACGTTATTGAAAGAGAATATGTCGTTCTTAGGCTACATGGTTTAGGTAGGGAAATAGAGATACAGTGACGCAAGGAATGCAAATATAAGTGTATCATGTCATATCGCCTAGGTGAGGAGAACTTTTAGATTTTCCCCCTCATTCTTTCCATCGTTTCATCGCTTCTTTGATTTTAGTCACAATTTCCCTAACCGGCTCAATGGGCTTGAAACTATATAGTAATACACTTCCGAGCAAGATTAACTATTTCCAGGTCCGAGTATCTTCATCTTCGTTAATTTCCTTGCTACGAAATGTGAAGTTTCTGTCAAACAGTAGCTGAGAGAGAGCTCTCATAACACTAAAAATGTTGATCTAGAAGATAGGACCATCTGAAATTGAAATAAATGGAGAAAATCCTAAACGGTATACTTTGGAACGCCGAGCAAGAATGCTGCAGAGTCTTGATACAGAGTCTTGGTACAAATAATACATGACGTTTTGCCTCAGTGGCTTTCACACTTCTCTAAACACTTCACAAGAAATATTGTCAGGGCCTGGACTATTGGTAAATACTTTGTTCTATACATACGTACAAGAGAATTTGTATATAAATAAATAGACACTTGAACTTCGAAATTTGGTCACGCGTGATACTTGTAGTAGCACAAATTTATACAAAACCTTGAAATTTGAATAAAGAACTAACACGGGACTTGCAAACGCTAAGATTTACGATTTGCCAGCGGTAGTAGCTTGGGCATGTCCGTCAATATCAGTGTCATCAACCCAATTGCCATGGATACCCATTCGGAGTCTAATTGGCAAACGACATAGTGCCACATGCTTCGACAAGTCTCTTGTATCCAAGATGATCAACTCGCTAATCATCTCTTTATAGTTCATTGTCAGTCCAACCAAGAATCCATCGCCTTCTGGTGCATCGAGTTTGCGTGGAATAAAGACAGGCTCTTGATAGAACCTATAGTCGCCATTCCAATAGACATGGAACTTGCCTGTCTTTAAGTCTTGCATGTAGATCGAGTTGAATGGTGGGAAGCCGCCTGGAGCATCGTTAGTACGCATAGACTTATAATATCATAGGGATTATTCAAACTCACCTCCCATCCGCTGAGCAACTAACTTCCAATTAGTCTTCCCTTCGGTCCTATCATTCAAGGCCCCAAAGATGTATCGACTTCTGTAGCACATGTATCGATCATCAACGCGTACCATGTCATTGTCTTGGTTAACAACAATTTCTGGTTTTTTCAATGCCAGGTCATCGGACTTGGGATCAATGGTCCAATGGGCGAGAAGGGCAGAATTCGTACCAAGTGGTGGAGCGTTACCATCCTTATCAGGGAACATCCCGAAAAGGTTTCCATTAGCACAATGCGTCATATATAGGTGGACGTTTCCTTCTTTATCCTCCCACGCGTTAGCTACATGCCCATTATAGGCATTTGGCCCATAAAACCACTATTCTGAATTTTAGTTGACAACGCAAAGAAGATGATACACTTCATTACCTTGATGTCAGTTGACTTCGCTCCTCTTCGTGGAAGCACTCCGATGTAGTAAGGGCGCTCGGGATACCACTGCCAATGAGCACCGCCTTCCTTCAGACGATCAAGGTCACAATGCATTGGGTGAAGCGGGAAAAGGACCTATGGACATATCAGCCTGAAGTATACGCTTTGGGAATTCAGAGCCGACCCAATTTTCCGTAGCAGCCATCTCATGTTGAAATCCACAGACAGGTGCAGTGAACCAGACATTTTCAGTCATAATGCCGTGTTGGTTGAAGACACCGTACAATACATCCTTCGTTGCCACACCCTTCGCTTCGTATCCAAAGCACAACAACTCACGAGTGACAGCATCATATTTCGGGTGGGCGGTGAAAGTTTCGCTCTGCCATTGGCCCTCGAAATCATAAACACCATAAGTTTGGAGGGTTTTGGGGTCCATTGCATATGGTGGACCATCCTCTTTAAGTGCGAGGATCTTGTCGCGATACGGGAAGATGGTGGTGTTAGCTACAGTTCGAACGCGAAAATTGTAGGCATCTGTGAATGGATTGCGATATTTCCCTATAATTATTAACTTGAGATCGCCGTACCGAGTTGAAGTGGTCTTTACCCAATAGAGCTCTTCGGTGTTCCTTCTCAATCTTCAACTTTTCAGTATCAACATAACGCTGCTTCATATCAATGTGGCCATCTTTGATGCGGAAGGAAGAGACAACGCCATCACCATTGATCCACTACAGGTTGCAAGCATTATATTAGTCATTCTCCGAATTAAATACTAGATATGTTCTTGAGCGTACGATATCATCCTTTATGAAAGGAGGAAAGACTGGGTCTGGCATGATACGGTAAAAGGTTCCAGCAATTTCCTTGGGGATTTTGCCTTCAACTTCAAGGTTGAATATGTCGCCCTCCATGCGGACTGGTCTTTGAAACTCAGACAATGCCGGCCCGACATCAGCGGAGTTAAAGTCAGAGGGTACAGCAGGCCAATCCTCCGGCTTTGTGTTATTGAGAATAGCAAGGCCCTCCATTTTGTTGATGTCTTTAAATTTAATTAGTGAAGAACTGATAGTTTGGGATATCCAATGATCGGAATGATGGTTGATTAGAACTTGATAACTTGTTGGATTGAAGCTATCTATATGTTCGTATGGTTGTATATTATAACAGAGGAACTAATGTCGTAGAAAATACCCCGGAATAGGCCGCGGGAATACAAGCTTTTGAAACTTTAATGATACCTGAAGAGGAGATCTCACAGGTTCATCCGGAGACTCCGTAGAGAAGCTCTTGAATGTGTGTTTGTTACCGGTGTTTAGCAAGTGGATCATGATGTGTTGAGATTTCCGTCCGGGCATTAACATCCATAAAAGTTGAATAACTTTCTATGTCAGCGAAGAATCTCTGTCTGGCTAGAGTGGAGGATCTCGTCTCCATTGCGGGGAGTCTGGGATCATGGGGTTGTGGGGTTGTGTGTGGGGTTGTGATATTGCATAGAATTTAGTACCGACCCAAAACGGCCAAGTCCAGTCGTTCCGCGGCCCCTTCCACGCAAGAGCAAAGCGATAATAGCTGTAGTTTTATTTCCTTATAGATAGCCAAATTCCATGATAAATTTACACTTGTTATTGGAATCACGAATCCCTCTATTCAAAATTTATTTTTTAAATTGAAAACCCACCAGTCTGAACATTATGACACCCCTAGCCATTGGCGATTGCACCATTCCCTGGACTAATACCCTTCGTCCAGAGAATAATACTGATATGCAGACGTATGTGAAGCAAACACGACGAACAGATATATTGCCCAAAGGCTGGCGAAAGTCCAAGGACAAGAGGGCTCTGGATTGCGACATCATTTACGAACAAAATGTGGAGTTTCCCCTTCGAGATGGGGCAAAGGTAAGAAAAATTTTCCTACTAACATGTTTCAAATTTGTTCCCAGGCCAAATGAACCTCTTCTCTGTCGGCTGTGAAATGTTTACATTCATATTTAGATCTATGGTGACATCCTCAGGCCAGTAACTAATGAGAAACTTCCTGCAATCTTGGCTTTGAGTCCCTTTGGAAAGGGTGGACATGGTACGTTTCCGATCTCCTCGAGAAATTCCTACAAGCTAGATAAAGACACCTAGGTTTTTTTATCTACGACAATTGTCCTTTTAGACTTGGTATTCGGCACGATGCTACCTCTGGTCTAGAAAAATTTGAATCGTGAGCCACTATCCTCCGGGATTGCTAAATAGATTGCTGAATTTCGCATCATAGACCTGATCCAGCTGAGTGGGCACCCAGAGGCTATGCAGTAGTCAACGTTGATATCCGAGGCTCTTGGGAATCTGAGGGAGATCTTTATATTGAGGGAACTCAGCCAGGTATACAAGCAGAAAAACTCTCTTAGAAAGACAATGCTAATATTGAGGTAGGTGTCGATGCTTACGATATTATTGAGTACGTTGCTGCTCTCGACTGGTGCTCTGGAGGAATTACCATGGGAGGAAATTCTTGGCTGGCGACTGAGCAGTGGTCAGCTGCGATTCAAAAGCCTCCATCTTTGAAGTGTATTGCTCCCTGGGAAGGGTTCACCGACTTTTATCGTGATGTTGTTTGTCGAGGTGGAATTCCTAAAAGGGATTTTGTATCGTTCATCTTCGATAAAACGATCAGAGGTCGCCAAAGAAGAGAAAACCTTGCCGAGGCACTGGATCGATGGCCAACAATGAATGCATATTGGGAGGACAAGTCTCTCGACACAAGTGTCATTGATATACCAATCTATACACTTGTTAGCTACGGCTCTGGCATTCATCCGGCAGGTACTCTTCGGGCATTCATGAATGCAAAGAGTAAGGAAAAGTGGCTTCGAGTCCATCCAACACAAGAATGGTATGACCTCTATTGCAAAGAATCCAACGATGATTTGCAGAAGTTTTATGATCATTACCTCAAAGATATTAATAATGGTTGGGGAAAGACGAGTCCCGTTCGAGTGTCAGTTCTCACTTATGGTGGGAGATTTGGTCCAGTAAGTTTGAACCCAAATTGGCAGCATAAACGCTGACGAAAGTAGCAACCTCTGGTTAACCTACCATTCACTGAGTACCCTCCAAAACAAACTAATTACAGGAAGCTTTTCCTTACACGAGAAAGAAAGTTGCTCCATACTCTAGAGAGCTCAGCTTCCTCAGTTTCTTACCAATCTGACGACTTGCGTGCGGCCCCAGCAGATTTCCTCCATATTTTTGATGAGCCAACCAAACTCATTGGATTTCCCAAAGCCAAGCTCTGGGTCTCGTGTGACGAAAATGATGACCTCGATATCTACTTGTCGCTTCGTAAAGTTGATAGGAATGGGATATTCTTGGAGCATATCAACACTCCCTGGGAAGCACTTCCTGAAGGAGTTAACACTCATGATGATGTGCCTAACACAAATACAATCAAGGTGAGCATCAAAAAATTAAAAATCTTTTCTTTTCTGACAGATATCGTTGTAGCACCTTGGGGTTTCTGGAGTGCTTCGAGTTTCGCACCGAGCGCAAGATCCCAAGCGCTCAACTGACGTAATCCCATGGCACCCGCATAAAGTGGAAGAGAAAGTTCCGCCTGGAACTATAGTTCCTGTGGAAATCGGTATTTGGCCAATGGGCATACAGTTCGAGAAAGGCGAAGGGTTGGTGCTACGAGTCCAGGGCTTTTTGGACCAGTGCGTCGAGTTTCCAAATCACATCGACTCCAAGCCCAAGAACTTGAATCGTGGAAAGCATACTATTCATGTTGGTGGTGAATATGATTCAACCCTAATTGTTCCTATTGTTGAGGTGTAGAGTCAAGGTGGATTTGAGGGAATACTAGTTTCTGTGGAAGATTTATTAGCGCACTTAACTCTACTTAACTCAACAACTGTAGAATAGCACGGGAAGATGACGTCCTACTTCTAGGTGATAGTATAGATCTAACTAAGACAACCTTGAAAGAGACCATGTATAGTCTATAGACAGATAATCCGAGGCAATATAAGACAATATAAGGCTAGCTAAGAGGGTTTCAGACTTTTGGAGGTTGACTCGATTGCAGAATAAAGTGAGGTCTAAAGTAGGTATATATATACATAAAACGTGGGCTGAAACGTACCCACAAGTCACCTGATTTCCGGCTGACAGAGGGTATTATAGAACACACGTAAAATTAAGTAAGCTTATACTACTAATACTATAAAAGAAGGAAGAAGAAGACAATAACCTTCCTTGCTCCTTTTCTAATAAGGAAATATATATATATATAAAGGAGACTAAATAATAATAAAATTAAAAATATAAGAACTATCTATAAGTAGATTATTTTTTTTAAAAAAAAAGGAAAAAAGAAAAGATTTAAGAATAGAAGAAACCATAGCGACCACAGCAGGTCTAAGGCAGAAGTATATTAGCCGTTGTGGTTACTAGGAGATATAATTTACAAGCAGTTATAGAAGTGGTTAGGTTATTCATCTCCGAGTGTAGGATCATAGCAAAGTTTAGTTGTAGGACCACCACAGTTGACCAACCCACCGCCGAAGGTCTCTTGGCAGCTAATTAACTCTTCCCGCTTTGCTTGACGGGCCTCCACCGGACTATGGAA
The DNA here is from genome assembly GCA_003008705.1 of Pezicula radicicola. Lineage (NCBI taxonomy): Eukaryota > Fungi > Ascomycota > Leotiomycetes > Helotiales > Dermateaceae > Pezicula > Pezicula radicicola. The sequence goes on along the minus strand of PDUO01000055.1, from coordinate 17,202 downwards.
GGTTGTGGTGGCGTAGTGAAGGTAGCTAACATAACAGCCAAACCGAGCCTAATAAAGGACTTCATAGTAATCGTAGAAACTTGGAAAAAAGAAGATAGCAATCTAAGACTAAAGGTAGATTTCTTAGAAGGTGTAGAAAAGCGTAGGTCATCGGTAATAAGGTGCGAATATCCTTTATTGAAATAGGATGGAGGAATAGGAGAGTAGCTTTATATAGATAGAGTGAGTAGTCTGTGTTTAGGTAACTAACGGGATCTGCCAACGGGATCTGCCTTGCCGTAACTTAAAGTAGTTCAATAACCTTAGGGTAAACACTATAGAAGACTAGAAACGTTAACCTACTGCCTAAGGAGGAATGTGCCCTTATTAATTCACGTGTTAATCTTGTTGCAGAAGATTTCATAAAAACGAGCGGAATTAGCCTTGATGCTGTGTAGCTCGTGACTTTGACATGTGATAATATGGTCAAAATTTATAACTGCCTTTGGACTGTATCCTATTTTTCGATTTTCTGCATTTATAATTTTTAAATTATACACGTGCTGTTAAATATTGCTAAATAGTAGATAAATAGTGTTTAACTATTGTATCAAGCAGGATATTATAGTTCGCCTTATTAGTGCCCTTCTCAGAATATTAATGTTATGAAAGATAGGATCTGTACTAATAGATTTGCGAACGTCTATACTTGACAAACATAGGCCAAATTAACCGAAAACATCAAGGAGCCAATATTAGTGCTTACTTTCCATTGCCTAAACTTATAAGGTACATGAGGCATTTTTATCTGAAGGAGAAACGCAAAGGTGCGGCTGATAACTAAACTAGTATTAATACTCCTAAACCCTGACATCCCCATATTCTCTAGGTACAACCATATATCTTGAACCCGAATGCCTAAGGGTCGTCTTCGACTTTCCTTCATCTACCTCCATTTCTCTCTTTTACTGTATTAAAGACCACATATCTATCTGTTGCCTTCCACGTGTATTGCGATTACAATAATTACACCAATGTCTCTATCTGCTTATATTTATGTTGGTCCATGGATCAACTGGTCTCAAGGTATCTTCGCGGGCGCTACGTTCACACTTTCTATCAGGGACGGCTCCTACCTGCTCGCCTTCCTCGCCGTCTATATCACAGTTGCCGGAAGTGCTTTCTGGACGCTTTTTAGTTTCTTCCTACACCAGGTGCGCACAAGCAATAAGCCCTGCTCCCATGATGCACTCTATTACCAGCAACAAGCAATACTGCGGAACGCGCCTTCAGCACTCAAGACTGCATGGCAGCTTGCGCGTACGTCCTTCTCATGGAGGAAGCACACTAGACGTCCTCTAGCAAAATCCCGATCTCGTCTGTTGATAACACTTGCCTTGGCTGTCTATATTGCCTATACGGTGGCTAGTATATTCTCATCCCAAGTCGCTAAAGCAGCAGTAAGCAATGTCCTAATTCGAGCACCAAACTGTGGATACACCTCGTTCCTAGCAAATAGCAGCGTAGATTTAGCTACCCATCAGGTGATAAACAATCTAGAAGAGCTCTCCGTAGCCTCAACATACGCCAAATCATGCTACGGTCAAAATAATACAAACCCACTTCGGTGCGCTACATATAATACACCAACGTTGCGCTGGACAACAAACCGCAATGCAACTTGTCCCTTTGCATCTGGAACTTGCTTTTTCTCGGACACAGCCGCTTATCAGATGGATACGGGGCTGGCAATAGACTCTCATTACGCGCTCGGCCTCAATGCTCCTAAGTCACAAAGAATTATTTTCCGAAAGGTATCAACTTGCGCACCTCTCACAGTAAAGCATAGGACAATGTTCGAAAGCGAAACTATAGCCGGTGGACAATACACGGATGAGTTTCTTAGGGTCTATTTGGGTCAGACATATGTGTCAAACTATACCTATGAGTATAATACACACCAGGTGTATATGAATAAAGGCTATGACCTCCAGTAAGTTTTACCTTCCGAGTTTTCTATCTCATGTATCGTCTTCAAAATAGAATTCTCTGACTCTTAGTTTAGAGGCGTATTCTGTATTGCAGGCCTTAGTCGCGAGGCATGGAGCCCAATCGCGGAGTACGATAGAGCGGATGCTGACGTGTCAATATTATTTCTAAGTCCGAATTCAATATTTTACAGCTATCCTGTTGACGACCCACTCTTTACAGCAAATATTACATCTACCGACGGATCATTTTATTCATACTACTACTTCACCACTCTTGGATGCGCAGACCAATACCAATTCTGCAATCCATCTAAATCCGGCATCGCTAGCGAAACCCTGCGCTGCACTCCCCTAGCAGGCCTGACCAAGCTTATCAACGATGAAGAAGAGCTTCTCAGCTTGGGTCTAAACGTCTTCCAGCGGGCAACACTTGACAATATTGCCTTCAACGCCCGTAGTACAAACATATACGATATCTACGGTGGGCGCGGCGCTGGAGCGTTACTGGCACAAGAAAGCGTCAGGGACATGACCCAACAGTTGAAACTACCAAATAACCAATGGCATCTCGAAGTTGACAACTGGTTTGCTATCGCACTTGCACAAATTCAGCAAGCCATGGTAACTTACGCCCATGGTCCTAGCAGCGACTCCCTCGCCAACGGTGGTGTGCTTGTCCCGCCACAAGGCCTCGTTGGCAAGGAGATCTGTAAGCGACAGCTTGTGCACAACCCCGGGGGCTACCAGAACTTCAGCACCGTAGGCGTAATAATCATCATCATTGTATGCACGCTACTTATTTTTCTCAGCCTGATTCTGGAAGCCCTAGTTGGGTGGTTCCAGGGCCGTGCTGGGAAGCCGCTTCGGCGCCTTGCTTGGAACACGGATGGGTACTTGGGACTGCAGCGTATGGCATTCGAAGGCAGGGGCTACGAGGGTTGGAATGGTTGTGATAGCGCCAATCCTGTTATTGGGAATGCAGGTGAAGAGATTCCGAGACTTGGTGGGCTACATGTGCCAGCTGAAGTGGCGGGTGAGAGTGACCCGGCGGCTCGGAGAAAGAAGGAACAGCACCGCAGATCATATTGGCTGGAGAGAGACGCTGGCGAATATTCACTACTTACTTTCGATCAGAACAGTTAAGTTGCCAGCGCAAGCTTACTAATCGACATAAAAATTCCCTTTGCATCGTTATTTCATAGTTTACTAAATTTGGTATGATACATCGATCTGATAATTTACAAGTACTGGAGTGTACGCAGATCCCAATCCCTTGTCCTATCCTTCATATTCGAGCTCTCTTTGGTTGCGAATCGACTCAGACCGAAGGGACTCCCAAACATGATAGAGGACAGTCTCTTGACCTGAGATATGGCAACATATGACAACCCTGGGGCACGACTTGTTTCAACGTCAATCCTTGTGCTTTGTGTACCGTGATAGCATAGGCAGGGCGCAAAGGAAAGTTGGTGCGCGAACAGTCCCGTTTTTTGTATTCGAATTGCCTGGTGACAGTGTAGATGGGAATGTAGTTGGTGCCGGGGAACTTGGGCCCGTCGTAATCATCGACTTCTACCATAATCGCAGTCGGCATATCTTTAGTAGGATCTTAACACTCATTCCAGACCATATCCTTCACTATTGCCATAGACCCTTTCACAAAGCCATTCTTAACCCAGATATTGTCTGTTAACATAACCCTCGCCCCTAAACAGATGCAATGCTGAGGGTCCAATCCATCTGCCTCGTCATCGTTTGCCCCCTCTGCGCCTTGGCCTGTATGCGTAGACTTGATTTTGAGGATAAGTAGTTTTGCAGCCGCAGAGGCGCCAGTGGTTATGCATACGAACCTCCTCTCGACAGAAGTAAAGACAGCGCATTCAAATGCTAATAGGATCGTAAGAACTTGAATACTTTATATTCAGCAACTTAAAGTCATGACGGCAGCTCACATAGATGCAGCAACAGCTGTTCTCCATAGTTTTAGCCATTCTCCAGAGAATAATACCTACACGACTCTTTCTGAACTAAGCAGAGTTCCCACATCAACGTTGCGGCATCGCAATCATGGACGTGTTTCAATTCAACAACGAGCTGCTAAGCAACAATACCTTAGCCCACAAGAAGAGAAGGCTCTCGTGAGTTACCTCCTTAGAATGTCGCCTAACGGCTGTCCTACCTCTTATGCCGGCGTGGTTTCTTAGTGAGAGACTAGAAATCCTACGCGTAGATTAGTCTAGACGCAACTAACTAGGGTACTTTCTAGTAAGAGACATTTTAGCAAGGGTCTATTCTTATTAAGGTTCTTATCCTAGCCTTTCTCTAGTCTTATTATATTCTCTATTATCTCTATAAGTCTTATATTATCCTAAAGGCTAATAATTAAAAATAATACCTCTAAGTTAAATTATATTAACTCTTAAGTAGTTATAAACTAAGAATACTTATGAAGTTAAAAGAATATAAACTTTAAGTAAAAGATTAATATAAACTAATTAAATACTTAGAATATTATAAGTTCTTTAAATAAATTTATTATTTATTTACTTAAGAATATATAATTTCTTCTAAGAGCTTATATATCTAGTAACTATAAATAGATCTTAATAGATAAGATAAAGCTTATCTAGGGTTATACCCTCTGAAAACCATCCCCGATTCTCAAAGACTAAGAGGAGAGTAAGACGTGCATACACCGTGCTTCGCCCTCTTCGAATGGATAATATCAATGATATCCATGCTTACTAATATAACACTCCTACTATCATACAAGTTGTAAGACCCCTCCCAGCAAGAAGCTACAGTACCCTCCGTGTTCGCTTCGACGACAAGGAACTCGGTCAAAGCCACCCGCTATTAAACAAGTCCATCACTAAAAGGTAAATGAACCAAAGTCTTGCAGGCCAGTTGGCATAGTATTCGTTGGCACCGCCTGGAAAAGGTTATCCCAGAGTCCCTTTTCCAAAACTTGTCAGGACAGATACACATAGAATGGAGGGTGCTCAAACCAATTTTAGACGAAGGAGAAACTCACCCAGTCAAAATTTGTGTCTATATCCATCATACTAGAGACCAAATCTGTTGTCGATGATCCCGGAAAGTATTGGGTACTAGAATCCAAGCCTTCAGCCGTGTCGAAGCGTGGTAGAGTAGAGTAGAGTTGAGGTGACGGCGTGGCATCTAGAACATTATTAATCAAAAGGAAAAATTATTTAGGGTGAAGATGCATGTCAAAGTAGCGTACCAGAAGCACTAGCTGATTTTACCTCCTGCATTGAGTCCGCTGGCCTAACTGGCCTCTCTTGTGCTATTTTCAAATTACCAGTTTCGAGTCTCTTTAACATTACCCTTAAAGCCTCTGCTGCTTTTGCCGCTTTATTCGATTTTCTACTTGCTTCAGACCAAATTTCAGAGCTGTTCTTCAGTTTCTGTAGTCTTGTATCTCTCGGCCATATTCTTTCAACCTCGTCTTCATGCGTCTTTTCAAATCTCGTCTCCCAGTCAAGATCAAGGCACAGGATCATGGCAGCAAGAACAAAGTCCTGACTAATCAGAGCACTCATTCTCCACCGTTCGGGGTATAACTTGCCGCCAGGCTGACTAGCCTCGTGCATCATATATTGTACATCTAAAAGCTTCATTGCTGCATCGATCGAGGCAGTTCTCGAGTATCGGTATTGGGGATTCGACTGCCCTGGAATGAGATACTTTCGATGCAACACGCAGCGGCTCTTCTGGAAGCACTCTTCAAGCGCGAATCTGCGAAGTATCAGATCTGCACGGTCGGTAAGGGAAAGACTTAGAGGTCGCATGGCCAGATACGGAGGAAGGGTCGCATGGGTTGCCGTCAGTTCAGAGTCCAGACGCATCACGTCCTGATAGGGAGAAGGACGGGTGGCATTGATCTGATCCGCAATTAATCCAAGCTGCCGAAAAAGACGGGTTTTGAATATGGCATATGCAACTGGGGTCACATCTGTGCTTGGACGCGGGCGCGGAAGCTCAGTCATGTCTTCGTGGAAATCAGCGTCTAGTAAGTTCTTCGGCTCAGCTGTGTCTGTGTCTCCCTCGCGAATCATTCTTGGAAGTCCAACTAGAGCCGAAGTAACAAGATCAAATTGAAAGATCATGGTCCAAGTTCTCCTCCGCATCTCGCCATCAAAGAGCGATATACTAGGATAGTGGCTTGCATCGCGATGATAACCCAATCGCATGGCTACCCGAACGATCATTCCAAAGACCACGTAAGCACCGAACTCGGAATCTCTGGCCTGAAAGATGTCGAGTAGGTAGTAGAAGCACAGGGTATCAACCGTGTATCGCACAGGTTTGAGATAATTCACCTCGACCAGACATTGTGCCGTTCTATCTCGGTAGTGATTGGCCATTTCGGAAATCGATGTGAATGGTTCTGGCATCGTGTGTAACTCGTCTCCGGACATGACATAGAAACGACACGCAAGACCGAGAATGGAGAAAAGGAGGCCAAACCACATGAGCGGAGTGCCGTCGGGATCCCTCCACATCTGGTCGTACTGCGACAGTTTAGCCGTTCGTTCCCATGATTTGAATTGGTGGGACAGCTTGCCTCTCTCATAAAGGTTGGTGCATGGATGACCACTATACTCGATTCAATACTCTCTACCAGAAGTCTGTTGTGGGCGGGCAATGAACTCACGGGAAGGCAATTCCATGACCCTGAACCAACAGGAGACCAGCTTGTCGCAAAATGGCCTTGGAGGGAGCGAGGACATGATTTGAGACCTCGCCGCATGGTTATTGACCCCGAACAAGATCTGGGGTTTGAAATCCACCATCTCGGACGTATCCGTATTCTCCAAGTCAATTTTCAACTCTGAGATATCTTCTAAAATGGCCTCCCAATGATCACTGCCCACAAAGTTCACTTGACCTTTGTCTTTTGCCTTGGTGAACTTCCCCCAGGAGGCATCTGGGATGCCAGGGTCTATCTGGTTCTCGGACGACGGCGGCGGCGCTGGGGAGGGAGTGAATCCGCCATCTTGCATCGGGCCTCGGGGCGTGGTTGTTGCGTAAGAGGACGATGATCTTTCTTCTGCTGAGGCTGAGGGTGAGGGTGAGGCGGAGGCGGAGAGAGCAGCAGCTTGCTTTTGACTATTCATTAGAGTGAGGACCATCTCCTCCAAGTGGCGGATTCTCTCTTGAACATTCTTCGGCGTCGCTTGTGCTTGTGGTGGCCTCACTGACGCTGATCGGGCACGTGCTGTTGTCAGATGATCTTGCTTGATGTAGTTACATGATTCCGGCTGGCCTCGTTTGGTGCAGGTTGCGCAAGGTTTCACGCGATCGCATTTCAATCTGCACGATACACGATATCTCAATAAGGTACGAGGTTATGTGCGCTATAAAACCAACTCCCTATGATACCCCTATGATACCACCACCACCACCGTCCGGGCCAGGAGACACTCACTTTTTCTGTCGGCATAGCTCACACGACACCTGCGGTTTGTCTCTCCGCCGACTTGGCGGGAGGGGAGGCTTCTGAGGACCTTCGCTGGCGGCGTCGTTGTTCTGGTCGGACATGATTGCGAACATATGGAACCGTACTTTTTCTACATAAATTTCGTAGTGAGATAGGACCTCATCTACTTCGTCATGTCCGACCGTCCGACTATCCGAGCCCAACCCCCTTCCGGTATCATTCTGGAATCACGTGCAGCATCCCTCGCTTTCGGGGCGTCGTCCCCCCTCAGGTTCTGACCGTCCGAGCAGCACGTGATTGGCGTATAATGGGTATTGTTTGTCTTTTGTATAGATGAAGTGGCTATAAAGCATTCTTCTTCTTTACTTTACCTTTATTTTGTCCTACCCTCTATCTTTCTCCTCTCCATCTCGAGCATCGCACGCACAATGAATTTCATCTAGGACGCATATAACCTCACGTCCTTATTTATTATCTCCAACCAAGCCTTTCTTCTCTTAGTATTCTCTTATTCCTAATTGAAGAACTAAATTGAATTCAACTAAACTGAACCGAACTGAACCTCCGTCCGTGTCTTGCTTGTGCGCAACTTTCCTTGCTTCGGGCTCTCCGGTTGAGAAGCGCTACGCTCCTCAACCTCTTCTCTCAAGCGAAGGAAACCCAACCACAGCAGGACGACATCGCGCCGCCAATTAGCGACGAGGATATCATGGCCAACGACAACGCCAACGCCAACTCCAAGGAGCTCCAACAAGAACAAGATGCCCAAGACGACGACAACATCGCCTACCCGACGGGTCTGAAGCTTGCCTTGGTCATGGGATCCATCTTTATCGGCATGTTCCTAATATCTCTAGTGCGTTGTTGTTGTTGTTGTCATCCCTTCCCTTCTACCTTTCCCCTACCCTCGTCCAAGTCCAAATCGAAGAGCAAAACTGACCAGAGCCCCCGAATGGCAGGACCGCCTCATTGTCTCAACCGCCATCCCCCAAATCACCGACGAATTCCACTCAACCGACGATATTGGCTGGTATGCCACCGCCTACCTGCTTACCAGCTGCGCCTTCCAGTTGGTGTTTGGAAAGATATACGCCTACTTCAGTATCAAAGCTACCTTTCTGGCATCCATCCTCTTCTTCGAGGTCGGCTCAGCCCTCTGCGGCGCGGCCCCGAGCTCGATCGCTTTCATCATCGGTAGAGCTTTGGCTGGCCTGGGATCTGGAGGCGTTCAAGCTGGTTGCGTATGGCCCCATTTCCTTTGATTCCCCCGCCTTGTTTCTTTTTCTTTCTCTTTTCCCGCTCCTTCTTGTTGGAACATATCTCCCTCTCTACCACGCTTCGACACCACCCCTTTTCTGTGTCTAATCTGTGCCATCTTGTTTGGAATCCATTTGCTGACACTATACTACCTTAGCTGGTCGTCATTGTCTATGCGGTTCCGCTGGCGAAGCGGCCTAAGTACCAGGGTTTCTTTGGCGCCGTGTTTGGTATTTCTTCAATCTGCGGCCCTCTGATCGGTGGCGCCTTTACCTCCAACGTCACCTGGAGATGGTGCTTTTACATGAACCTTCCCATCGGAGGTGTAGTCATGTTGTTGGTTTTCTTCTTGCTCCATATCCCCGACCGTCCCGAAACGAAGATTCCTTTCAAAGATAAGTTGCAGCAGCTCAACGCCCTGGGCCTGCTTACCCTCCTTCCCGGAGTCGTCTGCCTATGCCTGGCTCTACAATGGGGTGGGACCACGTATGCTGTGAGTTTCGCACCTGACGATTCTTCTACGGCGCTTCGCCCCCTTTGTTCTCTCTCGGCCATGGGTCAGTAGCTGACAGTCTTTAGTGGAGCGAGGGACGTATTGTCGCGTTGCTGACGCTCGCCTTTGCGCTGCTTATCGCCTTTGCCTTGATTCAGGTTTGGAAGCCGGACCAGGCTACGCTGCCACCGCGCATCTTCATCCAGCGCAGCATTTTTGCCGGCTTCTGGGTGAGTGCTTGTCTCGGCGCGCACCTGAATATTTTTGGTAAGTCCAGTCCTGCTGTATTTGAAACAAAGAACATGGTCCAGGACTGATGCCAGAACACCAGTATACTACCTTCCCATCTGGTTCCAGGCCATTGACAGTGTCTCGGCCATCACGAGTGGCATCCACCTCCTTCCTATGCTTTTGTCCGTGGTCTTGGGGGGTATCTCTACCGGCCTGATAGTCGGTCGTCTCGGCTATTACACACCCTTTTTGATTGTTGGCGTCTGCCTGTCATCGATCGGCGCCGGCTTGCTCACGACTCTCCAGGTCGACACCACAGAGGGCAAGTGGATCGGCTTCCAGATCTTATACGGCATTGGTTTCGGTGCTTCCGCTCAGGCGCCTAATCTAGCGGCGCAGACAGTGCTTTCGCTCAAGGACGTGCCCATCGGCGCGTCACTTATGTTCTTCGGTCTGCAACTCTTTGGTGCCATCTTCACCTCGGTTTCCCTGAATGTGCTCGACAACCAGCTGATCAAACGCCTCGCCGGCATCCCGGGCGTCAGTGCCAAACTGATCCAGAGCATGGGCGCCACCAATTTCCTCAACGTCATACCCGCCCAGTATCACGCCGCTGCGCTAGTGGCCTATAACAACTCGCTACGCGTAGTCTTCCGAATCGGTCTCATCGTGGCCTGCCTCGCTCTCCTGGGCGCTCTTGCCATGGAGTGGCGCACCGTCAAGGGGGAGAACCCGCCCAAGAACCCTGACGGTGAGCGGGCTGCTGAGGAGGGCAAGGGCGATGGCAATTCAAGCGTGGAAGAAGTGCCGAAGGCAAAGGCAGAGGCCGATACCGAGGGGGAAGCGCACAACTCGACTTGATTCACAGTAGAAGGGAAACTCGAAGAAAAGACTGAGGAGATGATTGACACTGAGAAAGTAGTGGGGTAAGGAAATTGGCAGCTTGACTGATGTCCCCACTGGACTTGAGAGAAGTGAAAAAAACAATACCCCGTTGCTGGAGATTCAAAACTGTTTTATTAGAGGTTGACCTGAAAGGTAGGTCATTCCCCCTAGCTGAGCTTGGCTCAACGAATTTGTACAGTATAATAGAGACAATAAGTACAATAGAAACCCCACTTAGACTGTTTATTTAAAAATCTTAGGATAATGGTTTTTCTAATTGGGATTAAAAAGAGGAGATATTCCTGCCTTTGAACCTTCTCGGCGAACTCGAGATAATCCTCACTAGTTGTGCAGCGGATCTAACACCCAATAGTCTTCGCAATATTCTCCATTTCGAGTTTAATCGACATGATATTATAATGGGTAGAGGTTTCAAAATTTGATATGTTTGGTATCTTTGTTGAGAGAGTGGAGATGCGTGCAGTGTTGACAAACTTTAGTACCATACCACTATTAACCGTACAAGATCGGCAAAGCCCCTATCTACACCCAGAAAATTCAATCTGCCCTAAACAAAGACCAAAGATTCCATAGCCCTGTAACGCATTTCTGTACGAAAGCAAAGACTAACAACCAACAACCAATCGAGAGGAGTTGCGGAGAAGACAAACACAAAGAGAGTGACGAAGACAATAAAATGAAACTTTTAATTAAAAGACGACAATGAGGAGGGAAAGAGAGGAAGGAAGGAAGGATATAGGCGAAGAAGTTTAATTTGATCTAATCTAACGTTATTATTGATCGATCGATGATACGACCTGATCCCTCTGCGCAGACGTGAATCGGCATTTTTATCCGAACCCAGCAACTCAGTCGTGCTTCGAGTGAAGAACTTTCAAGTCACGTTCTGTACCTAGACTTGCTCTTACAAGGGCCAAGTTGAAGAATGCGGGGCCCGAGAAGATGGCGGGTTCCGCTGAGAAGATCGCGGGTTATTCTAATTGGTTGACACCCGAGCGTCTGCCGAGGAAGCAAGCGAGGCGAGTTGTAGGTAGCGAGCCACTTCTACGGGTCCTAGCTCGGCAAGTGTCGAACTTTACTCCGATAGTGTCGAACGAATGTACCCGTGGGCCTAACTAAGCGAGGTCTGATTTTTAATAATTTTTAGTTATATAATATTCCGGACTAGTCTAACTTAGCTAGTCCCCTACTAAGTATAAGTAGTATATATATAAAAAAAAATTTCTCTTATAATTTTCTCTTCTTCTTTCTTTAATATTATTAATATCTATAATAAGTATATATTATATTTAAATTTATACTTTAATTTAAATTTATCTAGTTTAATTTAATCTTTATATATACTAAATATAAGTCTTATTACTATATTATTTAATAATCTTTAGATTATTAGTATTATTAACTCTTTAAGATTTAATTATTATTATAATATAATTATTATATATTATACTTTAATTTAATATATATTTACTTTATATAGAATTAGTTTTAATACTATTAATAATAAAATATTATAATAATTAAAAAGAAATTATTTTATTATATAATTTAATCTAGTATTAAAACCTTACTAGAGTTTTACTAGTAGATTACTAGAGTTAATTAGTATTTAGACTTTAACTTCTTCTAACTCTAAATTAGAGTAAGAAAGTTAAAAGAAAGACTTTTTCTTTATATAATCTTCTTTCTTCTTTAGTTTTTAATTTAAATACTATTTATTACTAGTTACTTTTATTACTTTATAAACTATTAATAAACTACTAGTAATTATCTCTATTACTTATAAAGTAATACTAGAGTTTTATATTTTAAAAACTCTTTTAAATAATAATCTTAATTATTTATATATCTTAAAACTATTATAATATCTAATAGATATAAAAATACTAGTAAAAAACTAATATATAACTTATTAAAATCTAATAAGATAAGACTATTTATTAAAATTATTATATCTACTCTTAGTAGTACTAGGATTATAATTAATTTAAATATTAAAGATAATAATAATAGTTAAGATATTAATAATAGTAATTAAATCTTTAAAGATACTATTAATACTCTAGAACCTTTTAATAATATACTAGTAAATATCTAGATAAATAGTTTAACTATACTCTCTAATATAAATACTAATAGATATATTTATAAGTATAGATATATTAATAGAGTTATCTTATAAGTTTAAATCTAATCCCTCTAAAAAGAAAATAAAATACTTAATAAATAAGTTAATTAATTATTAATCTATTAGAGAAACTCTTTTAAATACTAGTCTCTTATAACTTATATCTACTATTAATATTACCTTATTTATAAATAAGTATTATAAGATAATAAGATAAACTCTTAAACTTAAGTTATTAAGGATTATACTCCTAAGATTAACTTATAAGAATTTAGTCTTAAACTAAATAGATATAACTAAAGTAGTTTTATTTATAATACTTTAATTATCTATCCTTATCTAAGATATATAAACTCTAATATATATTATAAGAAGAATCTTTAAAAACTTACTAGTTATATATAAATATATAACTAGATCTTTAATTATAATCTAATAAAATATAAGATACCTTATATATATATTATCTAAATAATAATATTCTTATATAATTATCTAGTAGATACTTAGATAAGATTTAAAAAGAATAACTCTAAAGAAGTTAAACTTAATATTATAATCTAAACTAAGTATTATAAATTTCTAAGAAAATAAATAATACTATTAGAGACTTACTAGTTTATTATTAGTAAATAATATAATAATATAAAGTAATACTTTAATTAATATATTAATAACTTTATATACTATCTAGAAGACCTTAAAGAAGATCTTAATTTAAAAACCCTTAAAGATTTATAAGAGAATCTATTTAATAAAATTTATCTAAGGATTTAGATTAAAATTATTAAAAATAGAATAATATATTAAACCCTTATTTATAACTAGTTAATTACTAGTATATAGTTATTAGAAACTATTTAGATAATAATTAATAAATAACTAGAAAGAGAAGAATATAAATCTAAAGATTATTATTAATTAAAATAAAGTATATCTAGATTAAAGAATAATAATATAAAATATATCTTAAAACTAATTAAAAATAGTTTCTACTAGTAATTCTATTATTAATTATAAGATAATAATAAAAGGAAGGATATAAATATAAAAAAGAATAATAATTTAAATTATTATTTTAATTATAGAAAGATAGAATACTAGATTAAGGATTATTTAAATAATAAGATATCTCTTTCTAATAAGAGTAAAAAGAAGTACTAGTATATAATTATTATTAAAGTCTCTTATAAACTAGAAAAAGATAATAGAAAAATAAAAATCTTAGTAGAAGTTTAAATACTAAAAGAATAGAAAATAATCTTTATCTTACTTAATTTAAAAGCTTAATATAATATTATTTTATTCTTTATTATTAAAGACTTAAAACTAATAAAGACTAGAAAATAATTAAAGAAGTTTAAAATACTTAATAAAAATAAATAATAAATCTATAATAAGACTTTAATTAATATAAAAATAACTAACTCTATCTAATAATTATAATAATACTAGATCTCTTTTAGTATTATTAATATACTAAGTATTAAAATAATATTAAGATTCTTATAACTCTTTAGTTATAACTTAGTAATAGACTAATAAACTTAAGAATAGTAATACTCTTTTATTTTTAATAAAATTAATATTATTATATTATATTATTTTTTAAAGACTATAGAAAAAGTTCTAATATATATTATAATAATAAGTATACTCTAAGAGAGTAAGTCTTTATTAATTATTCCCTTAGTATATATTAAATATAAAGATATCTTTAATAAAAAAGAAGTAAATAAACTCTTTTCTTTTAAAGATTATATTTATATAATAGATATTAAAAGAGAATTACTTTATAAACCTATATATAATCTCTTAGATATTAAACTAATTACTCTAAGAGATTACTTTATAAAAAGTAAAATAAAGAGTTAAATCTAATAAAGTACTAGTTTTATAAGAGCTCTTATTTTCTTTATTTCTAAAAAGAATAAAGAATTATATCTTTATATAAACTATTAAAGTTTAAATAAGATTATTATTAAGAATAGATATCTTTTATTATTTATTAATAAGATATTAAATAAACTTAAAAAAGTTAAAATCTTTATAAAATTTAATCTATATAATATATATTATAGAATTTATATAAAAGTAAAAGATAAATAAAATATTATTTTTTAAATAAAATATAAGTATTTTAAATATTATATATTATTATTTAAATTAATTAATATACTAATAACTTTTTAAATTTATATTAATAAAGTATTAATAAAATTAATTA